>JBBBDQ010001851.1:892500-1460000 GCA_037127315.1 Ascarosepion bandense
CTCTTGGATTTGAAGGCTATAGACCTTCTTATACCAAATATTAATATGAAAGATATAGATAAATGCAAAGTTGATAGGGCAAAGTCTAAAGTGAAAACAACTGCCCAACAAAAACATGATGAAAGTGTGGAAAACCTTATATGTATTGCAGTTGATGGGAGAATGAATAAGGACACATTGCTGTATGAGGAAATTGTGGAGGAAAATGGACAGAAAACTATGAAAAAACTAAGGAACCAGAACGCCGTTTAACTTTTACAAAGGCGGCACCACATGAAAGTCATTATCTGATACAAAAAGTTCTCCCTAATAGTGGTGCAACATGTGTTGTTCATGCAGAGCAAGTAGTGGATGTTTTGCATGAATTCAGCAATGAGAACACTATCAAGGCTATCCTTGTTGACAACACTAATGCTAACACAGGCTGTGAAGGTGGAATGGTTGCAATTTTAGAAAAAAAAAGATCTTCATGCAATTGCTTGCTATTTGCACCATAATGAACTACCTTTCAAAGCTCTTTTCAAAAACATAGGTGGTTGCACAAAAGGCCCTACAGCATTCAGTGTTTCTCTGGGGAAATTATGCTCAAATGATTTACTACAAACATCATTTTCCACTATTAGCAGTCCTCTGCATTCAGTTTTGAAAATTGATGAAATACATGATCTTAGTTGTGACCAAAGACTCCTGTATGAATACACAGTGGATATTTCTAGAGGTAAGGTTGACTCTAGATATGCCTCCTGGAAAATTGGTCCTTTCAACCAGGCAAAGTGGTTAACTTTGGCCATCAGGCTTATGCGTTTATTGAGTCGTGGCACATACTCACAAAAGCTCACAACAAAACTCCACAGTTTAACAAGTTTTATTGTAAATGTGTATACCACTTGTTGGTTTGAAATTTAAAAAAATAAGTTCCACAATCATCAAGTGCACATTTTTAATATGAGCCAGAAGATCAAGAAGCAGCCTCATGAAATCCAACAGATCACTTTAAGAAATATACAAGGAAGTACATTTTGTTTACTGTCTGAAAACCTATACTCCATAGTCAAATCTGATGAAGTAAGAGAAGAAGCTTTAGAAAGAGTTTCGGCCATTAGGTAAGTAAATATTTATTTATATATCAATGACTCAATTATTTATTGCAATTTATAGAATCATTTTAAAGATTTTATCTAATTTCATCATAATTATTATAGTAGAGACTGGAAGTTTTTAAATGAATCAATAAATAAATTTTTATATTCTTTCAGGAGTGGGGAGTCAACCAAGAAAAGGTTAAAAAGAATACCAACCATTAATTTTAATGCCACACACTGGACACAATTGATAGATTTATCATTATGTGGCATTTTTGAACCACCAATGACGGAAGGTTTTTCTGAATCTGAACTTCAGGAATCATTGTTAAATGGAACCAAGCTTGACTTGCCAAATTTACCCCCACATTCCTAAGGCATGGAATAGGCAGTCAAGTTAACAACAGAAGCTTTGCAAATTGTATACGGTTTTGAAGCAAGGCATCAACATATTATAGCCAAAGTTTTGAGTCAGAAATTGAGACCAGCATTTTTGTATAAGGGCTCTTATATGGAGCAATTTGACTATATATTAAGCACTATTAAAATAGTGTTTGTTTTTCCTTATTTGTTTGTTTGTTATATTTTCACTTATAACAGAAAAAAATCATATAAGGTATTCAAATATCACTGCTTAATTCATAATGTTTTTTAAAGCAGATACTGAAAATGGGAGGGGAGCAGATTTTCAATTTGAAGATTAGTCATCATTTCTTTAATATTTTTATAAAATAAAATGACATTCCTTGAATTAAATACTAAAATTATTTGGTTTTCTCACTAATATTCAAGCCAAATCTTGCGAAAATGAGGAATTTTCAGTATATTTTTGTCTGCGATCTTTGATGCCAAACGCTCAAAAAACCGTTGAAGTATTTGATCTAATATTTTGTATCAGTACTTAATAGGTCCATACACAACTTTCGGTAAGTGAGATTTTATAATATTCTAAAAAAGTGAAAAAGCAACCTACCCTAATATATATATATATATATATATATATATATATATATAAACTGACTTTAAATCATTTTCACCACATACAAAGTATGTATCAAGCATATTTTAAAAGGATTGCTTTTGCCCTGCATTCATTTTTCTGAAATTAGAATTCCTAACACAATAAGAACAAACTGCAGTCAGTGATAAATACTCAATGGTGATTCTATTTACTACATCTGATACAAGACAAATGAGTAACAATTTTCACAAACGTGAACTGAAAAGTTCTTTGCCATACTTACATCCTAAAATTGAAACAAAACATTTTAAATCTCTTCTTGGTTAAGCTGAACATTATTTCAGCACCCACCATATTAAGAAAAGTCATGTGGTCACTTGTAAATTTCTAAGAATTACCAGTTTATGAGTAGATGTTTGATATTGTATCTTTCCCAGATAAAAATGTAAATGACTCATCATATTTCAGAACAGACCTTCTGTATAAAATGGAGAAATGCTTTGAAAAAAAAAAATCAGTGTAAGTTTTTTCTCATTTATTCAAATATTTACTTATATTTCCTCTACAACCCTTTTTTTTTTTTAAAGATTACTAATTTTCTTCAAAATTAAAATGACTTCTGCATGCTTTCATTGCTTGAAATCAGATCAAAAATTTAAAAATACAATGGAAGATAATGAAAACAGTATACAAGATGAGTTAGCAGAATTTTAAGAAAATTGTTTCCAAGTTTTATATCTCACTGAAAGTTTTTCAATCAACAAAGATTAGGTTGCTCTCAAAAGCAGAAGACAACACAGAAAGTGATTGTGATAGCAAAAGTTCAGCCAAATAAAACTGCAAGTTTAGTAATGGATGGCTTCACAGATTGGATGTCAGTAAATATGACTAAGAAATTTATCCTTCAAGAGCACTGGCTGAAAGAACACAGCTCAGAAACTTGAAGTAATTATGATAATAAAAAAGAAAAAAAAAATCTAATTTAGGTAAAACTGGTCAAAGAGTTTCAGACAATTGTACTAAAATTATAGGTAATGATGACAATTGAATGAAACTGCACCTATATTCTAATGAACTGATTTCTGCTTGCATGTATGTTCCTTGTGACAACAAAGGAAATGTGGCAAGTCACAAAGATTTTTGTTAGGACAATAATGTTACAAATGCTCTAACTTGAAGATTAAAACAATTCCCAGTACAATTTGCAACTTAATTTTTGCATTTGTTACAAAAGCTGAAAAGAAAATATCAACATAAAAACGAGAAAAAAAAAAAACAATGAAGAGAATCTAATTTCAACATAAAAATTTACTGATAAAATAATATTTTTATTTTGTTAAAAAAAAAAAAAAATATATATATATATATATATATATATATATATATAATTGTTATATTTTGTAAAATGCTGATGCTGTCAGTGCAACCTGATCATCTATTGGTGATCCAATCCTTGATTACAGGCCAACAACGAGTCAGGGATCTTTCTGCCTATAATTGTCTCTTAAAATCTAAAAATATCTTTAGGCTCAGTATCAAGGATTTTTCTTCTGACTAATCACCAGCTGCATATCACAATTAATATTAATGGCTTTCAGGATTTTCATATAAAAGCCAAACAGACAATAAACATGTTTTATTTACTGTTGGTGATAAACTTTTTATGAAAGTACCTAACCTGCCTGTGTTTTATCAGCCTTACAAGAGAGAGACTGAACTCCTGATCAATCTATCTTGACTAATTGATGGAACTTCAGTTGATCTAAAGCTGTTGTTCAGTTCTTGTAGTGATGATGGCAGTAGTAATCATCATCGTCATCATCTTGAGCCAGTTGTTAAACTCTTTCCTATATACTTCAACCCACCACACACTTGTCTAGTAATATTTTGGACTAGCTGGTCTGATGTCTAAAACAGAACTCATGCCAAATATGTAGGAAATCTATTCCTTTGTCCTGTCATCTACAATAAGTAACCAAAACACTTTGTTGAGGAGTCTGATTCTACACTTGACTGATAAGCCAACTTTTACTAGTAGACAAAATATTTTCTTGGACAATTTAGGTCAGGGGATTCATTTTTCTGGTTGTCCAAAGAAAAACAAATTTGCTGGTTAGTATTTCAGGTTAATATTTGCATTTTAAGGTTTTCTTAGGTTAGTTATTTTCTGAAACTAGCAAATATTAACATGTTCCTTTCCCAACTCACCCAAACTGTCATGGAATGGGGTTAGGTGGAGGCGTGCTTGGTTTATACTTAATCTGTCTCATTAACAGTGAGTTAAGCCTGAGTTCAGTACTTTATTTTTACTGGAGAAATTGGAATGAACTAACCTATTAGTTCCTGCATACAAAAAAAAAAGAAGAAATATATACCAATCAGCCTCTTTCCTTTAACATTACAATAAAGAATTAGCATCTCCAAACTTAAGCTATAAACAAGAATCTATTGTCAAAAGAATAACTGATGAACTATGGCTCATTTTCTGCCCCAATCTCTGAAAGGATTCTTCCAATAACATTAATTGGTTTACCAATATTAGAGAAAAAACTAAAATTACTTTTCTTTTTGTGAAGCTTCTAAGAGAGTAGAGCATCATCCATGACATTTTTTGCAAAGAAATAAGTTTTTATATTTTACAAAAAATATGCAAAACTCATTTACTTTTCTTCATAAGCATTTTCACAATTTATAAAAAGAAATTTTCAATATTGTAAGCAGTTAAAAAAATCAGTTAACAGTAGACTCTTACTGATTAGGGATTAGCCAATGTACAAAATTTAAAAAATAAATCACAAATGAAATTAGAGTTTGTTTAATTACAGAGTAGTCTCCCCTTATTTGCACATAAATTAATATAAAATTTTACTAATTTCTAATAAGAGAGAATTTGTTCCATGAAATGTTACACAACAAAAATAAAGATTGAACAGGTGAGACAATAACATTTGTATAATGTGTAAGGGATCTATTTCACTTGTGAAGGTCACAGGCAAAAAAAAAAAAAAAAAAAAAAAAACGTTCTATTAAACAACCCAAGAACATGGAAAAGACATTCATCAAAATGTTGCAAATATTAACAAACCAAGTATATTTTTTATGTTGTAAAACTTGGGCCGGATATTTTTTCATACAAATCTAATATATCTTTAAGGTTTTATTTTCATACAAATAAACTAACATACCCAACAGAATATATAATGTATGTAGCGCATGTGTGTTATAATATTTTAATAATTGAAATGAGTATGAAACATTTTAAGACATTTTTCTACACAAGGCCACCTAAGAAACAGCACTTTTTATCTATTCTCTAGCCTTTTTTTTAGGTTTCATAAACATATTTTACATTTTCTAGTGAAGCTTTTTCTCAATAACATTATTATAAGTCAGTCAAGTTAAGTGCCATATGTGATATATGCTTGGGCGATCATATCTCTTTTGAAACATAGATGGGCAGAAGATTTTCCCGCAGTAGGTTACCATTACTTTCTGCAGTAGACTAGTTACCAACCAAGGCTATAGAACCAAATCTGCCGTTATTTAACCCATAGCTAGAGGAAAGAGACAGATAAATACCTTACCCAAGAGTATTTGTGCTTGAGTGCAACAAATTCAACTAGAATTCAAACTCGGCTCTACCAATTTCTCATTTCCAAGCCAAGGATCACAACACACATCCATTATTATAAGGAATTATAATTGCCATAAAAAGAAATATTAATAAAAAGCAAAAGTCACTTCTGATTTTATTAAATTTTGTACTCCTACTAAAATATTTAAAGTAATGTTATTTTGTCTGTGGCAAAAGCTGGTTAAAAAGAAAATAGCAAAGAGAGAGAGGAACAAATTTTAATATTAAAGAAAAAAGATTTAATTACATTTCAACTAAATTTTAATCTAATTCTAAGATTCAACTGAGATTAAATAATTTTTAAAATCTTCTACATTATTTTATTTACACACAGACAATTTTCCTCATCTTTGTTGTCATCACAATGTTTCAGCTGAGGGGACAACAATCAAAATGTGATGACAGCAGCAAAAATGCTTACAATAGAGTCCATGTGTAAATAATAAGTGCTCATTGCAGAAATTCAGACTGATTTCCTGTACATGGATATCACACAATTGAGGTGAACATGAAAATAAATAAGAATAAGATGTTGATACATATAAAGTAATATAGAAGATGATGGCTTCCCAAAATAAAAAACAAATTAAACTTTTGATAATGATTGATTTTGAATTCAAACAATAATGAAGAGAAACTATATTTTTTAAAGATGCTCAAGGTGATCCTAAAACTGATGTTGAGTAAGAACAGATTTGTGGGAGTTAATGAATATAAAAATATTAGTCTAATATAAAAAGAATCCTCAACTCACCATTATTTGTAATATAATGCTATTAAGGAAAAAAAAATTATTAAAGTAATGTTCATTATGAACATAAACCAAACTAACATTTAAATTTTCACTTTTCAACTTGAAGAAGGAAACTATTAAAGTTGACATGGTAAAAAAAAAAACAAAAAAAAAAACAAAACTATGAGAAAAAAGATTCATCCAGCATTTATTGTCATTGTTGGAGCAGCATTGAGGGTGTGTCACTGACATTCGGAGGATTTTATGCTGTTGCTCCTTACCATTCTGGCATTAGATGAGAAATACTGATGAAAAACCATCTTGTGGACCAATTCCTAAAGCTACCTAAAAAAACAAACAAAAAATAATCAGAACCTGAAGAGTAACAAGTGTCAAAAGTTTCTACTTTAAGGAATTCATTTGATGAATCAAATGATAATCAAGTAAAAATCAAGATACATAATAGAAAGCAATTTTTTTAATCTTACATTGTTGTTGTTGTCAAACAAAACCACAAAATATAGACAAATACCTAAAACGTAGAAGTTTTCATAAGTGAGAGAAAAGAAAAACTTAAATCTACGTAAATTCTTTTAACATTTTGCAACATGATTATGTGATGTCTATATCCGCCATTCAATTGAAAATTTTCATTAAACATGGTGAATTTCAAAAGAAGACAGCACCACAGTTGCATGAAATTGTTTAGATGAATATTCTCATTTTTGCTGCTTGTTTCCTTATGACTATTTTGTTTAACTTTTCATAAAAGATGAAATATAGACAAAGAGCAACAACAGAGAAATGCATAAAAAAGTAATCAGGAAAAATTGAAATAAACTATGGTACTGTCAGAACCATTTTCAAACAATTTTCCAAAGTCTACTGATTATCATTAGTGACTCTATTGATGTTGAACTTCAAGTTGTTCCTCTTCCAATAGATAAAGTAAGAAAATGAAACAAACAAAATTAAATTGAGAACAAAATAAAAACAGCCATTCATTTTTTTTTTCACTATATTCTAATATGAAATGAAAAAGATTGACTCAAATGCTAGGTTTGCTGCAAGAAAAATTGGTTCACTGCGCCAGACAATTTCTCAACAGAATCTATTTTATATATTTATAAGTTTACCATTTGCTCAGGTTTTGAATATTGCTGCCACATCTGGTCTGGTACTCCTGCTATGGATTTAGAGATTTTTTGATGAAATACAAAGAATTTGCAACATTATTGATCCTGACCTGGCATCTCAGTTTCAGTCACTTTTCTTACCACCATAATGTAGCTTTCCTGTGCCTTTTCTATAAATAATTGCATGATAATTATTCTGATGAACTTCCTCTATGGTACCTAGACTTTATGAATTTAAGTGCAGTACTAGATTAGTGGCAAAGTCACATGAATATGCAGTAACCCCTTGCATCTTAGTGGATATGTTACCTTGTTGTCAAGAAAGTATTAAAAAAAAAATAGATATTCAGAAAGTTGTAAAAGAGCTTCTTTTCAGAAATTGTTATGCAAATCTTTGAAAAAATCTCATATTCACTTTTATTTTTGAAACTACCATAACATTTAAAGTAATAAAAATGTCAAATTGAGGATGAATCTATTAGTTCCTTAATATGTGTGCGTGTGTGTGTGGGTGGGGATGCTATGAAAGTCTATGCATTATTTAATGTAAACATCACAAAAAAACTTACCTTGATTAAGAGTCTTCTTTGAATTTATTTTTGACAATGGGCACATACTGGAGCACTAATTTCCAGTCTGAGAAGTATAGGAGACCAACTCCAGCCACAGCCCCAAAGCCAATTAAAGAATTGGAGCTAGGAAAAAAAAATTGAATATACACTGTCAGATTTTACAAGCATAATAAATATTAATAAAATGAAAGACTTGCTAACAAACTTAAATTTAAACTATTACAAAACAAATCAACTCCTTTTAGTAAGGATCCAAAATATCTTATACGTAGCACCCAACCCTTTTTTCCAAGGCCATAACCTTCCATTCTTCAACTGGGGTATGATAGATGAAAAACAAAAGAACACCCAATTCCCCCCAAAAAATGCAGTGAAAGTTTTGCAAGCTAATCTCACAGACAATGAGAGTTCAATCTTAACTTTAGATATCACAAGTTTACAAAAGTAAATAACTAAAGAACTAAGCCATGAAATAGCAGTGAAAATGAGACTTGCAAGATTTAACTGTATGAGCTTCATTCTCACTGGGTGTATCAACCTTGGTTGAAGCTCTATTGCTGCTCAGCTTCATAAATTGGTTTAAAAATTCAAAATGCTCATTCAAATTTCCAATGACTTTTTTATACACACGAATAACAAAAAAAAAAAAAAGAAAATCATTAACACAAACAGCATTATTTTTTCTTTAGAAGCATGTTAAATGTATATTCAGTTAGCAATACTCTTAAGATATTGTTGGGATACAAAAGGTAATTATGTCCCTTTGATAAAAATTGTCACAAGATGCCATTTAGCAATGTCACTTCTTACAGTGAGGAAATTAGTCAGTCATTCATTCGGTTTACTACAGTAGTTAAAAGAAGCAGCTGTTTACTGGTTAACTTTATCCAGGTTGAGGTTTTCTCAAAAAGAAATCAAGACACAAAAATTATTCAGAGATAGTATAAGGTAACCAAAAAGAGTTCTTGCCATTTTTTTTTTTTTTTTTTACATTGTGTGGGAAGAGGTGATTACTGATACGCAAATGAGTACATCACGTGCTAGGAAAGCAATGTTAAGGGAGTGGGGTATTGCTCTTGACCAATACAGGTGCATTGTGCATATACATAAGTTGTAGCTCAAGCAATAGTATTGGAGCAGCATATTCGGGGTTGTCTACTTTTAAAAGTTTAATGGTGGGCTTCTCCACAGCTCTCATAAGTCACTGAATACGTCAAGACTTTGGAGATGATACTGCGTGAATCCACCACCAGACACTGGTTTTATACAAGTTGAGTAAGTGGGTACCCTCTATATGAGACTCCCAAACATGCCAGACATTAGTTGTCACCACGGGACACTATGCTTCATGCCATAAGACCACCTATATACCCACGCAAAGATCATACTCTGTATCTGGAGGCTATGAGCTACTACCAAGTGGCCAAACCATCACTGCAGACCAATACTTACTGCAGTTGGAACATGTGCAACAAGCACTGAAGCAGAAGGATCCAACATTGGTTAATCACAAGAGTGTACTGTATCTCCATGACAATGCCAGGACTCATGGGGCCCAAATGACCAGAGATATCATACAGCATATTGGTTGGGAGACACTGTGCCATTCATTTTATTCTCCGGAGGTTGACCAACATATTATTACCTATTTCATTCCCTGGACAACCACCTTTGTGAGGAATCCTTCACAATTGAGGAAGACTTAGAGCAAGTGCTCACAGATTCTCTGTATCCAAGATAGCTGATTTTTACCACCAGGTCATTACACAGCTGAAGGAACATTAGCCAAAAGTTTTGAATGCCAATGGGGATTACTTTGAGCATTAACAGCATGTCAAATTTGCTGTATACTTTTTTTTTTTAATAAATGAAAAACGATAAGAACCTTTTGGTTACCTTGTATCAGGTTTTGTTTCTGTTTATTCTTACAAACAAGTGAATTTTTTGATCAATGCTCAAGATTGACTATCTTATCTTACAAGGACAAAGGGCCCAAACTTTTTACTCATAGGAGAAAATGGATTCATGTCCATCTCAAGAATATAAGTGCAAATTGATGGCCAACTGTCACAGCCAGAGTTGAAACCCTGTTTGCCAATTCCATTCTTCATGCCCTCAACCATCATGTCACCTGCACCAAACATTATCGTAGAGTGAAGAATAAATATAACTGTTACATTAACTTTTTCACAAATTTTTAAACATTGGCATTATTCATTTTATAATCATAATAGACAATGTATTATATTTTAATCTTATGTAATTATAACATGAAAGAAAAAAAATAGCAAAAATTTCCCACAAAATTTTTTGTGATTGTCATATTTTATAATACATTAAAAAACGCACTAATTAACGTTGGTATATGACTTAGATGACATCTAATACTCTGTTAATCCTTTTAGTATCAAATCTTACAAACAACCAAAACATATTCTTGTAGATTTTAAATTCAAAATATTTCAAGTTTAGTATAACAGGGTCTTAGTTTATTTCACGCCATAGTTTATCTCCTATTGTCTTTTCAAATTGCTGAAATCAGATAACAATTTTACTGAACTGTACATATTGTATGAAGCAATGGCAATAGAATAACTTGTTCTGAATTGGTTAATTAAATATTACAATAAAATGCCAAAAGCAGAAAATAATTTTGTGTAGGAGCATTTTGTTAGTTTTCTTTAGAAGCATGTTAAATGTATATTTGGTTATAGCAATCCTCTTGTTGGTATACAAAAGGCAATTATGTCCCTTACTGTGAAGCCAATAAATTGTAAATGCAAATTCTACTCCAGCAGCTTCTTTTCTCACACTTCCCGCCTGTGGAATTCCTTTCCTCTTACTTGCTTTCCCGACAGCTACAATCTTCAAGAATTTAAATGTAAAGTCAATAGACATCATCTGTCTCACTAACCTGCATCCTCTCTCTCATGCTCGTTTCTTCATCTACCCCACTCTCATCAGTATTCTCATCCTTCTCTTACCCTCTTTCTGACACCCCCTGTAACCTATCACTCTTTCTCATAACATTCCTCCTATGTAACCCCCTGCACAACAGTGGCAGTAAAATGCCTTGCCTGGGGTCAACATGATTATAAAAAAATGTCACACGAGGCCATTTAGCAATGTCACTTCTTACAGCGAGGAAAGTAGTCAAAAGCAGCAGCTGTTTAACTTAATCCAGGTTGAGGTTAAATCTGCCTCCATCAGCAGCTTACAACAAATCCAATGCACCTTTTTCTTTTGGGAATATATCTTCCTCAAATACAGAAAGAAAACCTCAGCTTGCAGTCTTTAATTAGGGAAAAACTAAAAACTCGCTGTTTCTTGTATGTGGAGGAATGTCTTTAACTGGGGTATGATAGATAAAAAACAAAAGAACACCCAATTCCCCCAAAATACAGTTCAAGATTATCACTATATTCACACCCACATGCATTAAAACAACACGCTTGTTTTCATCCGTAGGACATGTTAGCAGACAGTTGTTGGTTAATCTTAGCTGATCATCTTGTGTGCACATGTAAATCCATTTTTCCCACTCTATCAAGGTAGCTGGGGACATGTATATTTCTCAGGTAGCAGTCGGCATTGTGCGGAATCATTTCATACATGTATGTAAGCATACACCCATTCCCAGAAACAAACTTCATTGGGAACCCAACGGCAGGAGGCAGTTGATGGAACATGTGACAACCTCCAATATATAGAACATTCTATCAATAATTCTTCTTTTCGGAACAAACTTTATTTCAATCAACAATCCAAATAACATTTGACTTTCTCTATAGTCTATGGGAGAAAACTCTTTCTCTTTCTTCACACTTGTTCAGTTATATGCATACTTTTCTCAAACTATTATATATTTGTTAATACATGTCTATTCTGGTCACCACATGTGTTATATTATTTCTGGAGTCTTGTGTAAATTCTAATCAGCAAATTTAAATAATATGTGGTGGGCAGACCATCGGCACGATATAAGCTAATCTCGCAGACAATGAGAGTTCAATCTTAACTTTGGATATCACAAGTTTACAAAAGTAAATAAACTAAAGAACTAAGCCGTGAAATAGCACTGAAAACGAGATTTGCAAGGCTTAACTGTATGAGCTTCGTTCTCACTGGGTGTATCAACCTTGGTTGAAGCTCTGTTGCTGCTCAGCTTCGTAAAAATAGATTTCAAAATGCTCATTCAAATTTCCAATGACTTTTTTATACACACGCACGAATAACAAAAAAATATCATTAACATAAACAGCATTTTTTTTTTTCAGTAGAAAGAAATTATTCCAAAAATAAATAAATGCTATGTAAAATATTGAAATCTTAAGAATTTCCAAAGGAAAAAAAAATAGGGGAGTTTTATTTTTTATTTGAATGTCACGACACATATCTAAGCTGGTTGTTTGTAATTAGAACTATAAAAATTTAACATCTAACTGAAAATATACAAATTAACAAATATCTTAGAGTTGGCAGCACTATCCTCTTGTTTTTGGATCCGATTTCTACAAAGACAGTTTCTGAAATTGGTCTAGAGAGAGAGAGAGTACCTTGATAAGGACTATTAAATGCTCACTACTATTCCATATAATATACAAGTTATTCGGAATATTAAAATTATTTTCTACAAGTTAAAAAATAGAACATTTATAACATTTGTGTTGCGTCGACAACCCATCAACATAACCAGGTATGACCTTGGACTACACCACAGATTGGTTGATAGGACAAAATATATTTAACAGTGAGTTTTTGTTCATGCATATAGCAAAAACAACGGTATATACTTACGCATTCTGAAGTTGTTGTATATATTTGGGGCCTATTAAGTTTTTTAATTTCATTACAATCATTTTTACATCAACTGGACTTGACACCTCGAAATGTTACGGCTGAAGAAGGAATAGTAGCAAAATATTAACTTCCGTATCAGTTATTACGTCACTTCCTGTTTGGGATTCTCCTTGACCTTTTCTGAAAACTTTTTCATAGTTTCGTACTTAGACGACATACAGCTATTTTGGCTTCGAAATTATCTTTAGTAAATCGATTTTTATTATTCTTTTAATGACATTTTTTCTTTTAGAAAAGCTAAAAAATGTGTCAGCTGATATTTAAATATTCCTGCATATCGCAGAAACGTTTATCTAAAAAAAGCTCAAAACAAAAAGTGTTTTTAAATTAGTTAGCGTCCTTAGTTTGGTTTGAGACTTTCATTTTCGTCACATGTTTTTATTTTTTTAAAAATACGACAGGAAATAATTTTCTAAATGATGCACACACAAATCCTAAATCTCTAAACAATGTCATTTTACTGACAGCAATGTTTAAAAGACTTCTTACTTCCAAACAATGTTTTATTTAAATTTTTGTAATAAAAATAATATCTTTTTTAAACTACCCTTGACATTTTTTATGATTTTTTTTCTATATTTTTTTTATTTTTTAATGCAGCTAATAGTTTTATAATGAAAAGAATATTCTTTTTAAGAAAATTGGGTATATTGAAAACAATAAAATATTCTTTCAGTATCCAGCAATCTGAATATCCAAATATTCGGTAGTTTGTCTGTAGTCATTAAAGTGCCATACGTGATACCCGCTTTAGGCAATAACCTGAACCATGTTTCTTTCGAGACATGACTGACTTGGCAAGAGATTATCCTGCAGTAGGTTGCTATTACTTTCTGGAGAAGACTGGTTGCCAGCCAAGGCTATAGAATCCAATCTGTCCTATTATTTAACCCATAACTGGAGGAAGAGACGCATTACCTTTCCAAAGGGTATTTGTGCGTAAGTAAATGCAAAGAATTCAACTGGAATTCTAACTCGGATCCTTGATTTATCGTTCCGAGTCGATATCCACTGCACCACAATGCACATCCTTGCACCACAATGCACATCCCTTCACAAATACTACTTGGTTTGTATAAGACAAATTACAAATCGCAATTTAGCAACTATTTCACTTATTGCTTGATTTTCACTAATCAAATTTTGTGCCCTTTTGGTTGAAATGTGGCTCCAACCAGCTTCCTTTATTTTCCTAAAACCTTGCAATTTGATTGGTGAATTCTCTCCACAAAATATTACTGCACGTGACACAATTTTTCCCACTGAGGCAAGCGATCCACTTTGAGAGTATTTAAACCTCAGATTTTGCCTCCTCAATCAATTTAGCCCAGAAGTATATGCCAGATCACATCTGTCATATAACAGACAACAATTGCCACAATATCATGTAAATGCAGCCTACCTTTCTAATGTAGCAAGATTGTTATGGTATTCAAATGCGCTTTTTGCAAGCTTAGCATACACCCACTAGGTTTGAGAAATAAATAAGCTTTACTGAATTAGGACTTTCAAAATTGGATGGAAAAAGTGAAAACTGTAGGGGCCTAGGCTATGCTTGTCAAATAGGCCTTGTGCCAAAAACAACCCAAGTCCTCACAGTTTAAATATTAGAAGGTTGGATATTGAAATGTGCAAGGATAAAATATTTCGTTTCTACATTAAAGTCAATTTTTTATTAACAGAATAAAGTTTTAAGAAAAATAAAATGTCCATAGAGAAAATGCAAGTAGTTAATTGTTCAAGGAGTAATGTAAGTATCTTAAATGTCCCACAGAAATTCAGAGTTCATGGTTGATAGCAGAATGTGTGCATGTAAAAAGATTAAAAAGCTTGCTAATAAAAGTCTGTGTTCTTTTCCTTTTTATGGCCAGAGAAAAAGTGAGGAGGCAAGTTGTACTATACTTATCTGCCCTTGGCATTTTGTTAGTGTAATTACTTCCCTTACTTGCATTCGTCAGTTGACGAATTGCTTAGTCAGGAAATGTTTTGTTGATTAAATCCTTGTTAAGGAAAACCAGTCTTGTCAACTCATTTCAATTTAATCAACAAAACATATTCAACAGTATGGATAAATACTTGAAGCCGGAACGTTTGGGCACCCCTCCTAATACAACATCCTCAAGTAAGCACTTTAATCACTGGCTTCGAAGTTTCTCGTCGTTCCTACGTAAAATTGTTGACCCTAACATCCATACTGATTTGGATAAACTCGATACACTGATAAACTGTATTTCTTCTGAGGTATACGAATACATTGCTGAATGTGATACGTTTGATGGTGCAGTTAACTGTCTGAAAGAACTGTACATAAAACCCCCGAACGAAGTTTTCGCCCGGCATTTACTTGCCACGTGCGGCCAAAAAGAGGAGGAAAATATTGACGAATACGTGCAAAGACTACAGTTACTAGCGAAAGAATGTAACTTTAAACCAGTTGATGCGATTCAAAACCGAGACGACTGTGTCAGAGATGCATTCATCACAGGTTTACGTTCAAACGTTATTCGACAACGGCTACTTGAAAACAAAACACTGCATTTAAATATAGCTATCGACCAAGCTAGAGCGCTCCATGCAGCTCAGAAAAATTCAGAAGCATATACATACACTCAAACACCAATTGTGGGTGCAGTTTCTCAGGAAAATAACTGTACCGGTGTCCAGTCAACGGTCCCCATTAATGCTTGTTGTGCAGCTTCGGCTAACACCAAGTATACGTGTTTTTTTTGTGGAGGACCTCGTCATAACAGAAGTGTGTGTGCAGCAAGAAACGCTACCTGTTTTAAATGTAAAAAAGAAGGCCATTTCTCAAAAATGTGCCGTTCGAACCCAAATACGACA
Source organism: Ascarosepion bandense (assembly GCA_037127315.1). Classification (NCBI taxonomy): domain Eukaryota; kingdom Metazoa; phylum Mollusca; class Cephalopoda; order Sepiida; family Sepiidae; genus Ascarosepion; species Ascarosepion bandense. Next base: position 908,320 of record JBBBDQ010001851.1, read on the forward strand.
TCTGCTGCAACATGCTCTCACAGACTCGCAACAATGTTGATATCCAACACTACGTCTGCCTCCTTAGGATCCCTAAAACAGGCTGCATTATACGTATTGGTTGGGAAAAATGGCGCCGGTACGGCGCTAATGGATACGGGGAGCTCAGGATCCTTTATCTCCCTCAGTTATGTGAGAAAACACAAAATACAGATAAAACCTGCTACTGGTAACGTGTCCATGGCGTCATCATCACTTAAAGCTTCTATCAAAGGACAGTGTACGGTGGATTTGAACTTTCTGGGTGAGTGGTATCCAAATGTAAAACTTTCAGTTCTACCCAAACTCTGCTCTGATATTATTCTTGGCCAAGATTTCATGTCACAACATTCCACTATATCTTTTGCATTCGGTGGCTCTAAGAAAGATCTTGAAATCTCTCATCCTATCTCCTGTAGTGTGCCCTCGGCATTAGTGGACACACCATCTTTATTTTCCAACATTGATCCAGACTGTAAACCTATTACAACTAAATCTAAAAGGTGTGGAGAGGGTGACAGACGTTTCATACAGACTGAGATTGAGAAAATGATCAGAGAGGGTGTAATTCAGGAAAGTACTTCCCCTTGGAGGGCTCAGGTTTTAATAGTAACAAATGAACGTCAAAGAAAGAGACTAGTAGTCGATTATAGTAGAACAATTAACAGATTTACTAGATTGGATGCTTATCCATTACCAAGAATGGATGACTTAGCCCAGGAAATATCAAAATTTAAAGTTTATAGCTCATTGGATCTGAAGAGTGCATATCACCAGATACCAATAAAAGAAGAAGATAAGCCTTATACAGCATTTGAAGCTAACGGTAAACTTTACCAATTTTGTAGAATTCCTTTTGGAGTGACCAATGGTGTTGCATGTTTCCAAAGGATAATAGACAAGATTATTAAGGAAAATAATCTAACGGGAGTGTATGCCTATGTAGACAACATTGTCGTAGTCGGGAAAAATCAGCAAGACCATGATGAGAACTTAGAAAAATTAAAAAAGATTATTACCCAGTATAACCTCATTCTCAATGAAGAGAAGTCCGTGTTCTCTAAAACATCCATTGATTTTCTCGGCTATAGTATATCACAGGGCTTACTTAGACCTGATGCAGAACGTCTACGGCCATTAAGAGAGTTACCTATTCCTCAGAACAAAACCTCTCTGCGTCGAGTGCTTGGATTATTCTCTTACTACTCCCAGTGGATACCCAAATTCTCTGATAAGATTAGACCCTTAATAACAGCTAATTCATTCCCCCTTGATCCAGAATCGATAAAAACATTTGAAATCTTCAAGGAGGAAATTGAAAGGCCTTATTGCACTCAGTCGACGAAAAGATACCTCTTGTAGTAGAAACCGATGCCTCTGATACTGCTATTGCAGCCACTCTCAATCAAGCAAACCGTCCAGTAGCATTCTTTTCACGCACACTTACGACTACAGAACGAAAACACTCTTCCGTAGAAAAGGAGGCTTGTGCAATAGTAGAGGCAGTTAAAAAGTGGTCACATTATCTATCAGCACGACGTTTTGTGATAGTCACAGATCAACAAGCTGTGAATTTCATGTTTGATGCAAGAAGGCATGGAAAGATCAAGAACAGCAAGATCGAAAGATGGAGAATGGAATTGGGGTGTTACGAGTACGATATCATGTACCGACCAGGGAAAAACAATATTCCAGCCGATACGCTCTCGCGTGTCCAGTGCAATGCACTCGACAACATGGGAAGATTGCATGAAATACACGAACATCTTTGTCATCCGGGTATAACCAGGTTAGCTCATTTTGTTAAAGTAAGGAATCTTCCGTACTCTATTGAAGAGGTTAAGAGAGTGTGTGCAGCATGTGCAGTTTGTGCCAGATGGAAACCACGCTTCTATACACCAGAAGCTGGACGCCTAGTCAAAGCTACACAACCAATGGAACGACTCAGCATTGACTTTAAGGGGCCCCTTCCTTCAACTTCGAAAAACCGTTACCTATTAACGGTTATAGATGAGTACTCACGTTTCCCTTTTGCTTTCGCATGTACAAGCACTAATTCAGACTCTGTAATACAGGGTCTAAGTCAAATATTCATAGTATTTGGCATGCCATCCTACATCCATTCGGATAAGGGTGCATCCTTCTTATCAAAGGAAGTACGTGAATATCTCACCAATCTCGGGATTGCTACTAGCCGGACAACGCCTTATCACCCCCAAGGAAACGGTCAGTGTGAAAGGTATAACGGGATTATATGGAAACACACATTATTAGCCCTAGCCTCAAGAAATCTCAAGGAATCGCAGTGGGAAACGGTTTTGCCTGAAGTGCTACACTCCATAAGATCTCTTCTTTGTACCGCTACTAATGCCACACCACATGAAAGACTCTTTTCATATCAACGGCGAACTCCCAGCGGCCATTCCTTACCCACTTGGCTATCTAAGCCAGGGCCTGTTCTTTTGCGTCGCCATGTCCGAGCGAGTAAGTACGAACCATTGGTTGACGAAGTAGAGTTACTCGAAGCAAATCCCCAATATGCACACATAAGATTCACCAATGGTCGCGAATCTACAGTCTCTGTAAGCGACCTAGCACCAGCAAGGATCTCATTACAAAGCGAGAATGTTGTAGATGATATCCAGAAAGACCTAAATGATTCTACACCCACTAATGAATCTCCCAAGGAAAAAGTAGATAGTAACGATTCACAAACTATCGTTAACTCAGAAATTGTATCTTCTCCAAGTGATTTAAATATTATTCCTCCTCAAGTAATGTCAAGAACTCCTGATATACCCAGACGATCCCAACGGGAAATTCGTAAGCCAAAGAGGTATGATGAACCGTAAAAAAAAAAAAAAAAAAAAAAGGAGGGGGAGAATGTACTATACTTATCTGCCCTTGGCATTTTGTTAGTGTAATTACTTCCCTTACTTGCATTCGTCAGTTGACGAATTGCTTAGTCAGGAAATGTTTTGTTGATTAAATCCTTGTTAAGGAAAACCAGTCTTGTCAACTCATTTCACAAGTCAAGGTAATGAAGGAGATTGTACTTATCGAAGTCCGTTGAAGTATCTTGTTATTGTTTTATCTAATAGTGTATGGGTGAAGACAAAGAAAGGAAAATTGGAAGAAGAAAATATGTGACGTGCCCTTACGTCTAGGTCAGCTTCTTGAAATTTTCTTTTGTTACATCACGACAAGGATCGTCAGCTACCTGCTTCCATCTCAGACACTGTTGACCAGTCAAGAGATGTGGTTTAAGTCGTAGATTTTAGTCATGCGAACAGGTCTAGCAGCATACCAATTTTATAGGTGGGAAAAAAAATTGACCGGGGTTATAGATTAATTTTCTATTTCTTATCCAATCAGAATCTTACTTTTCTCACTGACTTATAAAATTTGCCTTGGTCTGGGTTTTTCCAAAATGTTTTTAGTCGTTTGGATCCAATTTTGCAGGTGTGCAATTTTACTTTGTGTGTTTTAATTAACTGTTAGATAATATAGGATTTGTATCCTATAAAACAAGTGACATTAGAAAATCAAGTAAAAAAATTATTTACTTAAACTATTTGCTTGTAAAACTTGAAAAATTTAATAAAAAGAAACTATATGGAGAAAAGTTGATTTGAAAAGTTTCTTTGTTCTTTTTAGCTATCAGTTAAGTTTGGTTCTTTTGATGCTGCATAGTGTCCAGTTTTTCTTTGCAGTTGTCTTAAGGTGAGAATGAAACAGCATGAAATTAGTTCAGTTTTGCTGTTTGGATGACAGTACCTTTACAAAGGTCATTCAAAAAGTACTAAGCCTTACCCAGAAAGAGTTGAAGAAACAAGACAGTTTTTCACTATTTCTCAAGATAGTCCCCATTGACATCAATGTACTTAGTCAAACGATACTTAAGCATTGCAATCTCATCAAAGAAGAAAGTGGTGTCTTGGTCTTCCAAAAACTTCTCTACAGCACATATGATCTTATTGTGCGGTACCCCTCACCAAAAAACTTGTGTAAATTCCTTTTCACATATTTTGTGGAAACTCACAATGTCATTGGATAAAAATGACTACTTAACTATCATAGGACAATTTATTAATCGCAGTTTGACGACAATTTATTTATCGCTTTGTTTTTACTAGTCAAATTTTGTGCATTTTTTTGGAGAGTAGGCTCCAGCCAGCTTTCTAAATTTTTCTAAAGCTCATAATCTGATTGGTTAATTCACTTTTAAAAAAATATTTCTGCATGAGGTGTAATTTTCCCACCAAGGCATTGTGATCCATCCTGAAAGGTATCTAAACCACAGATTTCATTTCTTCAATTAGTGAGTATCCATCTGCCAACAGAATCAATGTCACTACAAACTTCACCCAGCAACACACGGGAAATCACTTGTGAATCTAACTTCTACTATCATCTTCTTATCATCTATTCACCATTGAACTTTATGTTTAATAATCACAGTATAGCGGTTGCTATGTTTTTCTTACCCACATACACTCCAAGTCATTTACTCTTCTGCAATTGGCTAATAAATCACTACTGTGTTTGTATAGGACAATTCAGCAATCGCAGTCGCTTTTCAAATCTTTCGACTCCGCAGCTGTTTTATATGTGTGTGGTGATTGGCTAATTTTTTAGCCAATCACATATTTTTGATGTAAAATCAGTTTTTTCCACACTTCATTCTGGAGCTACCTTTATTCTTTAAATATGGCTACTTTTCGCAAGTTCTGCAAAAGGAATCCACGTAAGTCTACTCAAACATTTTTTAACACACACACAGACACAGAACTTTGTAATCACAATTTTCTCTCTGAACATTTTCTCCAAGAACTTCTTGTGAACTTTGACCAAAATTTGTGTTATATACAATCACATTCAAAATAATTGTATTCTTCGTGTTATTTTTTCTTACATGAAAACCTTTCTAACACTTATAAAAAATCTTTTCAGCACAGGAAAGAACTTTCCTGCTCATTTGACTTTGATCAACAAGCAGTCAAAGGGGAACAACATTTTTCCTCTTACTCTATGTGTACTAATATAACATGCTTTGTTTGTTTATTGTTGTATTTTATTGAATATCTAAACTTATTTATAAATGGAACTTTGTCTGTGTGTGTGTGTCTATTACCTATAGACTCTGAAACAGCTGAACCTATTTTCTTGAAAATTTACACAGTTGTACTATATGTGTCTGTGAGTGTTCTTAGATAGGTTTTGTGTCGAGGTACCCTCGATAAATATTGATAATCGAAAAAATCGGGTTATAGAAGGAGTGGTCCGATTTTAATCAAATTTGATACACTCATAGACAAAGACATAAAAACGATATTCAGAAGTTTCAAGGTTGCAGTTCTTACAATAGTGCAGAAAATTTGATATCAATACCAGGAAATCAAAATTTGACTTACATCCATTCATTTTTCTTTCCATCTACGGTTTCACTTTAACTGGAAACAACTATTGCTTTTTAGTTTTTCGTGTCAACGTCCAAAGAGTCTGAGCTCCAAGACCATGGATTAGGTTTAAAGCTTTCATTACACCCGAGCAACGCTGGGCTATACTGATAGAACACATATTTATTGGTTACAAATTGGAGTTGTTGTCTTTATTATCTTGAATCATATGTTGGACAAATTGTAATATAAATCATAAAAAACCTAAAAATCCTCTACAACGGCAATAAGAATACAAGACTTTACTCACTCACTCATTCACTCACTCAAACTGCCAAGCTGAATCAACAAACTTTTCAATCATTGAAAATATTCTTCAACAAGTTATCTTCAACAAACTTTTCCTGATACAGAACATTCTTCAACAAACTGTTCATCACACAAAATGTTCACTGAACTGTTCAATGATTATTATTGTAAATTACATCTTGAACATTCAAACAAGAAAATATTTTTTCTACATATTATAATCTAATTCCATTTCAGCAAACATTTAAAAAATACAGTCTGAGACAACTCTTAATTTGTGTATTACATAATTTTACCTTGATTCACACTTGTGAACTTTTCAAGTGAACAATTTAATTTCATCAAACATTGTTTGCTGCTGACATAATCCTTTTTCATCTATTATATATATTTGTTGAAATAACTTATTTATTTGTTACCATAACAAATTTTTCTGTTTCCTCAATTGCCTTCAAAATTTAATATAAAAAATGTGTGTGGAGTTATGTATGTAGTGTAATTCCACCACATTATCATTTTCCAAAATGGCAACCACGCAGACATGATTATAGACGGACCTAAAGGAGACTACCACCACTTTTAAATCTGTTGTTTTTCATTTTTTTTTTACTTTTTTCTGCACAGTCTTATCGGTTATTGCATAAAGTTTCCAATTATCAAAAAAATATTGAAAAAATTTTAATATTTAAACAATTGGGGGGGGCTCACTTTCTCATACAACGTTATAGTAAATCGATCCTCCATTTTAGAACCACTCTTGTTTGGGTCGCTTTGTTTTTGTTTTTTTTGGGAGGAGTTGTTGCCCTTGTTTTAGTCTTTTTCAAGTTTTCTTTAGTTCTTACGATGGCATCTTCCTCAAAAACTCCAAAAATGGCTTTATTCAAAACTTTTGCAAAAGATTCAGTAGTTGAATATGCAAAAGCAAAAATGTTAATTGCACAGGATCGATTTACTATAAGATTGTATGAAAAACTGAGCCCCTCACTAAAATTGTTTAAATTTTAAAATTTTTACAAATTTTTTTGTCCATCGGAAAGTATAGGGTTTAATCGATAAGATTGCACTGAAAAAAGTAAAAAAAAAAAATTAAAAGATGGTGGTATTCTCCTCCGGGTCTGCCAATTTATGTTTATGAAGCAGAAAGAAATCAGATGGAGCTAAGTTTGGTGAATAAGGGGGAGGGAGTAGCAATTCAATGCTGTTTCAGCCATTACAACTTGAGCTGTGCAAATAGACGCATTATCCTGTAGTAAAAGCACACTTGCCATTAGCTTTCTTCTGCATTACAACTGGATTGCTTCCTTCAGTTTTAATTCTGATGCATCGTATTGTCACATGTTATAAGTTGTAAGAAAAAAAAGAAAATGACTTACCAAAACAAAGCTAAATCACAAACAAATATTTAATCTACAAAAAAACACAAAATAAAAATACATATGTTATGTTGCATGTACAGAATTATTGTGGAATAAATACAAACAACGGAATTGTAGTAAATTGGTATATTACCAAGAAGAGTAGTATTTACAAAAGTGGTCGTTAGTAGAATACAGGAACAAGTGTTTAGTAGAACGTAGTGTCATGAGACGTAAGAGTCTGACCAATAGCACACTTCCGGTTCACTACTGGAAATACTCGACTGACTTGTTACTCGGCTGACTTCCGAGGCCTTCTCCCGAGGTATCATCACTACTACTTTATGTAGTGCTTGGAACAGTCCATTATTATAGACAAAGGTGGAGAGCGCCCCAACAATATACAAATATACAATTTTGGCATTCAAAGCAGAAAACAGAGTTTACTGGCGAAATGTTCCGAAAGAACGGAAGGTAAGGGAGTCAAGTATATTTATCATGTTCGGGCTAGCGAAATAATCTAAGTGCTATTACTGGAAATTATCAAATGTGTATATATAAAGATTAACTTTTAGTTTGATCAATGAAAACATTCAAAATTTCTATTTACCAGGTTATTTTCCAGGAGGTCCTTTTTTGGGGGTTTTGTTGGTTAGCAACTTTTATAGAGATTCTTTCGGTTGGATATAATAATCCTCGAATCAAGCCGGAGTTGATAATGCCAGAAATTCCCTTTTCCAACTGACAATCCTTTTCCAAAAACTTATTTCTAACATCTAATTAGCATATTTCTCGAATCATTTTGAATCATCTAGATTTTTCTCAAATATAGAATCTTCCAAACATTCTATTTCTAATTTCTCTGTTTTACAACTACTTCATGAATGAAAACTTTTTTGTATTAGCAAGTAGGACTCGGCAGAATCCCTTACTATAAATTTTAATCTTTTTGATGACTTAATATTTTTATGTAGAAATGCACCCTCGTAACAATTGTCCATTAATAGTTTTTTTTTCTTTTTCCAGATAGTCTATTATTATTGTTATACCTTCAGAAGCCAAAAACCAAAAGCCACCATCTTACCAACCAACACTGCTTGTTTGAACTTCTCTGGGGTGGAGAAAGTCTTAGAAAGATATATTCTCAAAAGGAAATGGCACCATGGACTTGTAAGCTGCTGAGGAAGGTAGCCTCAGCCTGGGTCCCTTGGCCTCGGCTAAAAGAAAGCAATCCAACTTTTGACTGCCACTATTGTCACTGTAGGGGTGACATTACTAAGTGGCTGTCATGTGACTTATCTCCACCAAAGGAAGATAAGCACCTTCCGTATACTGATTTGTTTTTCTGAAACTACCATCTAGCAAACTAATTCCTTTCTGATACATTGCTACTACCATAAGACTTTGTTTTATAACAGACACTTCATTATCATAATTGATCTGTTGAACAGTGATAGGCCAGAATATTAACAACAACATGTGAACTTTTGACCAAGGACATATTTTTAACTTTATCAACTAATGTAAGTCACATGAACATTTTTCTCTACTTAGCTTCATGTTTATTAGATGCTCAAAAGAGTATTTTAAACAAGCCATTACGGTCTTTTGTTCTTTTCACATGTGTTATAAATAAACAAATTCTTTCTGTTTCAATTTTACATTGAGTAATAGTTCTTTTTTTGTACACCTAATGAACATCATATCCAGAAATATTTGTTATATACTGTAGCGTAGGTGGAGGGAGCTGGTTAATGCTTCTTGGTTCGGCCTTGTGTCAGACTTAACCAAACTCCCTACAGCTTACAAGTTTTATACAGAATTATCATCAGAAGGTTTTTCATCATCAGAAGGTTGGTTGTCAGTTGGAATGTGTGGATTAGTGTAGAAGAGTGGAATAATAAAATATACATTTTGAATGTTAAATTAGAAATTTATTAAAGGAGGAATAACAAGAATTTGTAGAAATTAATGATCAATGAGAAAGTTAAGAGTATCAAGACTTTGTACAAAATGTTCATAGTAGTAATTGTTGAAAGAGATAAGGAGAAAGAGAAAGAGGACAATGTCCAGTCACTTGAAGTTGAGTTACATTTTAGATGTTTGTCTGGTGGCTCCATATGACTCTCTGATTGACTGACACCAATGAAGTCCTTTTATTGTAAGTTACTCCCATTCATCAAAAATCATTTTAACACCTACTTGCGAAATCCAGTTTAGACTTTTTCTTTAAGCAGATGGTCAATCCTTTTTCTATTTGGAAAAAAACAGGATTTCACATTGTGAATTTTTGTAAAAGTGAAGAAGAAGGTTGATTTTCATTAATTTCTTATCCATACAATACTACTGCTGGAAAACAATGAGGAACATGTATATATAAAAGTATAATCTTATTTTTTATTCTTTGATGATGACTTGTGTGGATCAGGAGAGCAGCTGCAGAGAAACTTTATATAGTCTTAAAACTCCCACAAGACCCACATGGCCAAGTCTCTTCACCCACACATTTTTGCTTTTCACTTTGTTGACTTTATCTATCACCAGATATATTTGTCAACCACACCCCGCTGGGTCCATCACTTTTCAAGCCGGTTATCATTTTAATTGACCTCATCTACATCTGGATGTAACTGTCAATTACATCTGCCATTCAAGGTAATATATTACAATATACAGTATTGTGAAAAAGTATTAGGACATGAACTATTTTATCTTTTATGAGGCATATTGACAGACAATAAACAAGTTAATTAAAGTAATTTTATTTGATTTACTCAACAAATGCTTTAACAAGAAAAAATACTTGTTACAAAATAAATTTAATATTTAGTATAATAGCCTTTTGCTTTGATCACAGCCTTCATTCTGTCAGGCATTGACATCACAAGCTTCTTCAATTTATCTAATGGCATCTCCTGCCAGCTTGTATCTGTTCCCAAAGTGTGTCTTGCGAAGTAACATTAGATTTATCAATTTTTTATCCAAAATATCTCATAGATGTTCAATAGAGTAGTTTCAAAATAACTTGTTTAATAGAAAATAGGAAAAATTAAATATAACTTCTTTTTGATACATTTCTTTTATACCTAGTTTTAAATAATCAATATTTATTAGCAATTTACTTGGCTTTTCACCCTGTATTTGAATTTCAGTGAAGTTTTTAGGAAAATCATCCCTGTCCTAATACTTTTGCACACCACCGGTAGTGTGCAAAAGTGTTAGGACAGGGGTGATTTTAAACTTTATTTTGATGCCTCATAAAAGATAAAATAGTTCTTGTCCTAATACTGTAGTTTGGCCAAAGAAGATTATGGCTGATGAAATCAGAGGAGATGTCTTTTATATTTGATAATATGGTGTATTTAAAAGAGAATATGATATATCAGAGAATCGTGATTAACTAAAGACATGTTAAAAATAAATGTGTGGATTTGACCAATTAATGTATATGTAGAAGCAACCAATAAAGGTTCTTCATTGCTTTTGAAATGTCCAGTGCTCTGGTCCCTGGTGAGAGGGACGCTTCAGCTGACGATGTTGGTCGACACAGACTAAATGAAATATGAAAGCACTTCTCCCTTTAAACAATTTGAAACAATGGAGTCTTATGCCTTGTTCAACTTTCTACGTCAATTACACAAAAGTTACTATCAAGTTGCTGATGTCATGTGACCCAAGGCATGGTGTAGCAGTACAGACTTACTTCTTCTATATGCAGTGTCCCTTCAGGATGTATGCGATTATGGCCCTCCACATCTTCTCTATCCCTAGTGGCTCTTAACACGCTTCCTCTTGTTACCCCACCTAAATTCCGCTCTGCTATTCATTTGCTCAAGCCCATCAATTGTTCTCCCCTGTTTCTCTTTCCATCTGCCTGACTGTGAGTATCAGATTCTCCAAGCCTTCCTTCCCCATTACATGTCCCAGAAACTTCAGCTGTCTTTTTCTGATATTAAATATTATCTTCTTTTTCTTTTCCATCCTCTCCAAAACCTCATCATTGCTCACATGTTCAGCCGATGATATCCTCAGCATCCTTCTGTAAAACCACATTTTGGTTGCTTCAAGTCTCTCCTTCATCTTTAAGGAGATTGTCCAGCATTCACTGCCATATTGAAGAAAAGACATCACATAACAATCCAGTACTCTCTTCTTTGTTTCCAGCAAAATTTTCCTGTGTCTCAATACTCTACTTAGCTTCTGGAAGACAACCATTGCCATGCTGATTTGCTTTCAGGTCTCAGTGTTGTACTTTCTGTCTTTTGCTAAAGCACTTCCCAGATATGTAACTTTCTGTATCTGCTCGATTTTAGTATCCCTAGCCTATAGTTGGCATTTTGGGCTCATCTTTTTACTGATAACCATGCATTCAATTTTCTTGTAGTTCATATACAATCTTTTCTTTCCACTTTTTTCAGTTATCTTCTGTAGGAGGTCTTGTAGTTTCTTTTCCATTTCTGCTATCAGCACTGTATCATCTGCATATCTTATAGTGTTCAGATTGTGACCTCCAATGACAATTCCTGGCATGACTTCTAGGGCTCTCAGGATTGTCTCATTGTATAAGTTGAATAGATTTGATGAGAAGACACATCCTTGTCTTACACCCCTTTCTATCTTTGTTTATCTGCTGAACTTGTTTTGTGACCGTATGCAAGCAGTTTGCTGCTAGTAGAGGTTCTTGATTACTCTAATGTCTTTCCCGAATATGTTTGGATTGCTGAGCATTTCTATTACTACAGACAGCTGAAGTATTTCAAAACATGATTTGTTTCAGTAATAAAAATGAGCAAAACCGTGAAATTTTAACAAATCTCAGTTGACATGATTAAAGGAAATGGACATCAGAAAAACTTATCTGAAAAATGCTGAGATATTAAAACACTTTTTTTGCACTTTTGCTATTTATTTTATAGGAATGACCTGATGCAAATAGCTAAATAAAGTGCTAAAAATTTATATTAACACTTCAAGATCACTGTTCTATAAGGTTCCAGTGTTAAAATTTTTTTTAAAGTATTACAAAATCTCTGCAGGTTCCTGTTTGTATATATTAATGAGTCAATCGCTAAGTTTAATAAGCTCAGAAAATTTTCAAAGTCCTTTTAGGATTTGGAAAAGTCCTTTTAGGTCCAGGGTGCATTTAAAGTTTCACGTCAGTTCGTAGACAACTAATATTCATCCAATACAAGGCCCAAGAGCCACTCAAAATAGGTTACTGTGTAGAGTTATATTAGCATAGGAAAAAACAAACATTAAAATTATAGAGCTGAAGTAGACTTTAGAAAGAAACAGAAACCCAATCCTAAACAGGAAACAAGGGATAAGCCTCTGTTCCTATTTTAAAAATCAGGGAGGAGTGTGAGCCGGATGATAAGTGAACCTATCTACTCCTAAGACAGTTTTGAAGATAATAATGATTTTCTGATTCAAGTCCTTCTGCTTAACCCATAGCTGGTAGGAGAAGAGGTGGATTCACACTTTTCCCAATGGCATGTAAGTGAATATAATGAATCCAACTGAAATTAGAACTTGGCACTCTGAAAAGAATTAAAACTTTTAATCCTCCCTTTCAATCCATATAAATCTAGTTTTTTTTTTTGTTTTTTTTTTTTTTCAGGAATAATCAACATCAATCACATGTAAAAGCAGTTTTCTAGGAGAAAGGAAAAATTTGTGGAGAAAACTGTTACTACTACTACTACTCCTACTACTGTTACTGTTGAAGTAGAAGAATCTTCTAGATTTGATATAAAATATCTTTTCTTATGATGTTATCTCATTTAAATATCTTTTCTAAACATGTGAGAGCTTATCTCATATTGAGAACACCTGTTCTAAAAATCCTGAATATTTTGTCTAAAAGACCCAGAGAACTATCTTCACTTGAAGTAAGTCAACACTTTCTCAGTAGCAAGCTTGTCTTGCTTGATCAGTTATAAATAAGTAATGAGCTCAATTCTCACTGGGTACTCCTTGCTTGCAACCTTGTGACACAGCTAAGCAACCTTTAGTAAATCACTATAGAAGTTTGATTTTCAAACTTGAAAAATTAGTGAGTTTCCAAATAATTACTGTAAAGTGTAAATTATTGCATTAAAAAAAAAACAATAATGAAAATTGTGAGTTAACCCCCATATAGCTTTGTCAGTTTCACCAAGAAGTTGTTTGGAGACATTGTCTAACAATTATAAAAACGAACACTGTCCTCTCTTACCTCTTTTTCCCTCTCAGCATTCCTTAGAGACAACAGCAACCTTCCTGGACATGGGGATAGTTACTGTACAATTTCTAGTTGTTAGTTAATGTTTTCTTTCTTTTACATTTGTACTTGTTTATTTCCTCTCCTTTGTTATTCAGTTATATAAAAAAATATAAAATATCATTGTTGAAATTGTCTTCCATTACACATGTAAAATGTTGCCACTGCTTTTCATTTAACTGGTAGCAGTGCCCAAAATAACAAACAAAAAAGATAATACTGTTTTTTGTTGTTGTTGTTTTACTCATGATCACCGAACACAAAGCCTAAATGGCACTGAAAGTAGAAGATTACAGCGTGGAATTGTATTAGTGTAATAATGGGCAAGATAACAGGAAAGACAAGCAGCTAGTTCTAGACATGAAGAGGGTCAAGATTTAATTAGTGAATAAAATTTCAGAATTAAGACGAAGGCATTAGGAGTATAGAGTTTAAGTTGAGTTTAGAAGGAGCTGGAAACCCAATCCTAAACAAGAAATGAACTGTAGTGAACAAAACAAGTTCTAGATTTAAAAATTTGAATGCTAAGCACTGACTCCTTGATTTTGTTAGAAATAACCAAATTTACTTGAATTTACAAAACCTTTGCTTAGCTCACACAAAACTCACAAAGTTTCACACCTCAATGCAAAATGTTTTTCGGCCAATAGAAATGTTGGGGAGTCACCCCTTTTTTACATATATAAATGGACTCATCTAAGGTATACAAATGATCCTGCCTACAGAGAACGAGAGTGTGTAAAACAGTGAGTGTGTAAGGTAGAGCTTGTAATGCAGTGCTTGTCACAGCAGTTGAACTGCCACTAGTTAGTCAGCAAGAATATAGACTTATTACCCGGACTTACTTCTTATCTACAAGATTGTATATATTTGACTCCTACTAACAAGTATTCCTAGTATTCCTGAATTCTACTAACAGTGTACAGGTTGTACAGGTTGTATACAGCTTGTTCAATATACTTACATGTTCCCTCTCATATCTGCTTTGTGTTATTATTATATTGTGTGGTTTCTAACAAGAATCCACGACAAGAAAACATCTAAAAACAAAATAGAAAGGCCAGAATCACATCCAGGTGTGAATTCCCAAATGATATTTTGGGATCCCCACAAACGAAATAAAAAGACGGAAAAAGATGATTGTCACCAGAGAGAAAAGAAGACGAAAGTAATTAACATGTCCCTCAACAAACGTCAAGCGGCCATTATTACTATTATCTCTATCTTTCTCCCTCACCTCCTTATTCTCACAATTCACCAGTCTGCCTTTTCTTATACTTGATAACCAAATGGAACCCTTTAAGACTGAACAAATACTCCAAAGATACAATTTGATTTTCTTGTTTTATACCCATCTTATAGTGGGCTATCTAACAAGGCCAAATCAGACTACTCTGTTTCAACACACATACACTTCACTATAAAGAATAACCCACTATAGAACCTCTACTTCTGTTCAAAAGACCGAGGCAAGGTGTGAATCAGACAATAGGCAAACCTATCAACTGCTATAAATATGTTGTTGCTTTTGTTTAGATAAATCCAAGAAAACATTTTCAACTCCTTCATGATGGTTCCAAGGCTTTCCATGGGATTGACTAAAGTCAGCTGAATTTCTTTGCTTCTTGACAAAGGGCGACATTCCTATTTTTGTTTTAAATTCATCCCAGATAAAAATCATGTTGAAATTTGGATTATGATTACTGTTATTTGTTTAATATTGTTGCACCATATTAAAGTGTGTGAATATCTGCTAACAAGTGTAGTGCCCTTTAATATCAGCAGCGGCCCTTAAACATAATAGTAGCAGTAGCAGTTCTAGAAGATAACATTAGCAGCAGCCCTCAAACATAAAAACACATGAACCCTAAAGTAACTCTCTCTCTTCTGGGGTTGCCTATTTTGAGCTGGTGACATGAACTTTCTATGCTGGAGATAAAAGAGCTGTGAATGCTTATAGAAGGATTTTTGGTGGGTTTTAAATTTTGGCCTTGTTTTGTTTAATCCACTATCAGAGATGTGTGAAAATAAGAACAATCAAGATGGTGTATAAAACTAATTATTCATATAAACATTAAATAATTCTTTATTATATAAAATGATAGTAATGTTCATATGTCTGGTACAAGGTTGGTACGAAAAGTTCATAATAGACCTGTACAAGAGAAAAGTAAGTTGAATGTATAAAAACAGAAATGATGATAAGTGTATGTAGAAGCAGAAGTATAGTTGAAGTCAAAATGTCTTTGATGTGTTCACTCAGTTAAATATTCATTTCATTGTCTTCTTTGTGTCTGTCATTACAGAATGTTCTTTGAAAAAGAAGAAAGAGGTGTGTACAGAATACAGCATGAGAGAGTGTGTAAGCCAATACTGTTTGCCTGACTTGTGTCAAGGGAAATGTCCAAAGGGCCCTCTGAAGAGAGAGACAAAATCATGTGTACTAAAACATTTTTGGAAGACAAAAGAGGATCACTGACAAATATATTTTTCTGTTCTCTGATTAGTTAAGATATATATATTTCTTTTAAATTATTTTTCAACTGGAAGATATGTGTGGAACCATGTGCAAATATATAATTCTGTTTTAAGTTGTTGAGGAGATAACTTCCTGTTCAAGACAGGCTTCACTAAAAATGCACCAACACTGTAAGTCCCACTGAAACATATTTATGAATATTTCATTGCATATGCAATTTAATTCTAAGAAAAGAAACTCTTGTTTTAAGCTTTCTTTTTGTTAATTTTGTTTTAATAAATGTTATTTTGCATTGCAAATCAGTTGGTTTATTTTGTGCAAGTACTCTTTCTCACTACTATAAGGATCTCGTTCATGCTTATTAGATTGGCCTTGTGTCAAACATAACCAAACTCTCTACAACTTAAGGATTATCGGGTCAGTGGCTTTGAGGTTTTTTTTTGTCACATCTTGGCAGGGTCTGATCTTGCTTCCATCTCTCTGACTGATTCGACTTTCTTTCTCTTTTTATAGCAAAAGATATTTTTTGCATTGGCTCATGAATTTCTCTCAAGTTTTGTAAATCACTTCCTTTCATTGGTTAGAAAATTAATTTAACATCGAATTGTGAAATTTGGTTTTGTCTTTTTCTTTCTGTATGGGGTCAATCCTTTTTCCTGTTGGTCAAAATTAAAATTTCACACAGGACTGTGAAATTTGTAAAAAGGGAACAGAAGAGACAGAGTTACTTTTAATTTGATATCCGCCACACTATCATTATTTTATGTACCAAAATATTCCAGTAAGAGACTGTAAACATTTAATTATTGAAATAATTAATCACTAGACAAGTTTTTTCCTATTAAAAAAAGAACATTTCATTAATTTTTTCTCCTAGAATGAATTGTTTATTCATTTTTAGTTAGTTTACTTTACAAAAAGAAAGTTTACATGCTGAAGTAATTTTCTTCTTGCCAAAAGAAGAAAGTGTGTTTGTCATTGCTTTACTTAAAAAAAAAAAATGAAATCTTAATTCAGAGTTCATCAGCACCAGGATTGGTTTTCTCTAGTGGCATTCGGAGCGTGACTTTTCAAAAGAAAAGGTTTGAAAACCAGCAGTGTCAAAACAAAAATAAACAACGGAAAAAAAAAACACACACACACACACACACACACACATTTACAGCAGATAACTCCACTCGGTTAAGGTGTAACAGGACAAAATCCTTTACTTGCTCTTCAGTCTTTTTTTTTTTTAGTCTTGCCAATTTTCTTGAAATAACGTTTCAGAAATATTTTATTTTTTGCAAGATTTTTGAAAACCGAGAATAAACATTTCTTTACAAAAAAAAAAAATGATTAAAAAAAAAATATTTTTTAGACATTCACAAATAAAAATGATTAAACATTTTTACATTTAAAATTAAAAAATAAATTGAATATATTTTCTTATAGAGTGGAAATGGAAAATGCATGAAGATTGAAAGATTGAAGTGGCATCCAACTGTAGGAAGGTGGATCAGGGTCCGATCAGGTGTGATTGGGAAAGGAGTCTGATCTTGAAAGACGTGAAACACGCAATGATCCCTGTCAACAACAGATCAACAGGCGCATTAGAAAAAGAAGTATTTTATTTTTGCGAAGTAATTTATTTTAAAATTTAAACAGACAAACGATTTTTAGTTGATTTTTTTTTTGCGTCTGCCAGTGCAAATCGACGAGTACAAACCTAAAGAATTAGATTAGAGAATAAAAATTACAAATTATTATTATTTTTTTTTTTACTTTTCCTTTTCCTAAAGAGTAGAGGTTTTTATTGGAATTTAATTTTTTTTTATTATTGTAATTTAATTTTTATTGTGATTTTAATAATGTAAAAGCCTTAGGGCTTTTTGTTTTTGTCTGTTAGTGTTGTTCCATACCCAAAGTAAGAGTAAGACCAGTATTTTCATTGAGGATCGAAAAACTATCTTTCTGGTAGCCTATCTCGTCAATTATTTCACAAATTAAATACCAGGTACCCTATTTTCACATTGTTTCTGTAAAATAAAGATTTTTTTTAAATATTGTTTCCTCTTCTTGTTCTTATTTTCCTAAAAAAGATTTTTTAAAATATCAACTTTAAAAGTAAACCATTTCCTTAACAAAAAATGTTTCATTTATAAACTTTTAGCTTTTAGTTTAAAGTTTTATCTTTCTTTAACTTTTTTAAATTAAAAGTGTAATTTTTTTTGTGACCCATCAGATGTGAATTGACGTGTTTTAAATTATTTTTGTTTTACTCTTTTTTTCTTCTTTTGGTCATCATGAACACAGTAGTAAGCAGTTAAAACGTTAAGAACACGTGTTCACCTTGACCACAAACGTGATGTTTGGTAGTTTTCTAGCTGCAAGCATCTCACTGGAAACATGAAAGCTAAACACCTTCAACAGGTAGGACCAACTGGACACTTAAAAAAGCTAAATACCCCAAGAAAAATATTAAGTCTTTTAAATGCTGCCACTAGTAGAATCCTTACGACTGACTGTATGTTTTTTTTTGTGTGTGTGTGTGTGTTACAGTGTTATCTTTTTCAAAATGCAATGTTAATGTATTTTTAGCTTTGTAGTTATAGTCGTTTTTGGAGGGATTTGCTGGATAAAAAGTCAAGTAAATGAAATTTATACATTTTTTTTGTCTAATTATCATAATAAATAAACTATTACAGGAATGTTTTTTTTTTAGTCAATTAAATTAAAGGAAAATAATTTGTACATTTGTTGTTATGTTACTACTACTATTTTTTGTTGTTCTAGTTTGTTTATCGTTCCTCATATTTTACCTTTAAAAAGAAACGGAAAAACGCACAAAAAAAACTTATTGCAAGCTAAATTACTCAGCTCTAAATCATAATAATAAATAAATTATAATGCCAACATAGATGAAAAAAAAGAAGAAATTCAATGGTTAAAAAAAGATAAAGTAAAGGAGTCGAATTATTTAAAAATCTATGACATTTTCTTCCTTCCGACAAGAAAGATTCAAATTTTTCTAGGTTTTTATTTCCAGATATATTTTCAAATTTATCACGATTCATCATGTGATACGTTTTAATTTCACAAACACTTTAATTATGTAAGTAAAAAAAAAATACATTAACGATTTTCATTGTGTTTTTCAATGTTATTTTCTTTTCTTTTTCGGCTTTTCTGTAATTATTACAATTGACATTATTTTTCAGTATTTTTTTTATTTATCATTTGTTCATAAATTATGAAATAAAATTCAATTCCCGTTAATTAAAAAAAGTCTATCAATTCTATGATTCGGTTATTAGTTGAAGAATCAACTGTTCAAAGTCCAACCGTTTGGTTATAAAAAATGTCAGCATTTTTTGTGTTAAAAAATAACATTTTAATTTTAATTTTCAAATGATCAATAAAATAATTAGTAAAATATAATTAAAATAATAATTCGTTGCATTAACAGCAAAATCATGTTAACAAAAGGCAAAGGAGAACATAAAAGGGCTTGTGATTAAAAATGTTACCTCCACGAAATCTCTAAAAAAAAAAAATCAGTATCCGTGATGAAAACATGCTCCAAAAGTAATGAAAACATAGTTTATCGTCAAAAATCTTTGAGGAAGGATCGTAGTATTTTTTTTTAACATTTAATGAAGTTTTTTTTTTATTCCTTTTTAAAACCTTCAAAAATTTTTATTAAGAAACTTGTTTTCATGCATCAGCGGTTGGACTAACTTTTTTTAGTTTTAATGATGATAGCAAATATTTTTAGCTTCTTTCATTTTTAATGCGGTAACACTCACAATTTGGAAATTCTTGCAAAAATCAATTAACTGTCGAAGTTTTTAATTTCCAGGACTTATTCACAAATGAATTATTTTTTTTTTTATAAACCTTGGTAAAAAATGTTCTTTATTTTGTTTTTATTTTATTTTATTTTTATGGTTCAGCTCCTTAATTAATTTTATGAAAACTTCAGTAATTAAATTCAACGGGATAAATTTTAGTGACAAAGTTAAAAGTAGAATTCTATGAAGAATTATCTTATTCATAAAAAGGCAAAAATTTAATTTAAAGCTTTAAAAATGTCTTAGTTTTTTTTTTACATTGCTTTTTTATTTTTATTTTTTTTTTATTTAGATTCTAAATAAATAAAAAAATAAAAAACCGGACCCGTAAAAACCAAAAAAAAAAATAAAAAACCGGACCCGTAAAAACTGTTCAAAATTTTAGAACAGTTTTTACGGGTCCGGTTTTGTAAAAAAATAAAAAAAAAATTTTATGATTTATTCTCTAAAGAAAAAAATATTTTTCGATGAAGAATGAATTTGTACAAGATTTTTCTTTTTTAAATTGAATTAAAGTTTTAAAATTCAGTTTCAGTGGTGAGTAGAGAGAGTAACTCTTATTGTTATTGTTAAAAGTAAAAGTATAATTATATGTTAAAGTTTATTTAATAAACATATTACAATTTGACAACCCCGAATATTTTTCAAAGAATTTCGTTTTATTTTTCTATGTGTGTAAGTGCAACAAAAGTATGATGTTCAAAGCGAACATTATTATTATCATTAAAAAAAAGAGTAAACTAGGGATCCACGTGTTTTAAGGGTTGTGACAACCCTTAAAACACGTGGATTCCTAGTTTACTCCGTTACGGGAAACAAAACATTCATAAAATTTATCGTCTGCTCCACCATAACTATCAATAAATCAGAAAACAAAACCGCGTGGTTAAGAAATGTTTGTTTACAACATGCTATAAGTAATATTTGTTTAAAATCAGATTAATTTAACTTTTTAAAACTTTATAATTTTATTTTTTGCAAGACTTTTAAAACCGAGAATTAACTTCTGTTCACAAATCTTTTTTTATGGAAAAAACAAAAAAAAAAAAGATTTTGATCAACATAATTTCTGTGTGAAATACACCACAGAATATTTTGCTTCCTGAATAGTAAAAATTTTAAATCCTTCAACTTTCAATTAAAGTTAAAATGAAAAATTTTTCATTTTTAAAAATTCATTTAAACCTTATATGTACGGAATTGAGGTACTTACAGTAGATACCGCTAAGAATTTGCTGAAAAACAGCATAGCATCAAGATTTTTATCAAAATATTTGTTATTATTTAGAGAAAAGATCAAAGTAATTTTTAATTTTTTTTTTTTTTAAATATTTAATGAATCCTTTTTAACACATTTGAAATTTTTGGTAAAACTTTTTTTTAATTTTTTTGTAATCAAACTGTTACCAGAGTTTATAGAATTAATTATTAATATGATATTACACAACTCTTTTTTTTTTCCATTGAAAACACATTAATTTGGAAATTCTTGCAAAAATCAAATAATTGTCAGACTTTAATGAAACTTTCAAGATTTATATACAAATGAATGAAAGTACTTAAGAAATTATTTTTATAAAATCATGGTAAAATATTTCTTTGTTTTTATCTGTTACACCCCTCCACATAAATTCATGAAATTTCAAGAAATTAAATTTTGTATTGAAAATTTGTGTATTAGTTAAATGCAAAACTCCTTCAGAAATGTAAAATCATCTATATAATTCTTTTTTCAAACAGTTGGCCGTTTTTCAGAAAATTTGCTCTGATAATAAAATAAAAAATGCAATAAAATTATGACATTATTTAATTTCGATAAGCTTTTAATTGCTTTTAGAAATATGTATATTAAGAACATTGTCTAAAAACAATTTTGACGAATAATGAATTTTTACAAGAATTGTTTACATTTTTTTTCTTTTGATTATAATTTATAAAGTTTCAAAAATATTTTTTAAATTCTTCAAAGCTTTGTTACGGTTAGAGTATTAAATTATTAAGTGAAGACTCAATTTACTAATCAAAAATTGAAAAGTTTAATAAAAATCTTTGAGCTAAAAGATTTTTAAAATATTTCTTTTATATTTTGTGTGTATAGGGGAATTTTTTTAAGTATGGTATTTTCTGTGTTACATGAAAAGGTCACATGTTTCACAGTTTCTTCTCTTTACATGAAACACATTTGGATAAATACGTTAATTCTGGTCAACCATACTTAGCTTATCATCACAATCTGGCTGTTGTCACTCACTTCACACATCAATCACTTACTCCAAAGGTCAGAAAGATGAAAGCTCCATTATTAAGAAATACTTTTATTCTAAATTTCATGCTAAATATTCCCAAGTAATACTTGTATAAATCAGATTAATTTAACTTTAAATTTGCTAATTTTTCAAAAATAACGTGTCATGGATCTATTTTATTTTTGCAAGATTTTTAAAACCGAGTATTAATTTTTGTTTATAAATCTGTCAAGCTGACAAAATAGATGCAAAAAATGAATTTTGAAAATGCAAAATAAGTTGAGATCCTAATCAATATAATTTCTATTTTAAATATGTCAGAGTATTTTTCTTATTGAAAAGTAATAAATCTAATCATTTAGCTTTCGATTAAAGCTAAAACGAAAGCTTTAAGAAAGCTTTATTTTTAAAAAATCAATTTAAAACTTAGGTATTGAAATTGAGTGGAGGTACCTAGATTAGTGACACACATTATCGTTTTACCTCAAACCTCTTAGGATATGTAACCTAGAATACCTAGATGAAGGTAGTGAATATATTGAAAAAACGTTTAGACTTTTTCACTACTCTCTCTCATATATGGTCTCCATTGAATATATTGAAGCTTTGACTCCAGATATGACACAAACTTCATTGTAGAACTTGGTCTTCCAAAGTTAGTAGTTAAACAAAATGTTCTGTAAGAAGTTGGAATATTGGAAAATGTTATCTCATTGGGTTCCAAAGCAATTGACTGAATGAAAAAAGTATCTGCACTTTTAAGCATTTTTAAACAGAAGGATTCCCTTATGTGCAAATACCCATGGGAAAGGTATCAATCCATCTCTTCCCTCTTCAGCTATGGGCTAAATAGGGCAAAATAGGTTCTGTAGCCTTGGCTGGCAACCAGTCTACCATAGAAAATAATGGCAACCTACTGTGGGAAAATTCTCTGTCCAATCAGTCATGTCTTTTTTGAGACCTGATCACCCAAGCATGTATCATGTATGACACTTAACTGACTGAAACAGAAGGATCATAAGTTGAAAAAGTCTGAAGAATAAAAAAAAAAACATAATGATAAAACTAAAACAAGTTAAAAATATGAGTCTGAAAAAATCGTGAAATAAAAATATCTAGTGTCTCAAGAACTTTTCTGTGAACAAAGTTTTATATTAATGTTTAGTATATTAATGTTTTTATGCAAAGAAGTTCCTTTTATATAGTTTTGGATTCAACTGTCAAATTCTTGTCATTTAAATTTATATAGAATTTCTGATATTTCTTCTAGAAATATTGTCAGCTTGTAGTGAGTGTGAAATAACTTTAGCCACTCCCTTCAAATTCGGATGAGCTGTGGAAAAAAGACAGAATTTTCAAGCCTATGTGAAATTTTCTTTGCACTAATGAAAATTTTACCTTCACAGACCTGCAAAGAAATAAGGTTCATAATTTCCTTCTAGGTAAAATTGCTTTTGGGACCAATGAAAACCTTGTTTTCACAGAAATTAACTTTAAGCCAAGAAGAAAGAAAAGAAAGTAACGGGCCTATATGAAATTCCTTTTTGATATGAAATGAGGTGAAAATTTAATAGAATTCATAGAATTTTCACCATCCATGAACTATATGTCTTCATCAACTTTTGTGTGAGCAACAAACTCTTTTACCTTTTTGTTTTAAACTTTTTTTAATATTATTTTATGTCAGATCATTTAATCTGTTGTATGAACATTTCTCTTCATGAAAATTTGTTAAAACTATAAACTTCAAAATTTGTAAATAAATTCCTTATATTGTTTTGTTAAAATTAAGTATGTTTTCTCATCATTATTATCCTCCATTAATCTTCTTGATGTGGTAAAATCAACTGTTCATTTTAACCCCTATCCCCCATGCCATGATAAGCTCATCACCAAATGCAACTTTTCTCTGATGAATATGCTACTGATAGTACTAAGTTGACCAATACAGTAAAGAAGAGATGAGCAGGAAGTGCTACAAAGTGATCTCAATAAACTTTGTGATTGGTCTAACACTTGACTATTGGATTTCAGTGCTAGAAAATGTGTTTTCAATATAAAAAATAATCACTTAAAATTAATACCAGTCATCTGAAAATAGGATCACACACTTGTTTGACCAAAGTGCTTTATTGATCCACTCTTCTCTGTCAAGCATTGTGGAATGCCAGTAACATAACATTCTGTCTGGATATTTAACAATAGGAGGTCAAAATAAGTAGTAGAGCATAAGAATTTTTTGCTTGTTGGTTGTTGTTTTGGCATCTGCTCAGTTACAATGATCAAAGCTAAAAAAAAAAACTTTAGTTATTTTTTCTTTATTTTTTTAACCAACATTTTTTTCTGCTATTTGTATTTCTAGTCATAAAAAAAACAACAATATAGCAGCTTTCAAAATTAAAAAAAAAAATGCTTTAAAATACAGGTATACCTCACCTTACCTCGGTAATTGGTTCCAGGAGAGGCAACTTAAATAGAAAAATGACATAATCAAATTCACTCATCTCCGAATTCACTTGTCATTAGAGACTAAACCACAAATAACCATTCCCAGTTCTGTATTTTATTTATAAATGCATTTTTAATAATATATGGTCAATAAGAAGAATCTATTTTAAAATTACAAATAAATTTATTTTTTAATATAGTACAGAATAAAAAAACTAATTTGAATTTACAAATACATGAACATACATACTTGTAGATGTTTACAATTTGGTGATCTTTACAGTACATCATGGACTCTTTATTTGTGAATGTTTTTTGCTCTAAGACATTATAAAATAAAATGATTTTATAAGGTTAAATAACAAATATAGTAGTCAAAATTGTTTTACAATAGTAGAAAATAAGCTAATTTATGTTAAATTTACCAATATTTACATTAAGCTTTACATACATATTTTAATATTGTACAGTAACATGATTTTAGGTGCTTTTAATGTTTTTCTAGTGATATTACAACTTCAATATTTCTGATAGACAGACGTAAACTCAACCAAAATGACTTAAACTTGATTTTTATTTTTCTATATATTCTTTTTTTGACAAGTGACATATCATTGAGAACAACATAACTTGAAACTACGTAACCCAAGGTATACCTGTATCTGAAAGCTGAAATATTTACTTTTTACTTGAAGATTGTTTTTTAATGTGTGTGTTTTTTTTTCTTCAACAAAAAACAGGTAATTGGAGCGAGCTATAGTGCCTATGACACTCAAAAAGATCTACTTATCTAGAACTAGCAGTATAGCATGGCGTTGCTTGGGTGTAATGAAAGCTTTAAAACTAATCCATGGTCCTGGAGCTCAGACTCTTTGGACGTTGGCATGAAAGGCTAAAAAGCAATAGTTGTTTCCAGTTAAAGCGAAACCGTAGACTGAAAGAAAACTGAATGGATGTAAGTCAAATTTTGATTTCCTGGTATCAATATCAAATAAGTTTTTTTCGTCGTAAACTGAATTTTGAAGGCTAAACAAGTCCTCTGAGTAAATAGTATCATGGCTGAGACTAAGAACTACAGTTATACCTACTAGAGCCAAACCCGAAGCAAAAACTAAAATAAAAGGGCTGAAAAAAATACAGACATACAGGCAGATAAACAGACACACACACAAACATCTTGCTTTTATCGATTTTCTGCACTATTGTAAGAACTGCAACCTTGAAATTTCTGAATATTGTTTCTTATGTCTTTGTCTATGAGGGTATCAAATTTGATTAAAATTGGACCACTCCTTCTCTAACCCGATTTTTTTCGATTATTGATTTTCGATATTTCTCGGGGGTACCTTGACACAAAACCTAGCTAAGAACACTCCCAGACACTTATAGTACAAGTGTGTAAATTTTCAAGAAAATTGGTTCAGCCGTTTCAGAGTCTATAGGTAACGAACACACAGACACCCACACAGACAAAGTTCCATTTATAAATAAGTTTAGATTAGATTTAGATCTTGTTGTAAATGACCAAATGATGCCCCACCCCACTCCCGTATTCACAACAATTTGGGATGCTAAACTATGAAATCACACTAATTTGCATATTTTGTTTATTTTTTCTTAGTTGGAACAATTTTCAGTTAGTTCCTTTTTTTTTTTTTTTTCTATTTCACTCCAAGCAAGACAGAAATGCTACTGGTGCACAAGGTGAGAGAATAAAAAAAAGGTACAGGGGTTGTCGAAAAAAAGATAAGAGTTTGATGGGAATCAAGGAGATAAAGATGGCATTTGACGTTGCATTTAAACATTTGGAGAATATAGCTATCAGGGACCCATGCAAATGAAAGGGAGTTCCACAAACAAGAAGTGCAGGAAAAGAAACTGTTAGAGTAGAAGAGGCAGTTACATTTAACTATTCCTAAGGTAACAGGGTGGGACCTTAATGCTAATCTAGTAGCACGAGTAAATACATGTGGTCAAGGTACCAAGTGGGGAAAAAAGATCATTGCTCAAACAATTCTGCATGAATAAAAACATGTACAGGTGTTTTAAAATTTTATTTTTTCATCCTTGTTTGTTTGCTTGAATTTTTTTATCAAAGTCAAGAATGTGATGCTAAAATCACCTTTTAAATTTGTATATGTATTTTTTTTTCATTTTTTTCAGGTTGCAGATACTTATAGACTGATGGGTTTCTGTTGTTCCTGCTAAACTGTGAGTTCATTGATTAAGGGCATTTTACTTTTTAGAAAATAAATCTGTAAAATATCGGTTACAAAGAAAAGTATCTCTAAAAGAATTTGACATTTTTTTTTATTTTCTAATCTCAGATGACGGGAAAAACACTCATAACAAGCCAAAAGCCAAAACTTAATCAGGACTTCATTATTATCCTAATTTTGAAATCTTTCTAATTTTTTAATAGGCATTGTTAGGATGGAAAACATAGAATTAGCAGGTTATTTATCATACACATCTTTCTTGTTCTGTCAATATAATGCAAATTAATTCTGCATAAGTCTGTGATGTATTGTTAGTTTCCTAGAGACACATACCCTGAATTGTATTGAAATCAAAGAATACTAGCACAATGGACAGATGAATTCATCCAGAAACAGACTGCACTGAGGCTAACAGCAGTGAATATTTATATGAAGTACAAGAGAGCTTATATTACTGAGAAATCAGTCAGCTACAAGTATCAGCTGATGGCCAGTTTTATCAGCCTCTCATGTCTCGGGTTATCTCTGTCTTAAGACTTTCAAGGGGATCTTAAAAAATAATTTGTGAAACAATTTATCAGTAAAAATAAAGATAAAATGTTAGAAAACTAATGCTTCCAAAATGCATAACATTTTAAATTATATTTTAACCCTTTGGAGACAGAGCCTCATTTGGAGTTTCATTGCCAAGAAGACAGAGCCCTTTTCACAAGCCTTCGGTTGAACAAAAAAAAAAAAAATCAATATAAAATCACAAAATATTCCTTGTCGTTCAATCATCATAGAAGTCACCACTGAAAGGCCCAAATGTGCAAGAAATGTAAGAAGCAATCTGATTGGTTGGTATTAAAACCAGCCAGCTAATCTCAAGGCTTGTATTATCAGGCCAACAGATCAGCCCAGCCATCTTCCTTGTCATTCAACTTTTAGAATGATAGATCAGCCCTGTCATCTTCTAAGTGTTCATTATGCACCTTGTATGTTAGAAACATTTCTGGAACCACTAGATAAAAAACAAAGAAAATATCAATTCAAATGTTTTATCAATCAGGATTATTTATGCAAGAAGCAGACTTTCATATAAGAATTACTTTCTGTGTATTATTTCCAATTGTTAAAAAGCTAAACAAATTTTAACTATATAATCTTCCTGGATATTTGAGTAAATTTTACAACTACCTGGGTAACAATAAATCAGTATTGAAAAGTAGCAAATGATTTGTACAAAATTGCTTATATGAACAGTTTTATTCTATTTAAAAGTTTGTTTATTCTTCCTTTTAAGCATTGTACCCCCATGTGGTACAGTGGATATCGGCTCGGAACGAGAAACCGGGAAGCCGAGTTCGAATTCCAGTTGAATCCATTGTATTCACTTGCGCACAAATACCCTTGGGAAAGGTATTAATCCGTCTCTTCCTTCCAGTTATGGGTTAAATAGCAGGACAGATTGGGTTCTATAGCCTTGGTTGGCAACCAGTCTACCGCAGAACGCAATGGCAACCTACTGCGGGATAATGTTCTGCCCAGTCAGTCATGTCTCTTTCGAGACATGATCGCCCAAGCGTGTATCATGTATGGCACTTAACTGACTGACTGACTGACCCCCATGCAAGGGATTACTGAGAGTGAAAAAAATCTGAGAAAGAGTCATTTTTTAAAAATTTTTTTTTTTGTCTTCTGGACAGTAAAAGAGAAAACAGAAGATGACAATTGATATTGATAACTGGCAGGAAAGCTAGAAGTGTGAGAGAAGAAACTGCTTAGTATATAATTTAGTGTTAAATTTAGCAATTTTAACAGTAAAATGAAACTTAACTACCAGTCTAGTACTGCATTTAAATTCTTGAAGTCAATCTCATCAAAACAATTGCCATGAAAAAATAGATATTCATTGAGAAGCTACGACAATGGCTAACTGATTGAACCTGAGATGCCAGCTCAGAACCAATAATAATGCAGATTCTTCTTTGGATTTTGTCAAGAATTTGCAGATATATAGCAAGAGCATCAAACCAGATGTGCAAGCAATACTTAATACACAGAAAAATGGTTTTGTAATTCTTTTCTGTAATTAAACACTAGAGTCTTGTACTCATATGTACTACATGTTCAGTGGGTTAAGTAATTATTAAATTTTCTAAATTCACCACATATTCATAATTTTAATTTTTTTAATTTTGCTCGGCACAGTGTAGTAACCAATGTAACTTGTTTTGAATTAAACTTAATTTGCTTTTATTAAACACTATTCCAGCCTTCCAACAGATATCCAAAGAAAGTTAAAAGTAGAAAAAATATATTGGGATAATAACAAAAATGTAAAAGGTTTTAAATGAAGGAAAACAATATTTTATTAAATATTACTAAAAATCTTAACTCCTCTGTCCCCAACTCTTCTCGTCTGATATAGAGAAGCTACATGCTATAATCTTTGCCTCTAATTCTAAGTTAGACAACAAAGACTATCCATTACCTGACTTAGCTCATCTCACAGAAAGCGTGCTTTGTGATATCTCTATATTGGCTCAAGAGTTTTCAAACTTATCAAAAGCCTTGACTCGACGAGGACTACTGGTCCAAATAAAATTCCTGTAGTTCTTAAGAACCTTGACTCAGAGCTATCTCCAATTTTGGAGATAGCTCTGCTGAAAAAATGTTTTGTACCAGAATGCAGTTGAGCCATTGTCCCTGTTATAATATCACGCCTTCAGTTTCCTTAGCATCATTAGTAAACGTTTTGTACTATCATAAAAAAGGAAGTTGTTGAACACTACAACAAAAACAAATTCCTGAGCAACAAACAGTATGGTTTTTGCTCTTCTAGATCTACTGCCGATGTCTTAACTATTATCATGCATAGAATCAATAAAGCACTTGATAATAAAGATATCTCAAGAGTTATCACTCTAGATATCTTGAAGTCTTTGACAAGGTGTGGTACAGGAGATTGCTATGCAAACTAGCCAGCTTTGTAATCTCTGGGAGAGCCCTCTTAGTTATCAAGTCTTTACTGTCTGATGCAGTTGAATTCATTGCATTCACTTGTGCACAAATACTCTTGGGAAAGGTATTTGTTATGGTGCCCTCCTACAAGTAATGGACTCTTCCTCTTTGTTATATATAGTTACTTGCGTGTCTTCTGAAAAGGCAGTTAAAGGGCAGTTAATAGAAGCAGTTGATGACAGCTATTAGTCAGGCAATAAGCAACGTGATAGTACCTTTGGACTTATTTATTTCTATATTACTTATTATTAACACTTCCTTTGAATATTTTGTTTCTTGTTATACTAATATACTGTTTTGAACCGACCTCCTGTGTTCCGTGTCTTACTTCTGGCCAAACTAGTCACCACAACTTTGCCGTGAAGTTTCACTTCAACTTCGCAATAAATTGGTGATGAATATCCACAACTTTTAATCCATCTCTTCAGTTATGGGTTAAATAACAGGACAGATTGGGTTCTATAGCCTTGGCTGGCAACCAGTCTACTGCAGAAAGTAATGGCAACCTACTGCAGGATAATCTTCTGCCCAATCAGTCATGTCTCTTTCGAGAAATAATTGCCCAAGTGTGTATCATATATGGTACTTAACTGACTGACTGTTTGATAAGTCTATGAAAATTGTCATTAATGGCCAGTGCTCTGGGGTGCATAGGATCAATGCTATGCAGAAACTGATGAGTGTTCATACCAAAGAGTCTTCTTGCCTCAAATGTCTACTGGGTACAAAACCCCAGTCCCAGCCTCAAATGGAATGTATATACTTGTGCCTAGGGCCGTAGCTGATGCTAAAAAAGCACTGGGCACAGAGAAAACTGCCTGGGTTAATTAGTTGATAATATGATGACGTCATCAGTGTCATCCATTTCCAGAAACTATGATTTTTGCGCATTTTTTCGGCTATTCCAATGGAAATTAGGCACAGAACATGAACGAAAGCAGGAAATCTGGTTTGGACTTTCTGAGTATAACAAGTCTTTTCTCCCAAAATTAATAAATAAACAGATTTTTACTGCGTTCATTCGGATGTTTTCTTTGTTTTTCTTTCTTTCTTTTTTTCTTCATGAACTGTTTAGTTTGATTTCTGATGAAAACATTTTTCCTTGCCTGGATTTTCACTATGATTGCACGGATTGGCCTGGACCCGTGCCTGGTAGTCAGATATAGCCATGCTTATGCCATTGAAAAAGATGCAGGAGGAATTGCCAGTTCCTTATATAATTCTAGAAAGTACCTAACTCCTACTACCGTGATCTATCTATACAAGAGTCAGATTAGACCAATAGTGTAATATTACTTTTATATTTACTTAATTCTTATTCTCCATCCTTGACAGAATTCAAAAGCACTTAGGCAGTCATATGTGGCTGATGAATTATTCTTCGCCTTGCCACAGTTATCCCACAGACAAAATGTTGCTAGCTTCTCACTATTCTATCACTATTACTAATGACAGATGTCCACACAAATTACATTCCTTGGTTCTATCATCTCAGACCTTCACAGCTAGAACCTGGCATGCCATTTTCTTTGATGAGATACATCTTCAAATCAGCTTCTTCTCTAGAATTATAACTTTGTGGAACAGACTCCTGAAAGGATGCTTCCCTGATAACTACAACCTTGGGCTCTTTAAGTTCAAGAGCAACCAATATCTATGATATAATATATATAATCCTCTCTACTATAATAAAGAACATTATGTATTTATTTGTGTGTGTGTGTATACATACAAACACACACACATACACACTTCCCTTCTGTCATGCTCATGGAGATAAAGACAATACGAGGCAGCATCAGCTCATTTCATTCTCATCACTCATCATCATTTATCCATCACACCCAATGGTGCATAGGGCAACAACTTTTTGTTGCTGTTTCTGTAACAAACTGTTTTTTACGAGGCAGGGTTGTTAGCACTGCACCCTGGAGGTCCGGTTTACCGTTCTTGGTCTTTACATTTACAGCACCTGGTATTCCCAAATGGTCACCCATTTAAGTACTGACCAGGCTCGATGTTGCTTAACTTCAGTGATTGGATGGGAACTGGTGTATTCAACATGATGTAGCCGTAGACCATTCTCATCACTACTAGTTATTAAACTTTATTACCAGTTATGAAAGATCTTGCCACCTATTTGCTCTTTAACAGTGCCTTATTTTATTTTTTGCAATAATTATGTCATTGAGTAATTAGTGAAGAATAAATATATATATATATACTATGTATTATAATAAAGACTGTTCTGTATTTATTTATTTGTGTGTGTATATATTTCCCTCCTGTTACACTCAGAGGTTTGGATTATATTTTGTTTCTTATGCCTTAATGTAAGATACTCAACAACAGGTATGTCAATATATATGTTGCCATCATTTTAGACGACATTGATATAAATATTTTGCTGGCTGTCATTTTTTACAGCACGGGCCTACTCGTATATAATATCTTATAATATGAAAATGGTCAATGTTAAAACTCCAAAATCTTATAAAAGATACTCGTTTTGAATCTGTAATAACAATATATCTTTAAGAGGTTAGATATCCTCTTGAAAAACATTTTATAGTTATCTCCCTTTAGTTATGTCGCCTTAAAAACCTTTCCAATCCAACTTTTGCCCAATTTTTCATAATAATGAATCGCATGAAATTTAATTAGCAGAGCATTCTAGATTCAAAGCATAAATGTTTTATGAGCTAGATAAAAAAAAAATATCGCAGCAGTTTTACATAAACACCTGGGATCATTTATAGAAATTATCAACTGATTTTATTAACAGATATTTTCTTGGTACATGTATTTAACTCATTAGGATCAAACAAGTTGATAATTAAGAAAACTTGGTCAGGTTATTAAAACATTGATCTACAAACATAAATTTATTGAATTTAACCATTTCAGAAAATAATAGTAAAAAGTAAGAAATTCTTTAGAACTCAATTTTTAAAAAATATTTATGACTCACAAATGAATTTTTAAAAAATAGCACATTTAAACATTGATATTCAGAGAACTTAAAACGATTACTTTGTTACTTATTTTAGTGCATCATTTTACCTATGATTGCCATGTGATGCAAATAATAGTCAGTGCATTATTTAAACAAATTAGTCTTAAATAATCAACATTGCCTTATCATCATCTGTCATTTATATTAGGGCGTGTTGTGGAGCAGTGAATACTGGCTCTGAATGAGAAATCGAAGAACCGAGTTTAAATTCCAGTTGAATTTGCTGCATTCACTTATGCGCAAATACTCTTGGGAAAGGTATGAATCCATCATTTCTCTCTCCAGCTATGGGTTAAATAGCAGGACAGATTGGGTTCTATAGCTTTGGTTGGCAACCAGGCTACTGCAGAAAGCAATGGCAACCTACTGCAGGAAAATCTTCTGCCCAGTCAGTCATGTCTCTTTCGAGACATGATCACCCAAGTGTGTATCATGTATGGCACCTGACTGACTGACTGACTGACTGACTGACATTTATAGTATTGCCAACTGAAACTGTTTATGCGTTTATATAAGTAGTGGAGTAGTCATTTTAAGTAATGCAGTTAATCAAAATAAGTGCTGCATCATCTGTTGTGAACTTGGGAAATAAATGATTTCAAAATGAAA
This sequence comes from Ascarosepion bandense, assembly GCA_037127315.1. Lineage (NCBI taxonomy): Eukaryota > Metazoa > Mollusca > Cephalopoda > Sepiida > Sepiidae > Ascarosepion > Ascarosepion bandense. The sequence goes on from JBBBDQ010001851.1 coordinate 941,519, forward strand.
ACTGCTCTCTTTTAATCATCTTCTATCAGCATGGCTACTGCTAACCTTCAGGACAGTGACTCATTGTACTTTCTTGGTCTATCGTTTTCCACTGACATGAAGTGGAAAGATTATATTGAATCATTTAGTAGGGATGCTTTTAGGAAAGTTGGTGCCCTGTGTTATGCTAAAAAAATTTTCTCACTAGACTCTATCTTACACCTTTTATAAATTGACCATTTGTCCATGCATTGGATATTGCTGTCACATCTGGTCTGGGGTTTCTGCCACATATTTAGAGATTGTTGAAACAAAATCTGCAATGTTATTGATCTTGACCTGGCATCTTAGCTTCAGTCATTTTTACCATTGCTGTAACATAGATTCTCTTTGCCTTTTTTATAAATATTTTCATGGTAATTGTTCTGATGAGCTTTCCTCTAGTTCCCCAGCTTCATGAATTCAAGCACATTACTAGATTGGCAGCTAGGTTTCCTTGTTTTACAATTGAAATTACTTGATGTAACTGTAATTTCTATGCTGCTGCTTCTTTTTCCGGAACTCTTCCCCAGCTTCTTACTTTCCTGTCAACTTTGATCTTCACAAATTCAAATGTAATGTTGTTATCTTCTGTCTTCTTGATTCCTGTTTTTTTTTTTTTTTTTTTTTTATTGCTTTCTTTCCTTGATGTTTTCACACTCAGTAACCTCCTTGCATCTTAGTGGCTATATTGTCTTGCTTGGAGTGAAATCATAAAAAAATTGTTACACTATTTTTATGCTTAGTTCAAAGACAATGCAACAAATGAAAAAGATTTTAAATTTAAATACATTTTCAAATTGAATATTTTGATGTTACATTTTGTTTTCAGATGAAAATTGTTTTAGTATTTTTTAACAAATGAAAATACATAGAGATGCATATATAGTCGGTTTTTATTTGATTTTTAACTTCAACTTGTTAATAAATATGAATAAAAGAGGAAGTCAGTCTAATCAATAAAAACTGATGAGTATAATCATCATTTGTGAGGCTTATAATAAAATAAATCCACATTTTTGTACTTGTATTGTTATTTCTGGCTGAAATTCAAAGTCTGTTTCTTTTAACTCTGTATCTTGATCAGAAAATAGAACATCAACATCAATAAAAGATGCATGTTAAATTGATGGAATTAAACATAAAACACCTTTTTATTTTTTTTAATTTATTTTTAATTCAAAGTTTAACTTGATAAGCCCTATAAGTGACAACAAGTATTTCTCTTTTGAGCTGTGAGATACTCATCACTGCAAAATTGTCGGGTGCTAATATCTTTGATAAGCCTGGAGATTTGGGTATTTTATTTAAATGCTCCATGATTTGTTGGGTATACCAGAGATTGTAACCCTTTTTCTAGAATGAGTCTGGTGACTCAATAGCAGTTCTTGGCAAACGGCCAAATTTGATGGAAGTCAATAAAAAAAAAATAGGAATTAATAAAAATAATGAGAAGGCTTAGCATGTGGGATTAAGGGAAAAGAGAAAATAAAGTTAAAACAATGGAGGGGGGATACAAGAACAACCTAGAACAGGTAATGTTTAAATTAACTGGTCTGTTTGTAAAAAAAAAAAACATTGTCAAAAGTTTTAAACTAAATTTTTTCATGTTGTTCGTTTCCAACACATTCAAAAGCGTTTCTAACAACGAATGGGGCATTAAATTGGATTCATTTTGGGTAATATCATTTGTATTTAATTACAAAAGAGATTTATTGAGTAAAACAAAAAGAAAAGTAAATATTTCGATTGTATTCTGACAATTGTAACTGATTTTATTTTTTAAATTAGTTTCTAAATAGGTTTTGAAAAAATAAACTATTGAAACTGTTCACTCACCCAATAAAGCTTTTCACTTATGTTTTCATTATAATTTTTTACTTTCCCTACTAGTTTTTGACAAATATTGTCTATTATGATTAATTTCTGGCAAGTATTTTCCATTTTAATTTCAGTTACTCTTTATTCTAATGATTAATTTATTAAACAGTGGAATGGAAATAAAGAATTCACTCCATCTACAAGCTTATGCACTCTTTTTGCAAATAGCTTTTGGGCTTATAGCCGCATCGTGTTGAAACACCAGTTCCCATACAATCGCTGAACATTAAGTAATGTTGAGCCTGGTCAGTACCTAAATGGGTAACCACTTGGGAATATCAATGTTCCAATTCCAGTCATGCTCAATGTCTTCATTTATGCACAAATACTTTTGGAAAAGGTATGACTCCATCTCTTCTCCCCCAGCTATGAGTTAAATAGTAAGACTTATCACTAAATGAGTCATCATCATCACATCCATTACATCTATTGGTGTATAGGGCAGCAACATTTTGTTACTGTTTCTGTAACAAACTGTTTTTTATGGAGCAGAGTTGTTAACCCTGTGCCCAACCCCCAAACCTGGAGGACCGGTGGACCGTTCTTGGTCCTTACATTTACAGCACCTGGTATTCCCAAACGGTCATCCATCTAAGTATTGACCAGGCTCGATGTTGCTTAACTTCGGTGATTGGACGAGAACCGGTGTATTCAACACAATATGGCCGTAGACACTAAATGATTATTATTGCCAAAAATAAAACAAAATTGTGTACAAAATATTTAGATCTCGGCATTAAAGAACCCATAAAGGTGTCGCTATGCTGCTAAATAAAAACAATCAACTAACAAATGGTTTCTAGATTGATGCCAAATACAGTTGAAAAATCAATAACAATACTTGATTTTATAAGAAATCAATATATCATTAATGTCTCTGTTATACCCTACTCCAAATTAGAATTCTCTCTGATTCTCTTCATATCAAAACCTGTTGGCCAGATGTGAATGCTAAGAAAACAAAAAAAAATGTTACTCTCTGCACTGGAGCTCCAAGCATTGCATCTGACTCAAAGCAAATCCCCTCCAGAAACATAAAATACAATTTAAACATCAGTGCCAATCACAAACCTTGCTGGTAGAGCAAAATCTTGATGAAAAAGGCTAAGTCCTGTATCCACCCTGACTGCTGAAAAGGCCTCACTTGTAACACTCAAAACATCACTGAATTCACCAGTCAGTCAGTTAAGTGCCATAAGTGATACACGCTTGGGCGATCATGTCTCAGAAGAGACATGACTGACTGGGCAGAATATTATCCTGCAGTAGGTTGCCATTGCTTTCTGCGGTAGACTGGTTGCCAACCAAGGCTATAGAACCCAATCTGTCCTGCTATTTAACCCATAACTAGAAGAGACAGATTAATACCTTTCCCAAGGGTATTTGCGTGTAAGTGAATACAATGGATTCAACTGAAATTCGAACTTGGCTCCCCGATTTCTCATTCCGAGCCGATATCCACTGTACCACAGTAGCCTCCCCAATTTTCCATGTCACTTCCCTTACCCACAAGAGAGACTTTCTGCCTTGATCCTTTATACCACCATACAGGGAATTTTATTTTAACATATCTTGTCTCCTTTTCTGCCTGCTTCACCTACAATACTTTGTTGTTTCATTTGTTTTTTTGAAACTGTATATAGTTTGCAACACCTCCAATATATTAGTGCAAGTAATGTCATTGTGAAACTAGGTTGAATTTAATTTTTGTTTTAAAAATTTATTCTTCAAATGTTGCCATATTTGGAATTTTTCTTATAGCTGCAGATGAAAGCTTATATCCTATTTCTCACTATATTGGTACATTTTTTTTTTTTTTATTAATTTTTTTAAATACCTTCAAAAATCATCCTGCATTTTGTGTTCTAATGCTAGTATTTAATGGTACTTGATTAACATATAAAGAATTGTATCCTGAAGACTCCAGAATTAAATGTATATGATTTTAACTCAAAGTAATGTAAAAATAAAAAGTAACTATAAATCATCAATTGAATATAATTAAATTTTTCTCAAAATATTACTTGCTAAATTATGAATTCATATTATTATTATTAATATGGTTGTAATTGAAACAATGATGACGTCATATAAGTTTCAGTTTCACAAACCAAAACTCATGATAACGTAAAATAAGTTTGTAAATTTTAATTTACAAAATCTCTACTTTTGTTCCCTAATAATGTGACTAAACAATATCAAATAAACATAAGCCAAATATTAGAGTTGCAGACTAAATTTAGCTTAAAACTTGAAGAACTCTCACCTTTTATCAAATATTGTTTTATAACAATGTATGTCAATTCTATTTATCATACTAAGATCACTATCATTTTTATATAGAAGTACTTTTAAAAAACTATAGATAACTACCATATATTTATCTAAAATTACAGAAAATTGTATAAGCAGCAGAAAAATTTATCTAATATATTACAATGAGTTTTCATCAAGTCTTAAACAACCTTTATTACATTGAAATTGTTAAATTTAATTGCTGAAATGTTACATTAGGTAGTCCTTTCTTTTGCTTTTACTTTTTTTTGCTTTTCCTTTAATAAGATTGATAATTTTAATATACAGGATGGGCAGAAAGTTACTTTATCATAATACTAACAGTGTTATATTTCAATTAAAGTATCATATTTTCTTGCCTGAAATAAAAAGAAATGAAAAACAAATTTAAAGTCCAAGTATGCAGAACTGAAATTTAACTGCCTTGATAAAATTTTCTGATTAAGTAACTTTTTGCTCGTTCTCTCTCTCAAATTTTGAAACATAATTTTTACTATCTACTTCTATTTTTTGATATTTGTTTTCCCTGCAAAATCTAAGAATGTGATTATTAAATGACAATATGCATGCTTTTATGTACACTGAGCCTTATTTTCTCCACTAAGTATCAGCTCTAAACACATTTTCCTCTGTCTTACAGCCAATAGCCATGATTCTGCTTGCATTTACCCGGTCAATGTTTGGCAAAATGACTTCCAAAGTCCGTGTGCTGTTTTCACCCAAATACCTTTTACTGACGAACATGACTATCACAGCATCACTGTCCAGTTTAGGGGATGTCTTACAGCAGTCGTACGAGATTGCAATTCACAGACAGAAGAACTGGAACAAAACCCGGACATTTCATGTGGCTATAACAGGGCTGGTGTTAGGACCACCATGCCACTTTTGGTATAAATTTCTAGACCATTATTTACCTGGAAGGGCGCCTGGTGTGATTGTTAAAAAACTGGTTCTTGATCAGATTTTTTGTGCCCCAGTCATGATTTTCCTGTTCTTGACAACACTTGGACTCTTGGAGAAGTCCTCTCTGCAGGAAATGTTGGTGGAGTTCCAGGAATGTGGAAGACCATTGTTGCTGGCAGACTGGTTAGTATGGCCTCCAGCACAAGTGATCAATTTTTACTTTTTACCAAACAGATATAGAATACTCTATGACAGTACAATATCTTTAGGCTTTGATATTTATTATTCATTTGTGAAATTCTGCCGTGATCGAAAGTCAGGCCAGAACACAGAAGAACTCCATGACGAAAACAGAAAATTATAATTTTCCTTTTAATTTTAAATGCTGACTTTTATTAAAAAAAAAAAAGTTCTTATTTGCTTCTTTTATTTATTTATTTGTTTTTCTATTTTATTTCTTTTCTCTATATGTTTTTATTTGCATAGTGTATAAGAAGTAGTTGTTTATGTAGCATGTGATATCATAGGTAGAATTTATCTATATGTTAAAACTTGTTCTTATGAATGATTATTTATAATGACATGGTAAATTCTGATCGTGAGTTTGCTTTGAATGTTTATTGAAACTCAAGTGGAACATATATATGTGATCGATCACCAAAAATGGTGGGAAAATGGTTGGCCCCCTTCTGTCACGTCAGAAACTAACTCCACCTGCCATGCTCTATCTTTGCATTTCGTGTGAGTTTATCACTTTTGCATGCAGACAATTATAATTCCAACCTACAACTTCTATAGGGTGTAATACTTTATCTAAGTTTGTTGGTTGGTCTGGCACAAGGCCAAAGTTGGAGGTTCTTTTAAGGCAGGCAGTCATGTGACAACACGTCTCATGTTAACTTATTTATTCTCAAACTAACTGTTGAACCAGTTCTACTATCTAAAACCCAACAATGGTGACCGTAAAATTTATCTATTTTTCTTGGGTGGTTATTTTTAGAATATGCTTTCACCTAGCCTTGTCTCCTCTTTGCCCCTCTAGCAGATGATGAAGAAAAAATACTCATTGCATTTTTTTTGTCTTTTTAAGTATATTGATCAGGCTATCAAAATGCCATTGTTCCTTTTTTTTTGGTACTAGAAAATAGTGTTACGTTGCCAATAATGTGTATAAATTGGGTTACTTTTTAAGTTAATTGTGGAAATCTCATTAATTTATGTTAAACTGTAAGTCCTTATATACTATATCTCTTCAGGATATAGATGTTCATGACTCAGTACAACTTCCTTTTTCTTTATCTGTGAATTAAGATGATTTCTTTGGAAAAGGTTGTGTGATTTCTGTTTAGTATAATCCTTTATCTCAACCACTTTCCAATAAAGGCTAGTGAATCCATTTTGCTTTTCTATTTAGCCTATAGCTAGGGGTGATGAAATGAACTCATGACCTTCAAAGTGTGTATGTAAAGTAAATGCAATAGACTAGACTGGAATTTTAACACAGTTTTGAATTTATAAAAAACTGTTATATGATCATGTGAGTACATTATTTTTAACTAAAGTTTTTAACCTTAGATACAAAGTTCTAGTAAAAGAATGCTTGTTTTGGTTGGGATGTGTAAGTTAATAAGTATGAGGAATAGTTTGGGTTCATGATTGTTTTCAAAATAATTCTAAGAATTAATCTAAAAAAATGACAAAATTTTAGCTCCCTCCCCCACTCACCAAGAAATATAAATTCATAAAAACACATTTTTTTTTTATCTGAAGTATGCAAAATACAAGATTAATAACATTGATTTGTAGGTTCAGTATGATTACTAAAAACAGAATATAAATGTCACATGATAAAGAACTGGTTGTTAATTGAAATGCTTTGTTTTTTAAATAAAATAACTAGATTAAAAATGTGTATAAACGTTTTTATACTTACCTACTTCGTATTTTGCTCAAAGGCATTTTTAGCAGTCACCTTTAGACCTCATGAGTTTCAGTCTAATGCTTTATATCAGCGATATGTAAAGTGCTCAATATCAGCGATGGAGACCATGTAAATATAAAAGTGAGCGATGTTGAATTCAACACTCAAATTAAATAAAAAGCTTAAGCAATCTTCTTGTCACTTCTCTTTAAGGAAACTTTTATAAAAGATGGATTACTGCCCATACACACACACACATATATATATATATATATATATACAGCGAAACAGATCTGTCTGCGGATGACTATATTTATGCTCTCACACCCCAATTGAGCACTCTGGAAGAATGGTAGACTTTGAAAAACAGTAGCTACTCTGGTATGTACACATCGCTCATTCAGTAAAATGAATTAGAGCACTCTGGCTATTGGGCGCGTATATACATGCTAAAAAGTCTGCCTTCTTCTATTGAACGCCCATAGCTCAGAGGTAGAATCACCGACTGATGCCAATTCAGTCAGGTTTCAATCCTGGGTTAAAAAGCAATTGGAGTCTAACCGTACTGATGAGCTGTGATACAGTGAAACAGATCTGTCTGCGGATGACACACACATATATATATATATATATATATATATATATATAACAAGTTATTTGTGTGCATATATATTATTTTCAAAATAATATATTCCTCAGAAAAATTTTATCTGTTTCAATCCCAAATGTAAAGACTATTATATTAATTTAAATATTTGTTTATTTGCATATTTGGCCTGTAGTTGGGTTTGAAACCGCCAAAATGACTTTTTTTTTTTTTTTTTGTATGACACATTTCAACTTACTTGACTCTCATTTCAACTGGAACAGATGCTACGAAAAGAAGTATATATCATCACAGTCAATTGTAACAAATATGTATCCACTTGTTAAAACATTTGTTTAGCGACATATCAACTTCTTATGGGTGATTTAATGTTGAAACTTAATTTTCTTGAGAGCGTTAATTTTTTTACAAAAATTAATTGTTGATGATTTTATTTACTATAAAAATGCATTGCTGTAAAATGGTAATTTTATACCTTCATAGTGTTTTGCCCCCAGTTTAGAGGTTAACTATTTTACCCATAGCTGGGACTCTAATAGATGCTACCACCCTGAGTCAGGGTAGACCTGGGAACAACAGCGCTTCAGGGGTGGTTCCATACTCCTCAATACTTCCCAATCAGAGATGTTTGTACTCGTAGTTTAAAAAATACATTTTATAAGTAGCAACAAAAATACTAAATATTTATTTATTCTTCTCGTCAGTATGCAATGTACTAGGGAATTGAACCCACACACGCACACAAAAAATGTTTAAAAAAATAAAATATCTAAGTACTAATTACCATTAATATCTATCATAGTTCATTTGGCAGATGATTTATGTTCAGTTACAGAAAGAATATGTTTGTCACATTCTAAATCTAAATATAGTGACTTTCAAAAAAGTTGTTAATATATTTCTTAGTTCAAATTGAAAGATTTCATATCATCTCAGCATTTTGTCAGATTGAAGTTAAATTCCTTCTTTTTTTTTTTTTCATTACTGGAATAACCTGAAAGCAAGATTTTTTTTTTTTTTTTTTTTTTTAATCGTATCACCCCGAGCAAGGCGGTAACACCACTGATGTGCAGGGGGGCTACGTAATAGTGAAAAGATTGGAAAAGAGAAGGCTGGAAACCCCATCCTAAACAGGGAACAAGGGATGAGCCTCTTAACCTGTTCAATAGACATGGATGGAGTGTGAACCGGGTAATAGATAGATCTACTCCAGTTGAAAAAAAAAAAAACAAAGTGAGAAGATTTGAAAAGAGAAAGCTGGGAACCACATCCTAAACAGAAAGTAATAGATTTCATTTTCTTATTTAAACATCTCCAAATACATACATACATACATACATACATGCTTTTATTTCTTCCGGTTTGAATCTGACAAAGCCTTAAATTGGCAAAATGCATCATCTGTTTGATCAAATCTTTCCTTTCTTTTCATGCAACATTTTCAATGTATCAAATTTAGAAACTTTGTCAGGATTCTAATATTTGATTTGAATTTACACATTGTCGATAGATGGATGCATACAAATATATATGTCGATAGATGGATAAAATACAAATATATTATTTTTGACCCATTTTGAAGGATTACATAAGGATCTACCTTTAGATTAATTTTAGAAAGGCTTGTGTAAAACAATTCCGTCTACAACTTTGTTGCTTTTGGGCCATTCCGATTATGAAAAAAAATGTATTTAACTTCAATCTGAAAAAATGGTCAGATGATTTTAAATCTTTCAACTTGAACTAAGATTCTAGATTAAATGTAGACTCCACATTGGACTAATGTCGTTTACCACCTGACATTCCAACATCAATGCAGGGAACTACGACTCATCCCTGCAGGCTTGGCTCCGAGATCTGCCATCAATTCCGGGAGAGCATGTCTAGTCGCAGAAAAAGCTGGACACACCCAGGTCTAAGAATGTATCCAGTACAACTGATGGATGAAACAAAGATTAAATTCCGATATCTTCCAGAGGCTCGAGGCTTTCCGCAACAGGATCACTGATGAAGAAGACCAAAAAAGGATCCAGTACGAGTTGGACAAATTTTTCTAGCAAGAATTCAATGCAGTCAAGGTTCGCCAAGTCCAAAAACTAAATAGATTAAAAGATCTGAAGGTGACACATGAGGTCCATCAGCTGAGTGCCTCTGAAAAGTCAGTGCTGAACAAGGGTCTCAACTTCACAACAACCATCAGGCAGATACCATACTTAGACATCATTGCCTGTATCGAGGAAATAGCCTTAAACATCCCTCAAACTCAGGAAGATGAGCTAAGATGGAAAGCAAGACAGACATTGGAGAAAGCCAAGCCACCCAAACCAAACATCATAAGTGGAGGGGTTGACAATCAGAACCCTACAGAGGAATGAGACATCATCATACTACCAGCTGACAAAGGCAGTGCACCTGTAGTGATGGACAAACTGAATATACCAAGAAACTGGAAGACCTCATTAGTAGTGGTAGCTATAGCAATGTAAAAAAATGACCCCATGTTGCAAATGGAATGACAGCTGTCGCAGATCCTAATCAAGAATACTTCCAGCCTAGGATATACAGGCAGTTGTCTCAATGTTACAGCAAGCTACCTCACATATATGGTCTACCTAAGATTCACAAAGACGGTATTCTGCACCAGCTGATTATTAGCGTTCTAGTATTAGTGTGCCACCCTTTTGAGTCGCTTTCTTGTAGATATAATTAACCCTCAGCACTATCAGTAGTCAGGGACAGACTGACCTTGGACTCATCCCTAGGAGGATGTACCAGTATTCCACTAGATAACCTGATGGAAATACTGAATTTCTGTAGACAAACTCACACTTCAGTTTAGGATCAGATATATATTGACAGTATGAAGGCTTAGCAATGGGCTCACCATTATCACCATCACTGGCTAACATATACATGGAATACTTTGAGGAGATGGCATTAAAATCCACAGCCCTAAAGCCAACTCTATGGCTGAGTTACATTTATGACACTTTTATACTCTGACCACACCAGGAGGAGATCTAGATGCTACTGGACCATGTGAACTCAATCAGATCATCCATAGAGTTCACTATGGAAAAATAGAGTGACAACAAACTGGCATTTCTGTGCTAATAACTCAAACAATGGGGGTGGGGGTGTTTCAAGACATCCATATACCACAAGTCAACATTCACCGGACAATACCTCAACTTCAACACTCACCAGCCATACAATGTAAAGAAAAAGATCGTCCGCTGTCTACAACATCGAGCAAAAGTCATAAGCGGCAACCCAGAGACATGAACAAGAAATGGTCAGTATAAGCAGTACCCTACAATGTGACTCAATGAACATGGGTGAATGAGGATAACAATTCTCAGAAAACAGCCTCGGTTTGTCTACCCTATGTAAAAGGGGTTATTGGAGAAAATGCAAAAGATTATATAACATCAGGATGATCTTTAGAAGTGTTTCTACACTTTGCAGGTACCTCTCCCGAGTAAGACCCCCAACAGGACATGACTAAGGACTGTGTACGCCATTCGATGTAGCTGTGGAAAGAAATATAAAGGAGAAACAGCCCCCCCCTTAAGGTAAGGCTACAAAAACATCACAAGGCCATAACACGAGGGGAGGTAGAAAAATCAGGCATAGCTGACCAAATACCGAGGGAGAAAAGGGATTATCACCCTCCTATAGGATGAGGTTGAAATAACAGATAGAGAACACCACTGGAAACTACGTAAACTTAAGGAATCGGCACACATGCTGGACTACAAAAATCTCCTTAGCCGACCAAGCATAGAGATGAATACGATATGGGAACCAGTAATGCAGAGTGCCAGTGGAAATCATTAGTGTAAAAAATTACAATATGAACTCTGGTAAAAAATTGTTGCTGAACATTAGGTTTATAAGTCCCATAAATTCAGTTGTTGACCTTAAGGACACATGGTCCAGTGGATATAGATGTTGGTTAGTTACTCAACCCAAAGAGTTATGAGTTCAATACCAGGCTAACTTAGAGAGTTGGGTTAGAGGAAGATAATTCATGACTACCAAAAAAGTCTTTGCACAAAAAATGAGAATGATATACCTCGGATCGTATTAAAGTGTTCAGTTCAAAATTCCTAGCACCTGAAGAAGGCTGAAGCATACAACCGCCGAAACATCATACAAATGGCAACCACATTTCGGACAATAGTCCGAATAATGTAATGTTAGTAAAAGGAATTTGTTAATACTAACTCATGACTTATTGGTTGGTTGTGTGCAATATATTGCTTTTCCTGGGAAACGTGAAGTTCATCCCCGGATGGACAAATATTGAGTTTACTGCATCCTTTTAGATTTCATATGTTGGGGACACAAGACTCCCCCTAGCAGCATCTATGTGTAAATAGATATACTTTGACAATTGTAGAGTGTCACAAAACAAGTAATCTGTGAAGTCATTATTTTGTTTATACTAGCAATAGTGTAATAATGATAATTTTGAAATTAGAAACTGAGGTGGGACATTGCAATTACAAGGAATTCATCACATTGGCTATAATGATTGTAGGTAGTTAAGTCCTTGTTGGATGTCCCATTGCTGTGGCTTTGTACAAAGCTCTCTTAATAATTTGGCTGGCTTGCAAAAGAATCATTAGTAAGCTCATTATAGCGGCCATTGTGAATGTAATAAAAACTATGAGAATCCATAAAGATGTAATAATGAGATTTTTTTAAAATCATATCACACCAAGCAAGGTGGTACCACCACTGATGTTCAGGGGGCTACATAAGAGAGTTAAAATTTAGACAGTGAGAAAGTGAAGATAAAGATGAATCAGCTACAGGGGCTGAAAGAGAAAGGGCAAGAGAAGGATGTGAACACAGGAGTGAAGACAGTTATGAAGGTAGAGAGAAAGGAAAAGAACAAGATACCTAGGATGATGTGGAAAGGGCTTGAGTTAAGTGGATAAGAGATGAGAATTGACTTTGCATTTAAATTCCTGGAGGAAAGCAAGCATATGGAAGGAAGTTCCACAGGTGGAAAGCATGAGAAAAGAAGCAGCTTGAGTAGAATTGTTGCCTACATTTGGTTGATCTAACTAAAATAGTGGGACTTTGTGGCCAGTCTGGTTGCCTGAGTAAATTCTTGTGGAGGGGGCACCATTGACCTAAGTTCAGTTTGCTTTGGTGACAAGGGAGGTAAACAACCAAAGAAAAAAAAAAAGTTGTGTAAAATCACATCCCAACCATTAGTTAACACACTCTACAGTGTACATGACATTCTATAGGGTTTTATAGATACTGACCAACAAGGGTACAACTGACAACATAACAGTTTTGATAATACATCATTTTGGCCAGAGAAGATCACCATTTGTTTGATGAAGACTGTTGTCATGCCACCTGTCTAATGTGACAGCACTTTCAGGCAGACAGCTGAGTTTGTGTGTAGAAGACTGTATAAGACTATGGTTCCAGTCAAGATGACCTCATGAAATTCCCTGTAGCCATGCCTAATAAACATCCCTGTTATGTGACTGGATATATATATATATATATATATATATATATATATAGGCCAGGAGTAGCCAAACCGCAGTTCACAAGCAACATGTGAATCTTTGTGCTTTGATGTGCAGCTTGTGGAAATACGTTGACTGAGTCCTTTTTTTCATCACAGTTGATATAAAAAGTAAATAAAAACAATTTCGAAACTTTATAATTATTTACTGATACGAATTGAAACCCCATTGGATTAAAACATAAGTTTAATGGTGATTTTCTAAGTGCAGCTTAGATGTAGCACGAGGCTGAAAGTATGGGACACCCAGTAAGGATCGAACTCACTACACAATTGTAACAATTCTAACGAGACAAGCTTGCTAACCATTTATACCACCTCAGGATGCCCCATGATAGATAGGCAATTTTCTAAGTGCCGCTTAGATGTGGCACAAGGTCGAAAGTATGGGGTACCCAGTGAAGATCGAATTTACAACTCAGTTGTAACTGATTTTAGTGAGACAAGCTTGCTAACTATTACACCATGGCGAGGTGCCCAAAAGTTTGATGTTCATATGCATGTAATAAAAATGTGTAAATTTTGATCTTATCTTGCAACTCTCAGACATCTGAACTTTACCGGATGTGGTTTTTACTTTAAGCAAGTTTGGTCACCCCTGGTATAGACAAGGATTACAGCGTTTTGTAGACTCTATGCCATGTTGCATAGCCACTGTTATTCAGATGAAGGGATGAGCTAAATGTTGTCAGGTTGCTTTTTTTTCATTTTATGATATAACAGTTATAAATGAGAACACACAGATATGTAAATGCATGCAAAATAATGATACTATTTGCTTAAATCACACAATTTCCTCTTCTTCCTCTATATCCCAATGATAATTCTTGTTAGATGAAAGTGTAGTGATACCGAGCAAAGCGAGAGTCCAGATGTTTGCCCTCAGAGATTCAGAAAGCAAATGACCAAAACTGGTCTTTTCGCATCTGGCTCCACGCAGAAGTTCCGGAAGTAAAGCAAAAATAAATAAATAACAAATTCCTTTTACGGACCTGTAGCGGAACTCTGGATCCTGATTGATTAAACTGCAAAATTCAAAATACGTCAGAAAAACAGTTTTTCCATACCTAAAGAAAAAATCATTCTGTTATCCACACCACGTGACTTTTCAATATTTAAGGATGGTCTACCATCAGTCAGAGGAGGCAGGTTGCTGACACACATCAAAGATGTAACCCTCAACTTACTTCAAGTGACCTGAACATTGTACTCTCTCTTTCTTTCTCCTTCCCTATCTCAACGATTACTGCTACAGACATACTGTATGAACTCTTTAATACCTCATCATTGAATACGAACTCTATCATTAACTTCTTAATGTTTTTAATTGTACATTAACTCTTACCAATTGTTATTCCTGCTTATAATAAATTTCTATTTTAAATGTAAAGTGTATATTTTATTATTCCACTCTTCTGCACTAATACACACATTCTAGCTGCCGACAACCAACCTTCTGATGAATATTATTTAACATAAAACTTGTAAGCTGTAGGGAGTTTGGTTAAGAAAGACTCAAGTCCATAACAAAAGAAATATTAACCAGCGCCTTACACTTCAAAAGTGTCAGACAACATAATATGAATTTTGTTGTTTTTGTTTTTATGGCATATCACCCTCGGCATGTCATTTATTGCCAACTAAATTTTTATTTATTTTTTGCTTGTAATACCTTTTGCTTTCAACAATTATTTTTTTTTTATATAAGTTTTGGGTCTAGTAATACTTTTTCTTTTCGAGTATCAAGATTCATTGGGATATGTTTTTTAGGGCATGGTCCTCAAGTCCTACTCTGTTTTTTAACCCATAACTGGAGGGAAGGAATGGATTAATACCTTTCCCAAGGGTACCAGTGCTTAAGTGAATGCAGGGTATTCAACTGGAATTCAAACTCAGCTCACCGATTTCTCTTTCCGAGCCAATATCCACTGCACTACAACGCACATCCGTCACTATACACTTACAGCACCTGGTATTCCCAAGCGGTCACCCATCTAAGTACTGACCAGGCTCTGTTGCTTAACTTCGGTGATCGAGCAAGAACCGGTGTATTCAATGTGATATGGCCGTAAGCCGCAATATGAATTTTGATCATTTTATCCACATACAGCAACCACATTTGTGAAAGGATATTTTGTATATTAGAAAAATGATCAATAAATAGACACAAATTGCCTATTATTTTTAATAATACATGTTTAAAAGAACAATTGCTGCCCAAATATACCTAATTTTTATAAACAGAAAGGATAGTCCAAAAAATTTAATTAATATAAAATATTAACTAGAGAGCTCAATGGATATTATCCAGAGCAATATGATACAAAAAAGAAATCTCAACACATAATTCAACCAATTATAAATCGTGATTTATTTCGAAAAGCTGTTAAACAAATCAACCATCTGTCTGTGCATAGAATACTGTTGTTATATCTGGTCAAGCACCCCTGCTGTTCATCTCAGGGTTCTCAACAGGCTCTAAAGGAGAATCTGTAATGTGATTGGTCTCGTCCTGGCAGCTCGACTCCAACCACTTTCTCACCGGTGGGATGTTGCTTCCCTCTGTCACCTCTACAAATATTTTCATGACTTTTGCTTCGACGAGCTTAGCTCATTGGTGCCCCTCCACAAGAATTTACTTAAGCAACCAGACTGGCAATATAAATCTACCAAATAGACGATTCTATTCCAGCAGCTTCTTTTCTTGCACTTCCCACCTGTGGAACTCCCTTCCGTATACTTGCTTTCCTGTTAGCTGCAACCTCCAGGAATTTAAATGCAAGGTCAATACTCATCTCTTATCAACTTGACTTAAGTCCTTCCCTTGTCCTTTCTACATCACCTCATGTATCTTTTCCTTTCTCACTCTACCTTCGCAACTGTCATCACACCTGTATTCCCACCCTTTTCTTGCCTTTTCTCGAACACCCCAATAACTGGTTCATCCTTCTCTTTGCTTTCCTCTTGTCGAAACTTTTACTCTCTTATATAGCCCCCTGCACTTTAGTGGCGGTACCGCCTTGCTTGGGGTGGAATGATTAAAAGAAAAAAACAGTTGGTTTCATCAGATCTCAAAAATTCAAATGGTTTAAATTCAGAATATTAAAAAAATATAGGTTAGCTAAGAGACAAAAATTACTACTATTGAGGTTAGATGAAGGGCTAAGAAGTATTGAGCTTAGCCTTAAAATGTAGCAATCCTACTGGAAATGTGACAAAATTTAAAAATACACATACACCAACATACACACACACACACATATATATATATCATAAACGAAAATCAATCCAATAGACAAAAATAACACAATAAATATTACCACATACAAACAAATACACAAACACACATCTAAGAAGCTCATATATACATGCAATATACACAAAACCATAAAATACCCATTTAAAAACAAAAAGGAATATATATATATATTGTTGTGGCAAATCTTTGTCGCCAAGTCATTGTGCCCTGTTTGGGCCAGGAAGAAAGACACGGAAACAAGAAGGTAGGTTCAAACAGTGTATTAAAATAACATAATATATATACAAATATGAGCAAATAGAAGTGTATGTCTGAACTGTATAGTTACGCTGCATCTCAACTGTCTCTTGACTGCCTCCCTGGAAGTCATGCAAGTTATTATTTATTGATGGAGAAAGTTTTTTCATTGTAAACTGAATTTTGAAGGCTAAATAAATCCTCTGAGTAAATGGTATAAATGATTGAGACTAAGAACTATAATTATACCTACTTAGAGCCAAACCTGAAGCAAAAGCTAAAATAAAAGGTCTGAAAAAATACAGACATACAGACAGATAAACAGACACACACACACAAACAACTTGCCTTTTATATATATATATATATATATATATATATTATTGACTTTCTGCACTATTGTTAGAACTGCAACCTTGAAACTTCTGGATATCGTTTCTTATGTCTTTGTCTGTGAGTGTAAAAAATTTGATTAAAATTGGACTGTTCCTTCTATAACCCGATTTTTTGATTATCGATTTTCGATATTCATTGGGGGTACCTCGACACAAAACCTAGCTAAGAACACTTGCAGGTGCTTATAGTACAACTGTGTAAATTTTCAAGAAAATCGGTTCAGTCGTTTCGGAATCTATAGGTAACGGACACACACCCATACATACACACACATACACACACACACACACACACACACACACACACACTGACAAAGTTCCATTTATAAATAAGTTTACATATATTCTTACCTCTAATTTTATCTTTATTTCATACTACAAATTGTTATCTAATTAAAGTTTTATAAAAAAAAGATTTACCTCTCACATAATTCGCCAATTTAAGGAAAAGAATTTTCCATCTCCCTTCACACTACCTGATGAGACATTGTCTTTTTAATGTCTAAACAAAATGTACACTTTGTAGTAGATGATAATTTGTACATGTTCTAAACTATAATTTATAATAAATATATGTCTAAATGCATTTTTCAACACACCTTTTCCTTCAAAATAATGGGTTTAGTAAAGACATTAATCTCTTGAATAAAGATCAACTTGATATCTATGCACAGCACACCATCCTTACAAGAGAGACAAATTTGTCAGTTCATCTGACTCTGCCATCCAACTTCTCAGCCCCCCCCATGTAAGCATAATTTGAGTTTCAGTTTCATTAATTCTTCATTATACCCCAAGGGATGAGGTTGTTGTTGGTCTTCAGTTTGTAGCAGAAGGAGTTGCTTATAACACGTTTCTTATGAGGGTGAAAACTTTCAAAGCAAATCAACTCAACATTTTCAGAATGTGGAAGAGTTTTACACATATTTATATAAAGAAACAACATGGCTTACAAAAGAAGAAAGAGAAAAATTTTTATTTGCATGTATAAAGATAACTTCAAAAAGAAAAGACGTGGCGGACCTGAAGAAGACTACCACCATCTTTTAAATTTGTTGTTTTTCATTTTTTTTTTTTTTTTACTTTTTTCAATGCAATCTTATCAATTACACCCTAAACTTTCCGATTGACATAAAAAATTTTGAAAAATTTCAATATTTAAACAATTTTGGGTGGGGCTCATTTTTTTATATAACTTTATAATAAATCGATCCTCTATTTTGGAACCACTCGCTGGTACGACATTAGCACCACCTGTAAATCTGTTGATTATCAATTTTTTAAAAAAATTTTCAGTGCAGTCTTATCAATTAAACCCTAAACTTTCTGATTGACAAAAAAAATTTGTAAAAATTTCAGTATTTAAACAATTTTAGGGGTTGGACTCAGTTCTTCATACAACCTTATAGTAAATCGATCCTGTGCAATTAACTTTTTTTGTTTGTGCATATTCAACAATTGAATCTTTTGCAAAATATTTGAATAAAGCCATTCTTGGAGTTTCCAAGGAAGATACCATTGTAAGAACTGAAGAAGACAAAAACAAGAGCAACAACTCGTCCCAAAAAAACCAAAACAATGCAACCCCCAATGCGAGTGGTTCCAAAATGGAGGATCGATTTACTATAACGTTGTATGAGAAACTGAGTCCCCCACTAAAATTGTTTAAATATTGAAAGTTTTTCATTTTTTTTTTTTGTTAATCGGAAACTTTATGTAATAATCAATAAGACTGTGCTGAAAAAAGTAAAAAAAAAGGAAAACAACAAATTTAAAGGTGGTTGTAGTCTCCTTCAGGTCGGCCAAAAATGTTAATAGGCTGTTGTGTGTGTTTGCATAACTGTATGCATACAATATGGTTGGGTTGAAATTAAGTAAACGGCTGCCTGAGAAGTGTCTCTTCAGATGAGAAGAATCACATTATTGTTATTACTACATCCCAGAGTGAGTAAAATGATAAAGGATTTATATGGCTACTTTTTATAGTTCTGAATAGAATGCCACCTAGCAAGCATCATGACAGACAAAATGAGGTAATCCTCACAGTCCTCTCAAAACGTTTTTCTTCTCTTCTTTTTATATCACAATGAAGATATTTGTTTTCTACTTGTAAGATTCAAATTGCAAATTTCAAACTGTCCACATTAAACTTTCAAAGTTAATTCTGTTGGAACTCCAATTATTTAATCAAATGGAAGTGCTCCTTGATCTTTCCCCTTATATACATATATTCTAACCTTTAATTTTACCTTTATTTCATACTACAAATTGTGATCTAATTAAAGTTTTAGTAAAAAAAAAAGATTTCCTTAAATGTTAAGTTTAAATATAAAAATATATTAAATATAAAAATGAAGTTTAAATACAAAAATATTTGAAGCCTTATACTTAACTAATACAGATATGTTTATCGACTACCAATATTTATCTCTTAGCCTATCCTACAAGCACTTGGAACTGTTTCCCTTTGGAAATATATATGTTTCCCAGATATAGAAAGAAACTCCAGTTCACTGTTATCAATTTAGGACAACCCAAGACTCGTTTGAGGAATATGTCCTTGCCTGGGACTTAATAGATAAATCTAGCCCATATAAATCTGGAATCCTTAACATGGCTTCTCCAGACACAAGAGTGTAATAGCTGTCATGAAAAAACAGACCTTAACCCTCTAGGGCCATTCGTATCATATTTGATACAGTATGAAAACAAGCGTTGAAAGAAATATTTTCCTGAAAAATTTTTTAAGAGAAATATTTTATAAATTTCAAATGAAAGCAGAACTGACTGCTCAATCAATGAATACCAAATGTTTCCTTATAGGGAAATACCAAATGTTTCCTTATAGGGAAATACTGTATCAAATATGATATGAATGGCCCTAGAGGGTTAATTTAATCCAATTCCAAGCACCCACATCCAGAATACCACACACACACACACACACAATAGCAGGGTGATAAAAAAATTTTTTCTGACCAATCAGAAAAAGGAACATGCAATTTTCAGAGAATCTTTCTCTGAACAACTGATGGCAAAGCTAACACTGATTTCAACCATGAAAGCAGATTTGACCTGGCCAGTATTACTAACAAACCCCTCAGTAGTTAAGGTTCTTCTATCAGCAGTGTTTCTTTTGAAACCAGCAATGAAACCAGCAGTAGAGTAAATCTCCACTACTTACAATGTGATCAGTTGTGGAATTTTTCTCCCATGAGTCTATCTCACTCAACTACATATGCATGTTTATTTTCTATACGTGTCTATCTTTACTACTACTTTGTGTTAAGACTCGAAACAAACTCTCACTCTGATATAAAATACCCTGGAATGAGCAAATAATTGAACCTTGTTGATCACGGGAAATAAAAACCCTTTTACTTATTTCAACTACATTTTGTAGAGATAAAGAATGCACTTATCTCTCTTTGGTGGAGATAAGTCACGTGACAGCCACTTAGTGACGTCAGTTCATACAGTGACGAAAGTGGCCAGTCATTCAGTTTGTTTATAGGAGCCAAGGAGAAATCTGCCTTCCCAGCAACTTACAAGCACTTGGCACTGTTTCCCTTTGGAAATATATGTTTCCCAGATATAGAAAGAAACTACAGTTTACAGTCATCAATTTAGGACAATTCAAGACTCGTTTGAGGAATATGCCCTTGCCTGGGACTAAATAGATAAATCTAGCTAATTTAAATCTGGAATCCTTAACATGGCTTCTCCAGACAGAAGAATATTTCCATATTATATATAAGACCCTTCCTTTTTGTTTTCAAGAGTATTTCCATATTATATGTAAGACCACTTCTTTTGTTTCTGCTTTGCCATGTAGATATATTATTCTTTGTGTGGGACATGTGTATATATGTATATATAAATTTGTCTATGTCTCAGTGGTATAAAAGTTTATCTGAGTACAAAGCATGTTTGTCATTTCTTTCCCTTTCAACCATTCCATTCTATCCATGAAATACAGTGTTATCATATCATGTCAATAATACTGCCCATAATGGGGGAAATACAAACCAGAGAATAAATCTTTTCTCCATAGCTATTTCCTGTTACAATCTTATCTCACTTTATTGTTTTATCACTTTTTTTATTAATAGTAAGGGTAGCATTACATCCCATTCTTACTAATTATAAATTTCACTTTCTTTTTATTAGCTGTTGTGAGTTCTGGTGATGGGTAGGCCTTGTCTGAATGTAATTTTTTATATATATATTGGGGTGGGAATTAAAAGGGCATCAGCAGCCCACAATGGGATTATAAAATTACAAACAAAATCATACAAGACACAAAGAAATAGACATAGACAAAAATACTTTATAATACATTTCAGAGAAATGATTGTATATGTTAAAGAAAATATATGTGTACAGGAATAAAGAAGCTTAGCTTATCTGTTGGTGGTGACATTTCTTTCAAATGGCAGTAAAATGCTTGTTCTGACACATCTATATTTATTTAACTATTTTTTATAATATAACTTTTTCTCACTGGTGCCCCCTGTATATGAATTTACTCGAGCCACAAGATTATCAACTAGGTCCTACCCTTTTACTGTGAAACCAATAAAATGTAAACGCAAATTCTACTCCATCAGCTTCTTTTCTCGCACTTCCCACCTGTGGAATCCCCTTCCCTTTACTTGTTTCCCCAACAGCTACAATCTCCAAGAATTTAAATGTAAAGTCAATAGTCATCTCCTATCTCACTAACCTGCATCCTCTCTCTCATGCTCTTGTCTCCATCCACTCCACTCTCATCAGTATTCTCATCTTTCTCTTACCCACTTCCTGACACCCCCTATAACCTGTCACTCTTTCTCATAACTTTCCTCCTATGTAACCCCATGCAAAACAGTGGCAGTAAAATGTCTTGCTGGGGGTTATATGATTATTAAAAAAAAATGACAATTCTAGTCTCTATTTTAAAATATTTTTATTGTTTAACTTTAACCTTTCTTTTATTAACTAGCATCATAGCCCGGCGTTGCCCATGCAACTCAGAACATTTTAGTAGTAAGAGAAGATGCTTATGAGAGGAGTAGATGGAAATCATAAAGGCTCATTTTTTTTAATAAAAAAATATTTTAGTTGCCTTTGACACATGTGATTTGATTTTTGTGATGTAATTTAGCAACCATCTTAGATCTTAGATGTTTTACGGGGCAAATGTAAACAATCGGCTCCATTGGTTAAAAAGTGCGAAAGGGAAAATTGCTGAACTTAAAATAAAAAATAAGTGTCGACTTGGCTTCCCTGTAGATATGTGTCCCTAGAAAGTGTGAATGGTGTAGCTTAAAAAATGTAGGCATGCATAGGGAACAGTCACACACTGACTCAAAGATTGCCTTTTAAACATATAGATTATTATTTTGGTTCCAGACTATTACATAGTCTAGTCATAAGGGTTGGAATTATTTAGTAATTCATTTGTTATCACTGCATAGTAATCATGTTGCAAACTAATAAAGATGTTTATTTTTTCTTTCTCATATCAGTTTCAGTAGAAAAATGAGCATGACAGAGAAAATAAAACCTTGTATTAATTTTATATATATTTTTGAAAAAATATTCTTTTTTCATTATCAGATTTAAAAAGAAACTGATTTACAAAATATATTTAATGTTGCCTGACTAAGTTTTGTTTATCTTGTTATTCTTTTTAACATACAGAAAGCAACTTGTACAGAGATGAAGAAAATTAAGGAACAGTATCAAGATTCTGTAAGATTCCTGGCAGAAACCAACTGACCTCAAGAGAAACAAAATGACAAAAGAAGCCCCAGAAAATTTTTTTACAAAATTCTGGGGAATGTGTCAACCAATAAAAACTTCAAGCATAAAATGCTGAAACTTTGAAGACATTTTCACAACTTTTTTTTTTTTAAAGAATATGTAAAAAATTAGCAACGATCTATGCAGCCTCCAGATCATTTGGCCGACATCTTCTGGAGCCATGGTTGGCTTACATGCTTATTGATTAGCAAATATGGCGGTATGAGTGAAGTGAATCCATCACTTGTCTCTTTGCTTTGGCTGTGTTTTGCTTTGTTTATTTCTGGTTTGGTACTTCTTGTTTTTGTAGTTCTTGTTCCAGGTGCCAAATTCATAGACACCATCTGTAGAGTCCTTTTTTCCACATGTGTATCTGGTTGGTGTAAACGTTGGTGCCCTTTTCCCCTTGGGTGGAGATGTATGGTTATGGACACAGTGTGGCCTATAGAGCAAGTCTAATTAACTTTGGGGAAAATATGTGGCAAGCGTATGATGGAATCCATGATTATACATGGGGGCTTATTACACTTTCTTCATCTAATGCCAAGTGTAATAAATGAAGTTCTCTTCTATTGATAATGATTTGGAAAGTCAATTTCTTAGGATTTTAAATCTTCATTGAGATAAATTATATATTTGTAATGGTTTTTATAAATTTAAAATGTAATTTTCATTTACTTTACACCCTATAAGATTATTTTTAAGATGATTTAATTTAAAGTAGATATTAATTGTTGCAGTGAAGAATTGATTTGAGAGTTGATCTGTTTAATATTGTTTGAGGAATTAGCTTTTGTGTAATACCAAAAGCAGAATTATACTTATGCTAAGCAACTTGAGTGATGTTTTATAGTAAGTGGTTCTCCAAAATTGCTACTTTTTATTTTCGTAGCATGATGTTCTTAAATGAACTAAACAGGATCAGTATTGACTCGTATGATCAATTAAAAAAAACAAGTTTTTAAAAACCTTTTTAAAATGTCAAACATGAAATTGGGTTCTTTCTGTAGGCACAAGCCTGAACAAATTGCTACAGATAGAAGACATGTTGAAAAAAGTTATGTTATATTTTTTGTCTTGGCAAATTCTAAAATCCATAATTCTTGTTTTAATTATAAAGGTGCTCGTTTCTTCAAGATTCACAATGTTTTTCAAGAAAAAAAAAAGATTACCAAAGTTCAATCCAGACAGATAAGAACCCAAATTATTGCTCAAAAGCTTAAAAATATCGACTGTATATAATTATCTATGGCAGATGATTGATGTGTTACCGATAGGTATTTTTTTTTAGCAGAAATAACTTGCACAAATTGCTTTCTTTTTGAAAGTTGCAAATGTGTCAAATTAAATCATAAAATACCTATCAACAGTTCTTTAAAAGTGCTAGATTTTCTTTCAGCACATTGTATTTGCAATTTTAAAAATAGAAATTATATTTCTTAATAGGGCCAAGAAAAATAAAATTTTAAAAACTCTTTTAAGCGTGTAAAACAAAATGGTTCTGTAATTAAGAACTTCTAAAATAGTATCAGGTCTAATTATAAAAGCCTTGCTGATATTTTTTTTAACAAGAAACACTAATGGAATAATTACCTCACTAAAATATATATATTCCATTTTGATTGCTCAAAAGTATATTTTGTAAATTACCTGTATATGAAAATATATATCAGCAAAAGGATCCACACATTGTAAAACAATTAAGTTATTGAATTAAAAAAAGCCCCAAATAATTTAATCTCTTCTTTCAAGAAAACATGAATATATTTGAGTATTTATTCTAGGCATTATGCTTATATTAGAAACATTTTCACCTTTGCAGTTTTTAATGTTGGTAATTGCTTGAAAGAGCAAATTCCATCTTCAAAATTTCTTTTTATCATACATATCTTTCTGTCAAGAATATATGGAATGAAATGCTTACTGACTGTCAGTGAGACATCAGGAATAGGGCTTTATAGAAAATAAAGTTAAAAAAAAGGTTAGTAATATTTGTATGATTAAAATATATAAATCTGCCATTTGCAAATAAAACAATCAAACTATTTCAAAAGATATAAAAACATTTGCCTATATTATCTAGCAACCTTGTTATACTGTTGTATAAGCATATTTAATTATTTCTGTTTAGGTTTATAAGCATCTAAACATCAAGTTTAGAGTTTCAAAAAATGCAAAAATACAAGACCAGTATGAGTGAAATGGAGATACACAAGAGTTGTTTCCCTTGTGTGAATTTTGAATTTGGTTTTTTTGAGAGGCTGAAAGTCTGAAGAAGCAAGTGAAACAAGTTAGACAAAATCAATGGAAGTTTAACAAAAAGACGGCCATGTTTGCTTTATTGCAATAAAAAACAAACAAATCATTTTTAAGGCATGAATTCAAAGAGAAAGATGAAAATTCACCATGTATCTTGACAAAAAACATGAGATTATTTTTAAGACCTTTAGTCACTTTCATAAAATAATTGTCTGTAAGCTCCTTAAAGGAACGGCATTGATCTGTGCCTACATGTATTCAAACAAGATCCTTGAAACTAAATCTATTAATAACATGAAATAGTAAGATGTGTGTGTAAGTGTCTTACAGTAAAATATGCCTTAAATATTTTTGAAATGAACCTTCTTAAATACCATCAAAGCCTTCAAAATTGCCATCACTATCATCATTAATATTTTCCCACATCCTTGCTTCTGAAGAGCTTAGCTTTTATAACCACATGGCATTTAAACTTTAAAATCTGGTAATCAGGCTTTCTCTCACCAAATATCGTTACCTCAGACAGCTCTATTTTTCCTTTTCTCTTTTGAGAATAAGGATGTGCGTTGTGGTGCCGTGGATATCGGCTTGGAACGAGAAATCGGAGAGCCAAGTTCGAATTCCAGTTGAATTCATTGCATTCACTTATGCGCAAATACCCTTGGGAAAGGTATTAATCCGTCTCTTCCCTCCAGTTATGGGTTAAATAGCAGGACAGATTGGGTTCTATAGCCTTGGTTGGCAACCAGTCTACCGCAGAAAGCAATGGCAACCTACTGCGGGATAATCTTCTGCCCAGTCAGTCATGTCTCTTTTGAGACATGATCACCCAAGCGCATATCACGTATGACACTCAACTGACTGACTTTTGAGAATGGAACCTAATGGACTGCTCATTTGATATCAAAGTCAAGGACTGTGATGATAAAAAATGGGATTTGAAAAGATATCAAGTTATTAATGGTAATGTAAGTTAAATTGTTTAGCAATTGCTGATTTTTCCACCAGTTTGTTGAAATTTTACAATACAAAGGAAAAACTAAAAACTTTTTTGTTTTATCAAAATCTTTAAAAACCAAAATGTTTCTTGTATTCTCTTATAATTAAACAAAACCAAAAGGGAATATGAGAAATTTTAACAAGGAAGGAAAATAATGCAAATGAATCAAAAGTAAATTGCAAATTAGACAAAATAAATATTAGTTTTTTTTTAAAACAAACATTAATTTCTACTTTATTTTTTCTTCTTTGACCTATTTTTTATGACAGCCATGTTTGTTCCCAATACATATCGATCCCTGTGAGATTTAAAAATACTGTTAAACATAGCAACTCTTTAAATTGAAAAATTGTTTCTAATTGAGAATACTTTTGATTTAAATTTTCATTTTTTTTCCCCCAAGACAAAAAGTTATTTTTAATAACTTTTATCTTGTAAGCATTTCTCTTATATACATGACTGTCCAATGCTGGCAAACACTTTTCCTATATTCTATAAGTGAGTACTTCTAAAAATAAAAATAGCTTGAATATTATTATGAATCAGATTGCCGCATAAGAACTGAAATTAAAAGTTTTCTGGATAATATATATGGCAGGTGTATACAGTTAATTTTGCAACAGAAAAGATCTGCACATAGTCAATGATCTTTGGAAAGTTTTCAATTTTTTAAGCCAAGATTTTCATTACTGTAAAATATGCAATATCCAGTTTGTGAATTGATAAAAATATAATTAATTCCTAATTGAATTTGTCTATATTGATAATTAATATGGCAATGTGATTAATGAAAGAAATGCTTCTATATTACAACTAAATACTGATTCAAATGACCTTGTAAAGAAATGTTTCTTTTCTAAGACAAACTTATGGGAGGCAAATTCTTTATTTGGATTGTAATTAATTTTCAAATTTTTATAACAAATTACACTTCTAGACAAATCTCAAGTCTTAATTATTATCACAATTAAGTATAATCTAAAGCATTCATCACAAGAAAAAAATACTTTCTAAAACAACTATCACTGCTTACATAAAAGGAAATAAAAGATACTGGTAATAGTAGCTGTTTCCTTATAAGGAAACATTCAGCATTCCTTGTCCAAGATGTCAGTATGACTCTAGGTTGAAATTTATAAAAAATCTTTCTTGGGAAACATTTTTTCATGAAAATGAGTTTCTCAGATTTGGTAACTGTTATTGCTCTTTCCAGTAATGGAGATATTTGATCTTATGCGCTTCTCATTCCTCAGTAGAGGTTATCAATCTGGTTAATACACTCCACCCACGTCTATTGAACAGGTGAAGAGGCTCATCCCTTGTTTCCTGCTTAGGATGTGGTTTCCGGCTTTCTCTTTTCCATTCTTTTCACTCATTTATTTATTTATTTTTTTTCAATTGGAGTAGATAGACTTAACTATCGCCTGGTTCACACTCCACCCATGTCTATTGAACAGGTGAAGAGGCTCATCCCTTGTTCCCTGCTTAGGATGTGGTTTCCGGCTTTCTCTTTTCCAATCTTTTCACTCTTAGATAGCCCCTTACACTTCAGTGGCATTACTGCCTTGCTCGGGGTGATATGATTAAAAAAAACATCTCAGGAAGAGTATTTTAATCTGCTAGACTTAAAAGTACACCCTAATCAGGGTAACTTAAAAAACAAAAACACAATTCAGAAAATAACTTAAATGAGACTGTCTGCATGGATATCAGATAAATTAGAATCTTAGGAACATGATTCTGTTCTGGCAGCAAAATTAATGGATGCAACTGGTTTTTTCCACATATTTTTTTTTTTAATGATTACAAGACAAACATAATTTAACTTTCCTTTTTCTTGGCACCAAAGTATTTACATTGTTTTTTCAATTCATTAATTCCAGTTCCTGTTCTGTCATTGTTTTTGATATTTTTTGTAAATTTTAACTTGAAGCATGTGGATTTTTTACTTTATAGATTTCTATGATGTGAAATAAAATGTGGCAATGTTTAATCTTTGTGCCCGCAAAAAAAAAAAAAAAAAAAAAATTTGTTGGGTCAAAAGGTCAGTCATTCCCTTGACACTGCTATTATTGTATACACTTTTGATTGACTTGATAATGTTTGTTTTAAAAATCAAAGATTAGAATTTTAATAAAACCCAAACATGGATTAATACATTTTTTATTTCTGAGAATTGACAATAGTTCTTTGATATTTTCATAAAAATCATGAAAAAGAAAAACGTTTTCATAGTTATTTATAAAACAGTAAATAATAAATATAACATTGTAGATGGTTAGCATATTTCCATTAATTTTTT
Source organism: Ascarosepion bandense (assembly GCA_037127315.1). Lineage (NCBI taxonomy): Eukaryota > Metazoa > Mollusca > Cephalopoda > Sepiida > Sepiidae > Ascarosepion > Ascarosepion bandense. The sequence continues at coordinate 969,946 of JBBBDQ010001851.1, forward strand.
TGTTTTTTTAATAAAAAAGATTTCTTTTAAAATTTATTCCTTTATGAAATGGTAAATAATAAATCTTTATAAAAGTTAAATAAGTATCACATATTTTTATAATCTTATAAATACACATTGCCGAAGGAATCAAGTTTATACAGTTATAGTGTTGTCAAGGGAATAACCATCCTTCTGACACCATCTTTTTGCATTGTCCAAAATTCTATATTTTTTGTTTGGCTTATACAGCTAAACTCAAACCCATATCAAAAGTAATAGCCATATTCATATTTTCTTTAAACAATAAAAATCTTCTTGTTAAACCATTTAAGCATCATTTGTAAATGACGATTTGTAATATCCCTTCATTATATATTGCTTGTCTTTGTTTTCAAAATGTTTAACCTGATATCTGAGAAAATGTGAGAAAGTTTAGTATAAAATTCTGTTGTTTCTTACAGATTAATACTTGAGTTGGTGATTTGTTTCAAGGTAAAAATAGTTCATTAAAAACAAAAATACCAAAGTTTTGGTAAAATAAGTGGCTATTTCTCCTGTGTTGTTTAAATCTTAATGTTTAAAAAGTGTCTTTGAAAGTGACAGGTCATATAAAGCAGTTATTTAGCTAAGCTACTTTTGCAGTTACTATTGTTTAATCCTCATTAATAAATGACAAATTGATGTAAATTCAATTACAAAAGTTAATGAATATTTAAGACTAGCAGTATAGCCCGGCATTGCTCAGGTGTAATGAAAGCTTTAAAACTAATCCATGGTCCTGGAGCTCAGACTCTTTGGATGTTGGCACGAAAGACTAAAAAGCAATAGTTGTTTCCAGTTAAAGTGAAACCGTAGACTGAAAGAAAAATAAATGGATGTAAGTCAAATTTTGATTTCCTGGTATCGATATCAAATAAGTTTTTTCGTCGTAAACTGAATTTTGAAGGCTAGATAAGTCCTCTGAGTAAATGGTATCATGGCTAAGACTAAGAACTACAATTATGCCTACTTAGAGCCAAACCCGAAGCAAAAACTAAAATAAAAGGGCTGAAAAAATACAGACATACAGGGAGATAACAGACACACACACACAAACATCTTGCCTTTTAAATATATATATTATCAATTTTCTGCACGATTGTAAGAACTGAAACCTTGAAACTTCTGAATATCGTTTCTTATGTCTTTGTCTATAAGTGTATCAAATTTGATTAAAATCGGACCACTCCTTTTATAACATGATTTTTTTGATTATTGATATTTATCTGGGGTACCTTGACACAAAACCTAGCTAAGAACACTTGCAGACGCTTATAGTACAACTGTGTAAATTTTCAAGAAAATCGGTTCAGCTGTTTCAGAGTCTATAGGTAACAAATACACACACACACACACACACACAGAGACAAAGTTCCATTTATAAATAAGTTTAGATTGAGATAGATTAGATCAGATTAGAATAGATTAGATTAGATTTAGATATTACAGTAATTCAAAATGAAAGAAAAAAAAGAATAGACAGTAGCACTTCATTTGCACAATCACCAATTGCTGTTTCATTTATTAAACATAATTGGTTCACCCAACAAACCTTGTACTTAAAACTAAGAAAAAAATAAAATGTATTTAAGTTTTCAATAATAATAATATAGTAATTTGAAAATATAATCAGTTTAGATGTCCTCAGAGCTATCAAAGTTTTGCACTTCAGATCAGTCAGTCAGTTAAGTGCCGTGCGCGATACACGCTTGGGCGATCATGTCTCGAAAGAGACATGACTGACTGGGCAGAATATTATCCCGCAGTAGGTTGCCATTGCTTTCTGCGGTAGACTGGTTGCCGACCAAGGCTATAGAACCCAATCTGTCCTATTATTTAACCCATAACTGGAGGGAAGAGACGGATTAATACCTTTCCCAAGGGTATTTGTGCGTAAGTGAATGCAAGGAATTCAACTGGAATTCGAACTTGGTTCCCCGATTTCTCGTTCCGAGCCGATATCCACTGCGCCACAATGCACATCCCTCCAGATCAGAAGAAAATTAAAAAAAAAAAGAACAATGATGAAATGTTTTCATCCAATACCTTTCACATTTAGTTGGTTTGCCAAATGTATCCCTTATTGGGAGGCTCAGTCATCAAATCAGTTAAGTCTATGTTAATATTGCCGCTTGGATGTGTGTTGTGGTGCAGTGGATATTAGCTCGGAACGAGAAACCAGGGAGCTGAGCTCGAATTCCAGTTGAATTCATTGCATTCACTTACGTGCAAATACCCTTGGGAAAGGTATTAATCCGTTTCTTCCCTCCAGTTATGGGTTAAATAACAGGACAGATTGGGTTCTATAGCTTTGGCTGGCAACCAGTCTACCGCAGAAAGCAATGGCAACCTACTGCGGGATAATCTTCTGCCCAATCAGTCATGTCTCTTTTGAGACATGATCGCCCAAGCGTGTTTCACGTATGGCATTTAACTGACTGAATGTTGCCGCTTAAAATAAACACTTAACTTTATTAATTCTACATTAAAATTTTTTTTCTTTAGAGATAAAAAATAAGTTATCAATTCCCCAGGTAGACATTTTTAGACTTATCTTTTAAGGAGGGCTGAAAGTTGTTGGATTTGTTCAAGAAAACCACGTAAAAACTTTCCAGTGTTCAGATTTTGGGATTAGGTCAGATCGAGAACTTTTCAGCACCTATTAACAAAAGATAGAACTCCTATAGGTTAACAATGGTTTTATTGATTGAATTAGTCTTTCATATTTTATAATCATATCAGCCCAAGCATTGTACTGCTACTGTTTTGCAAGAGGCTGCATAGGAGGAAAGTTATGAGAAAGAGTGACAGATTATAGGGGGTGTCAGGAAGTGGGTAAGAGAAGGATGAGAATACTGATGAGAGTGGAGTGGGTGGAGAAAGGAGCATGAGAGAGAGGATGCAAGTCAGTGAGATAAGAGATGACTATTGACTTTACATTTAAATTCTTGAAGATTGTAGCTGTTGGGGAAGCAAGTAAATGGAAGGGAATTCCACAGGTGGGAAGTGCGAGTAAAGAAGCTGCTGGAGTAGAATTTGTGTTTACATTTTATTGGTTTCACAGTAAAATGGTGGGACCTAGTTGATAATCTTGTGGCTCGAGTAAATTCATATAATGGGGACACCAGTGAGCTAAGTTCATCGGAGCAGAAGTCGTGAAAGTATTTGTAGAAGAGACACAGCGAAGCCACATTGCGCCGGTGAGAAAGTAACTGTATCTGAGCTGTCAAGTCAGGATTTATCACATTACAGATTCTGTTGGATTTGATATTGTCAAGGACACCTAGGTGGATAGCAGGAGCCCCCAACCAGATATGGCAGCAGTATTCAATGCCCAGGCAGATGGTAGATTTATATATGTGCAGGATTGTTTCAGATGGGAAAAACTTTCTGGCCCTACACAGAAAACCGACTTTCTTAGCAGCGGATTTAGCTATGGATTCTATAAGTGAAAGAACCTGTAGATTAAAACCCACTGTTCAAGCATTTACTTTTATAAAGAGTGCTCGATACAGAGTAGAACTTAATATTGTAATTTTGTTATTACAATTGTTTATAAAAGCATATCACTACATAAAAATGTTCATATTTCAGAACAAAACTGTTCTTCTTAAGGTGATATGTTAAAATAAACGGTGAAAATGATTTATTTTGAAAATATAAAATGAATTCAGGGTTATGTAGAAAATTAGGGAATGGTAATTGTAGAAAATGCTTCAGGTGTGTCAATATGTAGTTTTCTTTTTTGATATGATTTTTAGAGTTAGTTTTATTGCATAAGCTTTGGACTAAAAATTGATGATTCATTTGGCAAGCGTTTTTTGATAGTTTCTTTTGTTATTGCTGTGCTGCTTGTTTTTCTGTCTTTTGAGCCGTCTGTGTAAATACTTTGATAGTGTTGATATTTTTCTCTTATTTAAGTTATTCTCGTGCTGCTTCTCGATTTCTGATTGCTTTTTGACAGTTTTTGTCAAACCAGGGTTTAGTTTTTTTTAGGTCTCAAAGGAGACATGACTGACTGGGCAGAAGGTTGCCAGCCAATGCTATAGAACCTAATCTGTCCTATTATTTAACCCATAACTGGAGGGAAGAGACAGATTAATACTAGGTATTTGTGTGTAAGTGAATGCAAGAAATTCAACTGGAATTAACTCAGCTCTAATTTGTCATTCAAGTCAATATCCACTGCACCACAATGTTGGGTACAGAGTTCGTTACCTTTACATTTCTTTAAATTCAAGCATTTAACTCGTTTATCACTAAGGATTTAATAGCTGATCCCACCAGTTCATTATTTAATATATCGAATTTTATATAAGATTGATTTCATCAATGAAACTATTAATCTAAAGTTTCTTTTCAGAGATATATGCCATTAGTAAACAATATGGGTCAGAAATAAAGTACAAGCTTCTAGCAGAGAAACACAATGACTGAAATGAAGATCAGTCATAATTTGAACCCCCTGCAACCTAGCTGTAAATCTAACTCAAATTTCTATGAATTTTGTTTCTACATTTTATAATGTATTCAGTTGCTATGTTTTCCCTGCCAACTGAATTTATTTTTAATGCTGTAAACACTTAATAGAGTAAAGGGTCAGTTGCAATGACAGAATGCAGCTGTTGACACAAACAGAAAACAAAGATCTTTTAGCCTTCCATTCGAGAGAGACAATAGTATATTAAATAATTACTACAATGTCAAACTTGTTAAGTTACTAAATCCAGTGCAGGTTAACTTAGTAATTGTTAATTTTAAGCACATAAGTGCTGTAAGAATTAAGTTTAACCCATTAACCACGCTTACAAATAAATGGAAATTTTAATATAAGGTCAGTCAGTCAAGTGCCATGCATGATCATGACTTGAAAGAGACATGACTGACTGGGCAGAAGATTATCACGCAGTAGGTTGCCATTGCTTTATGCAGTAGAAGGCTATAGAACCCAATCTGCCCTATTATTTAACCCATAACTGGAGGGAAGAGACGGATTAATACCTTTCCCAAGGGTATTTGCGCATGTGTGAATGCAAGAAATTCAACTGGAATTCGAACTCGGTTCCCGGATTTCTTGTTCCAAGCCGATATCCACTGTGCCACAACGCGCATCCTTTAATCTAAGGCACAAACGCAATAAAAAATTCAGGCAGGTACGGCACTGTATTATATATATATCCGAATGAATACAGAACAAAGAAAGAATTCTTACAAAGTCCAAAACATTAATTTAAAACAGTGCTCCATATAATATATGGAGCTGTGAATATTTATAAATTATATTTTAGAACCTGTACACAATCTTATATATATAAGCTAGGTACCTCCACTAAAACAGCATAGTATGGATAAGAAAAGTCCTAAACTTCATAAAACAAACTTTTTCCACGAAAATGTTTATTTTATTAAGAGGAAAGATCAAAGTAATTTTTTAATTATCTTAAAAATTTTAATCCCTTCTAACACTTGAAATTTTGTCAGAAAAGTTTGTTTTGATTTGAGTTTGCAGCTAAAAAGTTTACAATGGGGAAACATAATGATGACATTACTCACTCCCACTGGTGACAAACGCATTAGTTTGGAAATTCTCACAAAAATCAAATAATTGTCAGATTTTAATGAAACTTTCAGCACTCATTCACAAATGAATGAAATTATTACTCTTTTTTTAAAAACTATTACCCCCCCCCCCCACGTAAATCCAGGAAATTTTAATTAGCTGCAAAAATTTTTTTTATTAGTTAAATGCAGGACTCATTGGGGGATATAAATCATCTGTTTTTTATTTTAAAGTGGAAAACCTAACCAAAAATCTGCTCCGAAGAGTAAAATAAAAAATGCAATAAAAATGATATAATTTAATAAGCTTTTCATTGCTGGAATATATAATGATTAAGGACATTAGTCTGAAGAAAAAAATTTTTTTTGGATTACTAATAAAATTTTGAAAGAATTGTTTTCATTTTTTTATTATTATTAAATAATTCATAAAGTGTAACAAATATTTTAAAAATCTTTTGTCCAATCATTGTTTTAATTCCTTTTTAGTTAAGAATTGATGATTATATTGCCTATCTACAATTGAAAATTTAATAAAAATCGTTCAAAAATATTCTTAAATCTAAAAACATTTTTTTTAGTGTGTAAATGTTTATTTTGATTAAGTATGTTCCAGGAGTCATAAGTTTCCATAAACATTAAATTAGATATTTTTACCATGCCTTAAACTTAATCTGAAAATTACATAATAAAAATATTAATAAATAACACAAAACTAAGAATTAATTTAAAATAACCAAACCTACTTATTAAATTAAAATTTTAAAAGAAACTTAAATTATTTATTCAGAAAGCATGTTCAAATGTCTGACTATAAATCTAAACTAAAATTCTACAAAATTTTATAGAATTGCTGAAAATATTAAGTTAAATTTTTAATTTTACTATTTAGTTAAAAAAAAAAAAAATTTTGTTTTAAATTGGTATTTTGGCTAGTATGGTAGCCACCCTCATAAATCATTCGTCACTTCGTTGACGCAAATAAAACAGGGCTACTGGAGTTAAAGGGTTTTTTTTTTTTTTATATTGTAAACTTCTGGCAGTAAGCAATGATAACTTAATTGAAATCAGATAAAGGTAAATTTGAATTTTAAAAATTGACTTAAATGACCTGTCGAGGTATATTTTATTTTTGCAAGATTTTTAAAACAGAAATTTGGCTACTGTTTCCATAATGTTAACAGAATGTGTCGATCAATCAATAATAGTGGGAAATTAAATTTTTTTTTTTAAATCAGAAAATAATTAGATTAAATTTGATATAATTTTGGTTTTAAATACGCCGGTATATTTTTCTTTCTAGAATTAAAATTTAATCTCTTGGCTTTCAGTTACAGCTAATTTTAAAGCTTGAAGATAACTTATTTTAAAAATTTCAATTTCAATTTAGGTATGCTGATTTACTCTAAGCTATGTTGAGCACCTACTGTTAACGTGGCTTTATTTGAAAAGGTTCCCTAGTCCACTGCAGATATTAAATAAAAATCTGGGTTATTTTGCAGGAGTTATTGCATGGCTAACACCAAAACCTTTGGGAACAAGTGTTTATACCACAGAAATCTCAGGTTTTTTTGTTTTTTTTTTTACTCTAAGTGTGCTAATTTTGTGTGATACTTCTTAAAAGTGAGTGTCTACCAGTTTTATAAAGCTGAAAATTGAACATGGAGTACTAAAAATATTAGTTTGTAACAAAATAAAATATAGTAAACATGTTTCTTATTCTTGATTTAGTGAAATCTGTACACACATCCATTTATGGAGAAAGAAAGAAAAAGAACCTTTTTAGAAGTCATTTCAATGACATTGGTTCTATTGTTTGAAAAGAAGCTGGTTAATATGAAAAAAGCAGATTAAATATCAAGATGACATTTAGTATTTTTCAATCAGGATACAAGGTAAAGATATAGTCATCATTTGCTATAATGATATCTAATGCTGAAGATCTTTGAAGCAAACTTCTAAACAAACAAAAACAACTGAATTATATAGGCATACACACATTTACTTGAATAACAACAAAAGAGATATAATAAAAACAAATAATAACTGACCAACATTTTTATTGAGATAATTTTACATTGAAGTAATTATTTACTTCTTCGCTGGTTTTGCTGCTGATTTTGGCTGCGTTGTCTTGGCAGAAGCTGGTTTAGCAGCTGCTGATTTAGGAGTTGTAGGCTTGGCAGCTGGTGCTTTGGGAGTAGTAGGTTTGGCAGCTGCAGGTTTAGGAGTTGTGGATTTGGCAGCTGTGGTCTTCGGAGTAGCAGCCTTGGGAGTCGCGGGCTTTGCAGCTGCAGGTTTCGAAGCTGTTTTGGGGGTTGCAGGCTTACTGGCTGCAGGCTTGGGAGTTGTGGGTTTAGTAGCCGCAGGCTTACTAGCAGTAGAACCAGACTTGGCTGCTGCAGGCTTACTGGGAGTGGACTTGGTAGTAGCACTCTGTTTGGGTTGGGCTGGTTTACTGGCAGCAGGTTTAGCTTGAGCTTTTCCAGTAGCAGGCTTGGCTTGAGTTGTTTTGCTGGCAGCTGGTTTAGCCTGAGTTGTTTTGCTGGCAGCTGGTTTAGCCTGAGCTGTCTTACTGGCAGCTGGTTTTGCGCCTTGTTTACCTGTGGCAGGCTTCCCCTGAGCCTGTTTTCCAGTGGCTGGCTTAGCTTGAGCTTTACCTGTGGCAGGTTTTGCTTGAGGTTGTTTTCCAGGTGTAGGTTTTGTGGCTTGTTTACCTGCAGCTTGTTTGGCAGTGCCAGGTCTAGTAACCCCGCCTTTACCGACTACTGGTTTGGCTTGTTTTGGGGCACTTTTTGGGGTTGCTTGTTTAGGCACCTTAGGTTGAGGTTGTTGTTTACCTCCTGCACCTTTAGGTCCTTTGCCCAAAACTTTGGCTGAAGTGGCCTTGGCAGTTTCAGCCTTTGTAGCAAGTTTAAGTTTGCCTGGTGCTTGCTGGGCCCCCTTGGCTCCTTTAGCCCCCTTAGCCACAGCAGCACCCTTTGTAGTGGATTTGACTGCTGTGGCCTTAGCAGTGGCCAGTTTGCCAGCAGCAGCAGCAATCTTGGCACTAACCTTAGCTGAAGCGGGTTTGCCACCCTTTGCTGTAGCAATCTTTGCTGCAAGTTTGGCTGATGTTGGTTTGCCACCCTTTGCTGCAGCAAGCTTGGCAGCAGCTATTTGGGCAGCAGCAATTTTAGCTGCCTGTTTGGGGGTAGGCTTCATAGCAGCCTTAGCGGCAGCAACGGCAGAAGCAGGCACTAACTTCGCAGCATCCTTGGCAGCCAAAGATTCACTTCGGCTCTTTGACAGAGACTGCTTGCGTTCTCTCCTTTTCTCTTTACGCTCTTTCATTCTTTGGGCAAGGAGTTTAGCATAATCGGCAGCTTCTTCTCGCCTCTTGGCAAATCTAGCCTTTTTCATAGCCATGAGATGTCTTCTGCGCTGTAGAACCATAGGGGTGACAAGGCGCTGAATTTTAGGTGCTTTTGACTTGGCTTTTTTGCCTGAAAAAGAGGGAGAGGGAAAAAAAAAAAAAAAAAAAGCATTTAGAATATGAAAATCAGTATTTGATCAAATTAAATTTGAACTTGCATTAGTAATAAATCAGGGTTAAATTTCTTTGAACAATAGTATGGTGCAGATAAATCTAGGATTTGTGTGTCAACAGCATCATGTCAGTGTACAAAGGTTTCAAGAGTGTCATTAGAAAGTACTGCAATTCAGTAGCTGTCTGGCTATTGACATATAAGGTGCTTAGTAGTAAGAGTGTTCAGAATACAAAAGTCAAAATGCTGCAGTGGAGAGTTTTCACACTGGCCACAAAGCCAAAGACATAGTCAGATGGTTTAAATACCCTAAAACCATGGTCTACAAAATTGCATTTCAGCCCAGAACGAAATACCCATAAGAAGTGCCACCAACTATTTCAGACTCCTTGACGAGCATAACAAGCCTTGGCTAAAAGGGTGGGTAATGGAGGCCCCAAGGCATGGTTCTTTGTCAGCATGCCACACCACTGATAGCTTAATTCTCAATTGACTAATTGAAATTTTCTTGACTATTTTATGTGTGATGTCTTTCAACACCAAGTAGGCTCTAAAAACCGCCATAGCCAACATGGACTGCGGCATTATTCTTTTTTGGATTTATCTGACGCACGCAAATATGCAAAATCAGGTCTTACAGAAAACACACACACACATTTTCTTTTCTCCTTTTATAGGTTTTAACTTTCTCCCTTCTTTGCACGCATCAGTCGTCAACCCTCCCATATCCTTTCTGTGGGGCTATTTTTCAAATGAACGAGAACCTTTTCATATATAAATGTCACAAATGTCTGTCCTAATATGGACATGTGGGCGTTGACGGAAAATCAAATAAGAAAGGGGTGGGGGGTGGGGGTTTGGGGGGTTTGATTACCCATTGTTGTAGCATTTGGATCTGAAGAGCCGTGCTAAGAACACCAAAGCGCTGAAATATGTATCATCCAAACTAATCAGAAATCCGTTATAAAATATTACTGTTAAATAAGCGAATTTAACATTGAGTTCTCTCGAGTTCATCTTTTGGAATTTACCCGGATTACATACCGAGTGTACTAATATATATATATTGTTTAATTTTATGGAGAAAAGATGACAGTATGATATGGCAAATACAATTCTAAACATTTTACATGCATAATATGAATGCCCGAATATCTCTTTGGATTTTAACAAGCAGAAAGGACAAGCAAAGAAAACTTTGAGAGAAGGCATCAACAATGGACTCGAGTAATTAAAGTTGAAAGGCATGGCTCTAGATTGAGGTAAGCCCCACTCCCTTCCCCAAACTGGAGAATAAGCAAGTAATTATTCTCCCTATACACTATCAACATGTTAGGTCACACAGAGCCTGGAATTTGCTTGGTACTATTCCCATCTTTCCAACCAAAACATTTTTAAGCTTTAGTACCAATATTTAGTGTTGTACTAATTAATAAAGTGATAACTGGTAATCTAATTACTAAAAAAACTTTAAGATAATGAATTCTTACAAAAATTGTTTTCATTGTATTTTTCAAATTTTAGAAGTTTTCAAAGTTCTGTATTAATTTCATCCCTTTACATATAAGTAAAAACTATATTTCCTTAATTATAAATAAAAAAAGATTAGTATAAATTCATAAACAAGAATTTTTTTTTTAGTACAGTTATTCATACACAAAATTATCAGAAAATAAGAGCAATAACTATCATAAATTTAAAGACAAATTATCTATAATTCAATGAAACATTACAGAAAATATTTTAAATTTCAAGATTACTGAGTAGCAAAATTATACATAAAAAGAAACATTTCTGCAACATTTTAAATTTTCAAGCTGGATTAAATATACTTTAAATTGGCTAATATTTATGAAACAAAATGTCAGAAAATTATATTTCATTTTGTGAGGTTTTATAATAGAGAATTGCATTACAACACTGGCTAAAAATGGCGTTAAATTAATTTTTTTTATATTTAAATAAATATATATATTATATTTAAAAGTTTTAATTAAATTTAATTGCAGAAATGCTTTTAAGTTAGTTATTAAATAGAACATTTTGCGTATTTGAAATATTAAAAGCTTCAAGGACAATTTTTCATTTTAAACCTTAGGTATTGTGAAGGCCTGTGGAAGTACCAATGTTAATGAGTATTATAAAAAGTAAGCTTACTTTTACTGCCCTCCTTCTGCGGGATTGGCCTTCGCACAACATATTGTCTGACGTCATCTTCTTTTGAGAGATTAAATAACCTCCTGATTTTGCTGGCTCTTTTAGGCCCAAGACGACGTGGGACTGTGGTATCTGTTAAACCAGGAATCTCCCCTTCACCTAGAAAGAAATCAGGTCCAGCAAATGAAGTCACATACAGGGTGATCAAAGATTAAAATTGCAAAGAAAAACATTGATTGTTCTTGGCAATCTAACTTTCATAAAGCAGATGCAAACTAATGAATTTAGTTGCAAGCAGTTGTAAAGAATGTAGTCAAAAATGGAAGAATGCAAACATTTAAAAAGTTCCATAAAATTTAATAACTGGCAATTGTAAGTAACCTTTGGACAAACATCAGATATGTAAGAATACTTTACTAAATACAGGTAGACCACAGGTTACGTCATTTTAATTTACATCTGTTCACCACAAATATTGAAGTTGTAATATCACCAGAAAAAAAAAAAAAAAAAAAAAAAAAAAAAAAATCATTAAAACATGTACATTTACACTACGTGTTAATATAACCATCATAAATCCTAGAACAAAAACCTGTGGCTGCATAGTCTTTATTTGATGCCGATGATCTACAACCATCTATATCCATGACGTTAACAAATCGAATGTAAATACTGGTAAATTCAACATGAATTAGTTTATTTTCTATTATCACAATTGTCTTAAAGCAAACTCAGTCAGTCAGTTAAGTGCCATACGTGATACACACTTGGGTGATCATGTCTCGAAAGAAACATGACTGACCGGGCAGAAGATTATCTATCCTGCAGTAGGTTGCCATTGCTTTCTGCGGTAGACTGGTTGCCGACCAAGACTATAGAACCTAATCTGCCCTGTTATTTAACCCATAACCAGAAGGAAGAGACGGATTAATATCCTTCGCAAGGGTATTTGCGTGTAAGTGAATGCAATGAATTCAGCTGGAATTCGAACTCAGCTTCCAGATTTCGTGTTCTGAGCCAATATCCAATGCACTACAAAGCACATCTACATTCACAAATAGTTTGCTGCAAAGATCGCCAAATTGTAAACATCTACATTCACAAGCATGTATGTACATATATTTGTAAATTTAGATTACTTTTTTCTGTACCATATTATAAACTAAAATTTATTTGTAAATCTAAAATAGATTCTTATTGACCATATATTTTTAAATATGCATTTATAAATAAAATACGGAACAAAATATCAATGTATGGTGAGGTACACTTGTACCTAGATTTGGATCTTATATCCAGCAACTTCTCTTACGGCAACTGGTTATTAAGATCACATTCAAATAAACCTAAGGTTTTCTCCAGCTGGTAGTTGGCAAACCAGCTAACAGCTCTTACACTAGTTCAGAATTGTGTGATAATCAAATTGAAATCCAGGAAAATTCAAATTTTAAGGATCAAAAATATTTTATGAACATTTTAAAATTGAAGCATTGCTAATCAACAAAGCATAATTTTGTTTTCATGAATACAAGCTTGTACACTAAAAGCAGACAAAAGAAAGCCAAAAAAGACAACGATCTTTCTCCACCAAAGTCTATGGATTTTATTCAACTACTAGATTATAGTAATTATTTATTAACAAGGTTTTAAAAATATCCAAGAATAAATTTAAACCAATTCATTTTCTAAAAATCAAAAATACTTTTAACACAAAAAAAGAATTTTGAGATTTTACAAAATTAAAGCAGTCAATATATTGAATGTAGCCTGGGACAGGATTCTCAGAAACGGTTCAAATAATTTCCAAGAGTTTTAATCAGGCTATATTTTTTTCCCCCTAGCCTTTTATTCACCCCATTGATGGCATCATCATTGTAGTGTCAAGCAGCTGGGGTTGAGTGATACAGATGCTTAACTTAGACCCAGTAAGAAAATAGGAATTAAAATAAGATTCAACCTACCCTTTTTAACAATAACCAAACTGAGTACACTTAAGTTTGCATCGACAATGCATCCTCGAACAGATTTTCGTCTACGTTCACCTTCTCTCCTTGGGCGATAACAAGAATGTCCCTTAGAGAGCAAAAGGCGCACACGCCCATTTGACAGTACACCCTGTTTCATGGGAAAGCCTTGTTTGTCATTTCCACCAGTAATCCTGAACATATAGCCCTGCAAAGAAATAGTGAGTAACAAAGTAGGTATCTTTTTTTTTAACCAAAATATTAAAAAAAGATTTCAATTACAAACCATATGTTTATACATGGAAATTTTTGTTATCTGCTAATTTTCAGTTTTTTAAACAGAAAAAGAAAATTGATGACATGTGCCAAAAAATGTTATTACCAGAAAAAAAATTACTTTCCAGTTTTTAACACTTGTATATTTTTATATGCCCCAGATTATAGTTACCATGGCAAAAGAAGTTCACCACAGTGGTAAGCAACGGGGTCAAATGGTTAAAATGAAGCAGCAACTCTTAAAAGAGACTCAAATATTAAAATTTGTTTTCAAACTTTTGTGGTTAAAAGAAAATGAAACCAGTGTCCACAATATATTTTAAAGGCTTTCATTGTTTAATGATTTTTTTTCTTTTTTTATAAAAGTATCTTTAAAGCAAATTGACAAACTGATGAATCTCAATGTTCTGAGAAGATATTAAAGCTGGTCTAACTGATTAGTATATACCAACAAGGGAAAGACAAAAAAATTGTTATGACAACCATTTTCTGCTACTTTAATAAAGGTTCAAAAGGTAATTCATTTTCAGTTGATCATTTGCATTTTTTTAAAGCTTAATTTCATATAAAATATCACAAGTCCGAGCCTGACATATAGATGACAATAAAAATCCATGATTTTTATTAAGCACTGACCTTTTAAATGACAAAATTTGGATCCAATCGGATTAGTTTACAAAAAAAATCACAAGTAGACCACAACGATGGTAAAACCACGTGAATCGCAATTCAAATTACTTCAGCATTCACTCTATTCTCCAGATCTCCCCTCCCCAAAGCGACCACTTGCTGTTTGCAGACCTCAAAAGAATGCTCCAGAAAAAAAGATTTGGCTCCAATCAAGAAGTGACAGAGAAAACTGATGTGTAGAGACTGAAGACATTGTTCTACAAAAAAGACGTTTTATCAGTGATGTTTTAACATCTGAAACTGTTTTGTCAATACAGTATACTCTGATTTTAAGAATTGTGACAAGCTAATGGCAAGGTCAGTGATTTGTAGAAGACGATGACGTAAACAAAACAAGCATTCTAACCAAAATTTTGAAAGTGTTAGACAAGATTTTACAAAAATTTAAAAAATGATTTAAAAATTATTTGATCTTTCCTCTTAATAATATCAACATTTTGACTATAAAACTTTATTTTCGTCAAGTTTGTGGCGTTTTGCATTATGCTATGCTGTTTTTCCCGTGAAAAAGTGGAGGTACCTACATAGGTACCTCCACTCGGATCGATAACAAAGGCAGATAGTATGAATAAAAAAGGTTCCAAACTTAATAAAACAAACTTTTTTCTTCAAAATGTTTATATTATTATTAAGAGGAAAGTTCAAAGTAGTTTTAATTATTTAAAATTTTTTTTTAATCCATTCTAACATTTTTGAAATTTTGGCAGAAGTTTTGTTTTGATTGATTTAGCGGCTAAGAAACGTTTACTACTGTTTTACAATAGACGCCAATTTTTTGCATTTGCCACCTTTTTTTTTTTTTTAGGTTAAAAACACATCAATTTGGAAATTCTTGCAAAAATCAAATAATTGTCAGATTGTAATGAAACTTTCAGTATTCATTCACTAATGAATGAAATTACTTCTAAAATTATTTTTTAAAAATCTCGATAAAAATATTTTTTTTTTTTTTTTACCTCTGTTAACCCCCCTTCACGTAAATCCCCGAATGTTAAAAAATCTTAAATAGTGGCAAAATTTTGTTTAATTACTTCAACACAGGACTCATTGGGAAATATAAAATCACCCATTTCTTTTATCTTAAGTTTGAAATCACTATCCGAAAACCTTCTCTGAAGAGTAAAACAAAAAATGCAATAAAACTCCGACATAATCAAATTTCATAATCTGTTAATTACTGGAATAAACAACAACTACTGAGGATATTATATTCTGAAGAAGAAAATTTTTTCCAATTAATAATAAAATTTTGAAAAAAATTGTTTTATTAAAAAATTTAATAATATAAAAGCTTTTAAAAATGTTTTAAATCTCCAAAGAATTGATCGCGAGTTTTCTTTTTAGTTAATAGCTGAGTATCATATTGCCTATCTAAAATTGAAAAGTATAATAAAAATCGTTTAGCCTAATATTTTAAATTAATTTAAAAAAAAAATTTTGTGTGTAAATATGTTCATTTACGTTCCCTTTTTGAGTAAGTACGGTGTTCCATAAGAGTCATAACATGTTTACATAATTCTAACATCTGCAGTAATTCAGAAAGCATATTCAAATGTCTGGCTATAAATGTAAACTAAAAAATTCTATTAAATATTATAAAATTGCTGAAATTATTATTTTAAATTTTACTATTTAGTTAAAAAAAAAAAAAATTTTTTTAATGTTTTTTTTGGCACGTATGGTCGCAATACTTTCCGTCTGACAGCTTCCGGAGCTTGTAAATCTTTTAACACCCTACCACTGCGTAATCGAGGTGACGACAGGTAGGGCTACCGCAGTTAAAAAGTTGTTGTTTTTTCTAAATTTCTGGCAGTAAGGAATTATTACTTGATTGAAATCAGATAAAGGTAAGTTTCAACTTTAGATTAAAATCAATATAATTTCGGGTTAAATAATACCAGTGTATTTTTCTTTCGGGAATTAAAATTTAATCTTATGGCTTTCAATTAAAGCTAATTTTAAAGTTGAAGATTACTTATTTATTTTTAAAATTTCAATTTAAATTTAGGTATCGAAAAATCAGTGGACACAATAAATATGGATTTCCTTCAACTCTTATGGACATTAATAATAGGACTGTATTATAGACTGATGAATGTATAAGTACAATGTAGCCATTAACATACATCTTTTCAATGTAAAAATCTATAAACATTTTAAGCAGATTTACATTTATATATTTGTAGCCTGGGACAGGATTCTCAGAAAATAAATTTCCAAGAGTTTTAATCAGGCTTGTTGCTTTTTCCCTAGCTTTCATTCACCACAAGGATATTAACATCATTATGGAGTCAAGCAGCTGGGAAATACCCTCATCCCAATAAAATGTTTAACATCCATTTCTTGTTTGAAAGAAAATTTTTACAAGTTAGAGTTATGTACAAAAAATTATATACTGAATGATGTATTTGCTATGTAAAGATTCCATAGATATATTCCAACCAGATGTCAAGTATTTAATTTAATATTAGGGGAGAAAAACAAAACAAAAAAAAACTTACAATTGAAATGGAACAACCTTTTATACTTAATTTCAAACTGTATAAAAAGTTATTCACACACACAAAATAAAGTTTAATTACCTTCCATTCATCTCCAAGGCTTTCTGCACTCATTTCTGCTGAAATACGTTTATCATAAAATGGTCGCAATTTTTTCTCAGCATCTATTTCTATCATTTTTTGACAGCCAGTGGCTGGGAATGCGATATTGAGCTGCAAAAGACAAAATGGCAAAGTCTAAAAAACAGAAAACCCCTTTCTCAGCATTTAAAATCAGAATTAGCAATTCTCAGGGCTGAAGAGATAAATGACGAACCAATTCGAATAGGTAAAAAAAAAAAAAAAAAAACTGATCTTTACCTTTACAGTAATTAAATCTTCAGCACCTAGACTTTATTATTGAATTATAAGCAAAACAATAACTAGAATAAAATGTCAAAGTTTTTTTTTAAAGAAAACCAATAAACTCAAATGTTTAAAATAAGTTGTAAAAATGTAATTAAGGACAAAGTATTCAGTCAGTTAAGTGTCATATGTGATACACTTGGGCGATCATGTCTCGAAAGAGACATGACTGACTGGGCAGAAAATTATCCTGCAGTAGGTTGCCATTGCGGTAGACTGATTGCTATCGAACCCAATCTGTCCTGTTATTTAACCCATTAACGGGAAGGAAGAGACGGATTAATACCTTTCCCAAGGGTATTTGCGTGTAAATGAATGCAATGAATTCAGCTGGAATTCGAACTCGGCTCCCCGATTTCTCGTTCTGAGCCGATATCCAATGCACCACAACGCACATCTATCATGCTATAACCTATACCTGGAGGATGAAGCGAGGGACCCATACCTTTCCCACGGGTATTTACGCGTAAGTGAATGCAACAAATTCAATTTCAAGTTCAGAACCGATATCCACTGCGCCATAAGATTCAGTCAGTTCAAGTGCCATACCAGATACATACTTGGGCGATCATGTCTTAAAAGAGACTTGACTGGGCAGAAAATTATCCCACATGTAGGTTGCCAGCCAAGGGTATAGAACCCAATCTGTCCTGTTATTTTAAATCCATAACTGGATGGAAGAGACGGATTAATACTTTTCCCAATGGTATTTGTGCGTAAGTGAATGTAACGAATTTAACTGGAATTCGAACTCGGCTCCCCGATTTCTCCGAAATCCATTGCACTACAACAGTCGGTAATTAAAGTAACAGTCAGTCAGTTAAGTCAAGTTAAGTGTCATAGGTGATACACGCTTGAGCGATCAGGTCTCGAAAGAGACATGACTGACCGAGCAGATCATCCTGAAGTAGGCTGCCATTATTTTCTACGGTAGACTGGTTGCTAGCCAAGGCTATAGAACCCAATCTCTCCTGTTATTTAACCCATAACTGGAGGGAAGAGAGAATACCTTTCCCAAGGGTATTTGCGCGTTACCGATTTCCATTACACCACAACGCACACCCTCCCCCCGGGAAGGGGTGGGAGTGAAAAAAAGAAGAGAGAGAGAGAGAGAGAGAGAGAGAGGGGGGGGGGGGGCTACGGATCATGCCGATTTTTTCTTTCTTCAGAAAGCTACGGTTAGCTTGTTTTAAAGCAAAATTTGCTCACTCGTTTTAATTTACCAAGTTTAAAAAGTGTAAAAAAGTGGTAAATTTTATTTTTAATTCTTAATAAAAAAAAGAAAAAAAAAGTGAATTTATTTTATTTCATTTTTTTTTTTAAGATGGGTAATAAATTGCTAAAACTTTTTAAACCACGCACAAAGTAAAATGGAACGGGACATAAGATTAACAAAACACCAGGAATCCTATTCATAAACAAATTAAAATTTTGCGATTTTTGCCAAAATCGGAAACAAAACACTATTTTTGTTTGCATGGAAATTTGTTAGACTCTTAAGCAAAGTTTTTCTATGTAGTCTAGAATATTATTTTCAGAATAACAATTTTTTTTTCAGGTGCCTGCATCTTGAAAGGATAAAGAAATAGCTTTTAACCACGTAAAAGTCATTGCCCTTGTAATCAGACATCAAAAACTTTAACTGTAAATCAGTACGAAGATCAATTAAAATTATTTACTTAGAAAAAGAAAAAAAAACTTAGAGGTTAACATTTTTTTAAAAGTTACGCATAAAATGAAGCGTCAATTTTAGGTCGAAAAGAAACACGCGGCCGGCGATCTTCCAATTGATGTCATACATTTTAGTTTATTTACTTACACTTTCATCACAATTTTTAAAAATCAAATTAAAAACAAATGAATAGACGAATAATTATTCCATATTTGAAGGAACCAACTATTTAATTTCGTTGAAAGAATTATGAATCAAAAGCCCAAGCGGTAACAATGAATATTCAATCACTGCCATGTGTAAATATGTATTATTAAAAGATCAGTTTTACACAGCTTTATGATTACAACAAAAATGTATTTGAAAAGGACATTTGTATTTCTTTAAAAAGAAATGATAAAGTCCAAAAATAAATTATTGTCACGATCACAAGCAAGAACGACGGAGAAATGGCGACTTTTAACCGGTCAGGAGCACTAGCAAATACAAACAATTCAACTGAAACTGTCTGAAATTATTTCCAGTAGATTAGAAACTCAAGATATTTTTATAAGATCGGCATTTATACAATATTGAGAAAAATAATAGGAATACTTCGTAAAGAACATTTTTTAAATGTTAAATGTAAAACCATGTGTTACTTATGGCCGACCAACGTGATGGTATTTGTGCAGAATATCTAAGAAAATTATCAGAAAGCATCTGGCTTTCATGCGTAATATAAACACATAAATAGCTGAAATATTAGAAGCATCATCCTTATTAAATATATTTTAAGCTATATTTAATTCAAAGCACGATGAAATTAGGTAAAATATTAAAGTTTTCTAGACCTACCTTCATGGCTGAACCACGTAGCTGCGCTTACCACACGTAAAAGAGGCTGATAAAGTAAGTGCGGAAATGACCTTTACTTCCTCTCGTAGTTTCGTATTAAATCTCTGTTTTTAAAAAGTAAAATAGGTTTACAAAAAACAGTTAAAAATTAATAATTATTTTAAACGTTATAAATAGTTGTAACTATGTGAGTTAGCTAATTTACAAAAAATGCAAATTACAAAACTAAATCATTGTAGCTCTACTTAAATAAATGGCGCATTTTTTTTCGGATAACTTTCTCGTAAGTAGAAAAAAGAAAAAAAAACAGTGATTGAAGAATGATAAAAAGGTTTTTACAGGTGTGAAAAATCCTATCATAATTTTACGAGTAACTAAATTAGCTTTTTTACGATTTTTTACGTATTTAAAATAAAACAACGATGGCAGGTTGTGTGAAATGTTTTCACTACGATACACGTTTTTAGCACTGATGAAATTGTTTTGTTTTGTATACGAAAAAGTCATTTATTTTTAAATGATTCAAAAATGGTGATGGATTGTATATTTGCTAGTTCTTGACATATTTCATAACTTAAATCCTGATAGAAAATTGACACTTTTTAACAGAACTTTGTTTTTTTGCATAATTCGTGTGGTAAGTTGAAAGGTGATTTTATTTTTTATTCAAACATCGCCTTATTTGTTTTAATACCTTAAAAAGACATATTTTGATTTAAAAAATGTAATTTCTTTAGGGAAACGTTGAGTTTTAACTGTTTTATCAATAACAATAACATGTGTTATTAAAAACAAATAAAAATTTAAATGATTAAAAAAACGTTTCAAATTGAGGTCAATGCACTGAAAATCTTCAGAAACTTTGACATTTGTTTCTTAAAAAAAATTTTTTAATTCAATTTTTATTTGAATTAAAACTTAAAAGACTTTTTAAATGATGAAAAAGAATGTTATTGTTGTCTAGAATTAATTACCCATTATTTTTTGTTTTCTCACCACAATTCCGTATAATTTTATTTTAAACTTATTTTTTGTAATAAAACATTTATGACTATTTTTCAGTTAAATAAACAAAGGCGAACCTTTATAAAATAAAAAAAATTGCGGACCTAAACGAAACTACCACAACTTCTAAATTTGTTGTTTTTCTTTATTTTTTTTTTACTTTTTCCAGCGCAGTCTTATCGATTATTACATAAAGTTTCCGATTATCAAAAAAATTGGAAAAAATTCAATATTTAAACAATTTTAGGTGGGGGCTCAGTTTATCATACAAAGTTAATAAATCGATCCTCCATTTTGGAACCATTCGCTTTGGGGCCGGTTTGTTTTGTTTTTTTTGGAACGAGTTGTTGCTCTTGTTTTTATCTTTTTCAAGTTTTCTTTAGTAGTTCTTACGATGGCATCTTCCTCCGAAACACCAAGAATGGCTTTATTAAAAAAATTCAGTTGTTGAATATGCGCAAGCAAAACAGTTAATTGCACAGGATCGATTTAAAGTTGTATGAAAAACTGACCCCCCCCCCCCCCGCAAAAAAAAAAAAATTGTTTAAACTTTGAAATTTTTACAAATTTTGTTTTTTGTCAATCGGAAAGTTTAGGGTTTAATCCATAAGATTGCACTGAAAAAAGTAAAAAAAAATTGATAACAAATTCACAGGTGGTGGTAATGTCGTACCGATGCTTGGTTCCAAAATGGAGGATCGATTTACTATAACGTTG
The DNA here is from genome assembly GCA_037127315.1 of Ascarosepion bandense. Lineage (NCBI taxonomy): Eukaryota > Metazoa > Mollusca > Cephalopoda > Sepiida > Sepiidae > Ascarosepion > Ascarosepion bandense. Next base: position 991,277 of record JBBBDQ010001851.1, read on the forward strand.
TATGAAAAACTGAGCCCCCTCCCTAAAATTGTTATTGAAATTTTTCCGAATTGCTTTTTATGTCAATATTTTTTCTTAATAATAATTTATTTGCAAGTTATATTAGTAGCCGAGAAAAATGTCATGATTTTATATTATTAAATGATTTTTACCCAAAAGTAAAAGCATAATGGTAGTACCTGTGCATTCTGCTTAAATTAGAATAAAGTCAATCATACCGTGCTGTTTAAGCAGCAGAACGCAGGCCTAGTGGATGTCATTTACTTTGTATACCTTCAGGTTAGACGGTCAAATTTTTACAAGATTCATGTAATAATTTTCTTTTTTTTTTTTTTTTTTTTTTAGCTGTGTAACTGAAATTATGAACATAGAAACGGATATACCCAAAAAGTCACACTGTTATTTTGTCTCTATCACAGTATCAACAAAATATTGTTGGTATGTTCATCAACGACCTTCTAATCTTCAGTCTTCAGTTTTTCAACTTATTTATGCTGTAGATAGCTATTTTTTATTTGTGTTTTAATAGTAAGTCTGATTGGTTCAATAAGGTCAAATTGGTAGCTGATCTAAACAAAGGATCTATAACTTAAGTCATTAGTTTTTTTTTTTTTTTTTGCCCCTGAAACAGGTGTTTACTCGTGCAACCAGACTGGCAACTGGGTCTCACTCATTCACAGTTAGATCAACCAAATGCAGACGACAATTCTACTCCTGCAGCTTTTTTTCTCACTCTTCCCGCCTGTGGAACTTGCTTCCTTATTCTTGCTTTCCTTACGGCTACAACCTCCAGGAATTTCAATGCAAGGTCGATACTCATTTCTTAGCCACTTGACCCTAGTTCTTTCTTCACCACCCTGCTGTATTTACTAGCCTTCCCACGCAAGGCCGGATGTGACACATGGTCATTTTAATGTGGGAATTCCCAGCCATATAGCCGGGCCAAAAATATGTCTGTCTATTTTTACTGAGTCGTGGTTCTACCCTTCGGCGGAACCACGATTGGGTTTGTGCTCTCTGCTCGGAAGCAGAGAGCTGACAGTGTTATAGGGTTACAGAGCAGTCATCCGAAGACGACTGCTTCAATGCAAACCCTTCACCACCCTGACCCTAGTTCTTTCTTCACCACCCTGTATATCCTTTCCTTTCTCTCCACCTCTGCAACTGTCATCACACCTATATTCTCTTCCTTCTCTTGCTCCTTTCTAACTGGTTCGTCTTCCTCTTCACTCTCTTCTATCTAATTTTTACTCTTATGTAGCCCCCTGCATATCAGTGGCGCTACTGCCTTGCTCGGGATGATAAGATTAAAAAAAAAAAATGGGGCAAAAAATAGCTCGTTAATTTTAATTAGGTGAGGTAGGGACTGTCAGCCATTCCTGGTACAAGGCTAATTCGCAAACATAGCTGACACTCCCCACAACTTAAAGGTTATTGAAATCATCATCAGAATTATCAGAAGGTTAAAATGTGGATGTTGGAATGTGGAAAAATAAAATTGTTTTGTTTGTATGTTAAAGTAAAAATTTTTTAACAGAATAACATCAAATTGTAGAAGATAAATGTTCAAAGAAAAAATGAATGCAGTTAATCCATTTGTAACACGTTTGAAATTTAGATAAAAAATCTTGTTTTGATTTTAGTAAGCAGGTAACCAAATTGATACCAGAGTTTACAATGTAAAATGTTCAATGAGGAAGTGTAGTATGTAATTAAGTGTATCAAGAGTTCATAGTTGTAACTTGTGTGTATCCAAAGATTAACAGGATAGTAATGAAGTTTGTGTTCATTTCCTTTTTTTTATGGACAGCGAGGAAGGTAAGCCAGTAAAAGAAAATTGTACTTATTGGATGTTAGTTTTTAGGAGTCAGCTGAAGTGCGTTGTTGTTATTATTGTCATCTTTGATGGCAACAGGAACAGTGAAGATGGAGAAGAAGTAATAAAGGAAAATAGCACATGAAAAGTAGAACAAATGTGTGACAGGACACTTTGTCCAGGTCAGAGGCTTGAAGTTTCTTTTGTCACATTTTAACCTGTCACCTCTCTGCTCCCATCTGACTAACTGATTCCACCTTGTTTCCCTCTTTGTTTTATAGCGATTTAGTTTTTCACACTAAATTGTTAACTTTTCTCTCAGTTTTGCAAATCACTTCCTTTCATTGGTTAGAAAATTAATTTAACATCAGATCGCGAAATTTGGCTTTGTCTTTTTCTTTCAGTATGGGTTTAATCCTTTTCCTATTCATCAAAATTAGGATTTCAGAGGTAATTGTGATTTTTTTGTAAAAGTGAAGAAGAGAAGAAAGTTACTTTTAATTTTTTATCCACCACGTAGGTACCTCCACTAAATCAGTGACAAAACAGAATCATATGAATAAAAAAGGCCCCAAACTTAATAAAAACAAACTTTTTCCATCAAAATGTTTATGATATTAAGAGGAAAGATAAATGTATGTTTAAAAAATTTTTAATCCTTTCTAACACGTTTGAAATTTAGATAAAAAATCTTGTTTTGATTTTAGTAAGCAGGTAACCAAATTGATACCAGAGTTTACAATGTAAAATGTAATATTACATAACTCCGTTTTTTTTTCTGGTGACAAACACATTAATTTGGAAATTCTTGCAAAAATCAAATAATTGTTGAATTTTAATGAAACTTTTAGGACTTATTAAATGAATGAAACTATTTTTGAAATTGTTATTATTTTTAAAGAATCTTGGTAAAAATATTATTTTTTTACATCTGTTACCTCCCTTCACATAAATTCATGAAACTTTAAAAAATTAAATTTTGTTGGGAAAATTGGTTTTATTAGTTAAGCGCTCATTGAAGAATGTAAATCATCTATTATTATTTTTTTTTTAAAATTTTGCCTCAATTTCCAAAAATCTGCTTCTAATAGTAAAATAAAAGATGCAATATAATGATGACATTATTTAATTTGATAAGTTTGTAATTGCTTGAATAAATAATATAAATTAAGAACATCATAGTCTGAAAATAATTTTTTTGATTAATAATGAAATTTTAAAAGAATTGTTTTCATTTTTTTTAATTATAATAATTTTTAAAGTTTTAAAAATGTTTTAAAAATACTTCAAAGAGTTGTTGGGGTTAGTTTATAAAAGGGTCATTACATGTCAAAACACCAGCAAAAAGTTGAAATCTGCACCCACCGACACCGAATTACTTGAAATTTGGCACAAATATTCCCCTTCATGAGTTAGGAAAAAGTACCAAATTATTTTGTGCTAGACCTTACCGTTCTGATTTTTGGGGGAGGGGTGTAAAATTTTCATATTTTGCTTCTAAATTAATGCCGCGAAACGTCACAAAAATTGATGATTGGGTGGGGTACTTTTGGGTGAGCAAAATTATATTTTCTATCAGGTATAGGGTTAAAATAATTGAATATTTGGATTCTGCAGTCCTTATTTGTCCTTCCTACCAAATATCAGAAATATTGAATATGTGGAAGTATTTTTTTTTTTAATTTTTAAAAAACACTGAAATTCTGTGACGTTTCGCAGCCTTAATATAGAAGCAAAATATGAAAATTTTACACCCCACCCCTAAAACAGAACAGTATGGTCTAGCACAAAATAATTTGGTACTTTTTCCTAACTCATGAAGGGGAATATTTGTGCCAAATTTAAGTAATTCAGTGTCGGTGGGTGTAATGCCCTGGTGAATTGACATGGAATGACCCAAAATTATTAAGCGAAGATTTTATTTGCTAATAAAAAAAATTAAAAAGTTTAATACAAATTATTTTTAAAATAATTTAAATTTTTTTTTTTTTTTTTTTTGTGTGTATTTGAATATTTTTTTTTGTATGGTAATTTCTATGTGTAAATTAAAAGGCCACATGTTTCAGGGATTCAATTCTATAGCCTTGGTTGGCAACCAGTATACCAAAGAGAGAAATGACAACTTACTGCAGGAAAATCTTTTGCCTAGTCAGTCATATCTTGAAAAAGACATGATCGCTCAAGTGTGAATCACATATGGCACTTAACTGACTAGTTTAGCAATAAGGTCTCATCATTTTACAGTTGAAATGGCTAGATGTAAACTTCCCTAAGAATACTTATGAACTTTCATCTATGGTACCTAGACTTTATGAATTTAAGTGCAATACTAGATTGGCAATAAGGTCTCATCATTTTACAGTTGAAATGGCTAGATATAACCATAAGTGCAATGCTAACAGTTTTTTCTCTTGCATTTCTTGATTGTGGAAATCTCTTCTAGTTTCTTGCTCTCCAGACAACTTTTGTCTTCAAAAATTTAAATTTTTTTTTTTTTTTTTTTTAATCATATCACCCCGGGCAAGACGGTAAGGCCACTGGTGTGCAGGGGGCTACGTAAGAGTGAAAAGATTGGAAAAGAGAAAGCCAGAAATCACATCCTAAACAGGGAACAAGGGATGAGCCTCTACACCTGTTCAATAGACGTGAGTGGAGTGTGAACCGGGCGATAGTTCAGTCTATCTACTCCAATTGAAAAAAAAAATAAGGAAAATTGAAAAGATTGGAAAAGAGAAAGCCAGAAACCACATCCTCAACAGGGATCAAGGGATGAGCCTCTACACCTGTTTAATAGACGTGGTTGGAGTGTGAACCGGGCAATAGTTCAGGCAATATCAATCATCATCTTCTGTTTTCTTAATTGCTGTTCTTTTATTGTTCTCTTTCATGAATAATATTTTCTTTTTCTTTTATTCTTCTTAAACTTCTAGCATTTTAATGGCATTATTGCCTTGCTTTTGCTGAAATGGTTAAAATAAATTTTGTTAATTTCACAGAATAATGGGTTGATAGCAGATTCAGAAGGTTAACTTAAAATATCTCTTTTTTTACAAGATAATTGAAAGCAAGAAGAAAGGACTATAGTTAAAATCAATTATAAGAAGAAGGAACATGGTTGTGAGCAAAGGGGACAGCCCACTGAATTGCAAATTGTCACAAGTAATTGCAGAGATTTATCTAGATACTGTAGTATAAATAGTAGAAAGTGTTACATAGAAATTTGAAGGTTATTTTTTTTAGAAACTGCACAAATTATTTTCAAAAAAGTGAAAAATTGCTAATTTATTAACCTTATTATTATTAATTATCTATTAACCATCACAGACAATCGCTCCTACCCCACCATTAGCAAGGATCAGGCTAGTCTCTCTGAAAGCAAAACACTGTGCCTCCTCGGCCTAACTCTCACAAAAGACCTCAAGTGGAATGACTATATAGAATACATAGCTAAATCAGCTGCTAAGAAAGTTGGTTCTCTGTGTAGGGCCAGGAAGTTTTTTCCACCTGAAACAATCCTGCACATATATAAATCTACCATCCGCCCGTGCATTGAATACTGCTTCCATATCTGATCGGGTGCTCCTGCTATACACCTAGGTGTCCTTGACAAAATCCAACGGAGAATGTGTAATGTGATAGATCATGACTTGGCAGCTCGGATACAGCCACTTTCTCATCAACGCAATGTGGCTTCCCTGTCTCTCTTCTACAAATACTTTCACAGCTTCTACTCCAATGAACTTAGCTCACTGGTGCCCCCTATATATAAATTTACTCGAGCAACAAGATTAGCAACTAGGTCCCACCCTTTTACTGTGAAACCAATAAATTGTAAGCGCAAATTCTACTCCAGTAGCTTCTTTTCTCGCACTTCCTGCCTGTGGAATTCCCTTCCATTTACTTGCTTTCCCGACAGCTATAATCTCCAAAAATTTAAATGTAAAGTCAATAGTCATCTCCTACTTCACTAACCTGTATCCTCATTCTCATGCTCCTTTCTCTGTCCACTTCACTCTCATCAGTATTGTCATCCTTCTCTTACCCACTTCCTGACACCCCCTATAACCTGTCACTCTTTTTCGTAACTTTCCTCCTATGTAACACCCTGCAAAGCAGTGACAATAAAATGCCTTGCTTGGGGCGATATTATTATAAAAAAAAAAAAAAAAAATTAAATTTAGGAAATAAATGCTGAACTGTTATCTAATGTCTAATGTCATTTTGGGCAGTGAATGCTGGATAATTTCATCACAGATGAAGACAAGATCCAGGCTAATACGGAGGAATAATGAGAGTATGATAAATGAAAGGAAGGAGACGTAGAAAGAAATTTGCTAAAGACCAGAAAGAAAGACACAATTGAAAATTTGGGGATATATAATTAGGAAAGAGGGTTTGAAAATTTTAACACTCAGGAGATTCATTTAGAAGCAAGAGGAAAGTTAACAGATAACCTGCAAGACTGGTTTGAGGCCACCAAATGGATGGTAGAATGAGTATCACAGAAGCAAAGAAAGGTAATAAAGATGTATTACTGGAAATAACAAGAAGCTGTAGAGGACCATTATCACCCAGGTCCTGAAGGGACATGACACAGAGACAAAATGTAAACTACACACACAAAAAAAAATAAACCATACCTGGCTACAGCAGTGGTGAACAAATAACTTAGAGAATAGAGTTAAAGGGAGATAACTACATGATATCTGGAAGTATCATTGCACATGGAATGAGAACGATATTCCGCAGTGATTGAAATAAAGTGTTCGGTTAGAAATTCCTAGCACCTAAAGAAGGCTGGAGTGTACAAGTGTTGAAACTTTGTAAACATGGCAATGAAGATGAGGACAATATTCCAAATAAAGTAAATAATGCATATCTGTGAGAGTTAAGAAGAAAAAATTAATTATAGATGTTTTTCTTTGTTTTCATTAAAGTTTATATTTCTTTATTTCTTTTCCTGGTTGTTTCTGGTTATAAGTTTTTAAACAATTATTACACTCTTAAGTGACTTCTACAAAAGGGTTGTTAATAATTAGATGGGGGGTTCTCAGTGTGCGATAAATGGGGAAGATTAAAAATTCACTTGAAGTGTCAAGAACGGCAAAATGGTGTTGTCTTAATAATGGTGTGATCCGGATGGAAAATTTCCTCAAAATAAATGTCTCCCTTCATTTTTTAGACACCTAAGTGTAATTATAAACAATTATTAATGTTTGCTATTATAACATTGGGACTACTTAAATAGACTAGTCCACTCATAAAAATAGAGAATTTTTGTTTTTAATAATTTTTGTAGATATTCGAGCCTCCTTAGGTTATAGCATTTGTCAGAATTGAAAAGTATTGATTTGTTATCAATTCAGAAGCAGGAGGGTCATGCTTATAATATTAACACAATGTTAAATTGATCCATGACCATTACAGAGTTATTAGGCTTTAGCTAATTTGATTAGCTGTTATTCATGAATGTCAATTTTGGTAATGTGCAAGCATAATTGATATCTGCATACTTTTAATTTTTTCTTAATTTTAAACCTTTTTTAAAATTATTTTTCATCCTGTTTTTAAAGCAGTTTTGTGTACAAAAACAAACTATTTTAAGAAAGGTTGTTACAAAAAGATTTCTTTTAAATAACAAACATTTTTAGTTAAAGAACATAAAATGCATCGATTAATAAAATTGTGTATCCATTTATTCTTCATTTAAGATAAATAATTATGAACCTGAAATATTTGTTCATGTACTTCTGAAAAAATTTTTTTTAAAAATTTGAAAAAAGATTTAAAAATTCAGAAAATTTAAATATGCAGTCGTCAATAATGTTAGCACTTTTTCAAACTTGACATTTGCAAATAACAGATAAGAAACTTAATCAGAGTCCAATGCAATGAAAAATCTTACTGATAGCAGTTATTTTTAGATTTTCACTATAAATAATAAACATTACTTGGCAACAGTGTGTTAGAAAGAGAGATGCTCATCTTAATGTTTCAGGTCGTTTATTGTGTAGTCAAGGTTATTATGAGTAAGGAAAGTTACTTATGATTGTTTTACTTAATATTTTATAAAGTTTTATGTAACATTAGTCAATTATGTGCTGATTTTCTTGGATTGAACAAGACAATATTAATGTAATGATTTACAGAACTCATTTCTTTACAAAATGAGGGAATTATCCGATTTAAGGAACACACTCTCATCCCAATTAGTACTTTAAATCAAATTTTTACTGTATATGTAAATTAGTCCTGTTTATTTAACACTTAAAAGACAACAATATGCATTAAATTTTGTCAGTACAGATCTGATGGAGAAAGATGTGGAGAGAAGTTTTCTTTGATAGTTTGCCAAGTAAGGCAGTTGATGTACGCATTGTCTTTGCCATCAGTATTGGCTTGAAGAACACATTGAATGTGCTTGAAATAGAACAGATTTCTGTTTTGTTTTTTATTTCCTCCTGCCCTCATCACTGTTTCTTTCTTGCTATCTTCATTTTTATAATATTAAACAACTAGCAGTATAGCCCGGCGTTGCTCGGGTGTAATGAAAGCTTTAAAACTAATCCATGGTCCTGGAGCTCAGACTCTTTGGACGTTGGCACGAAAGACTAGAAAGCAATAGTTGTTTCCAGTTAAAGCAAAACTGTAGACTGAAATAAAAATGAATGGATGTAAGTCAAATTTTGATTTCCTGGTATCGATATCAAATAAGTTTTTTTTTTCCGTCATAAACTGAATTTTGAAGGCTAAATAAGTCCTCTGAGTAAATGGTATCATGGCTGAGACTAAGAACTACAATTATACCTACTTAGAACCAAACCCGAAGCAAAAACTAAAATAAAAGGGCTGAAAAAATACAGACATACAAGGAGATAAACAGACACACACACAAACATCTTGCCTTATATATATATATATATATATATATATATATATTTTATCGATTTTCTGCACTATTGTAAGAACTGCAACCTTGAAACTTCTGAATATCGTTTCTTATGTCTTTGTCTATGAGTATCAAATTTGATTAAAATCAGACTACTCCTTCTATAACCTGATTTTTTCGATTATTGATTTTCATTATTTATCGGGGTACCTCGACACAAAACTTAGCTAAGAACACTCGCAGATGCTTATAGTACAACTGTGTAAATTTTCAAGAAAACCGATTCAGCCGTTTTGGAATCTATAGGTAACAGACAGACAGACACACACACACACACACACATAGACAAATTTCCACTTATAAATAAGTTTAGATAAAGAAAACACATAAAAGTCCTCTCAAATGTTTTTTAGAAAATAAATTTGAGGTTATCTTAATAAAATCAAACTGAATGATCATTAATGAAATTGAAAGAATGAAAAGCAAAAGGTAAAACTGTTCAGTATTGTGATTTTATGATACAACTTGACTGTGGGCCATGAATTAAATATCACGAGATGAAAACACAAAATCGAGAAATGGAAGCAGCAAGGACAGTTTAAATTCTTACTGAGATTATTGATCACGCTTTTTTTGTAGAAGAGAACCTGACCAACACGAAATAAGTGACTTTGCTGAGGATATCACAGTGGGTTAGGTTCAGACATTAGCAATTTTTGAAGTTGTTACTTTTAAGCGAGCTAGGGATATTTCTTATAGTTGTCAGCAATGAAAAAAAATTATGTGAATGACGAATTGAAGATGTCAATATCAAATGAGTCAGTTGAGTGCCATACGTGATACATGCTTTGGGCGATCATGTTTCGAAAGAGACATGACTTACTGGGTAGAAGATTATCTCGCAGTAGGTTGCCATTGCTTTCTGTGGGAGACTGATTGCCAGCCAAGGCTATAGAACCCAATTTGTCTTATTATTTAACCCATAACTGGAGGGAAGAGACTGATTAATACCTTTCTCAAGGGTATTTGTGCATAAATGAATGCAAGGAATTCAATTAAAATTCAAACTCAGCACCCCGATTTGTCATTCCAAGTCAATATCCACTGCACCAACAAGAATTTAAATATCTGCGAATTGTTCTAACAGATGACAGAAAATGTGACACTGAAATTCAAATAGGCATTGAAATAGCAAAAAGGCCTTTCAAAAACTTAGCAAAATATTAAGACACAGGAAAATTTCATAGAAATAAGAAAAATGCTGGAAATTATATGTAAATAGTTACAATATCTCATTTCAGAAATGTAGACATATGATCTATCATATTTCACATGGATATAACAATGAATTCTGCAATTATAACACTTAATTTCTATTCCAAAACAACAATATTTTTGAATTTGTCGTGTTCAGAATGGCCTCCCTAATATGAATCAAATGAGTGCTCAACCTCCTCAAATATTTTTACTCAAATTATTCCAATATACATGTCAACAGCAGTCAATGTAAGTTTTGTGAAAATCTATAAATACTTGAAAATGTATATACATGTCAACAGCAGTAACTGTAAATTTTGTGGAAATGTACAAGTATGTTTACAGCAGTTGTAGTGTTAAGACAAAACCATTGTTTGTTATTCCCCCATTTTCCTGGCTGTGGATAGTATTTCTTTGCCAAACTCATTTTTAATTTTTGTTTTGTCTATTTTCAGAAAATGGGATGGAGGATTTGTTTAAGGATACAGAAAGTGAGCCTGTTCACTTTATTGTGTTAGACTCACAAGACACAGAAAACATTCCCTTGTGGAATGATGCAAGCATCCTAAAATCACTTCCAGCTCTACAAATACCAGAAACTCAGGTAAGCAAGGCTGAAATATTTTTTTTTATTTTAAAATCCTTTTAGTATTTATTACATAGTTGCATTTTATATTTTATAATAACGATCTGGGCAAAACCGGTAGTTTTTTAGTTCTTAGTAAAATGTCATTCAAATAATATATATATATATATATATATATATATATATATATATATATATAGTCATCCGCAGACAGATCTGTTTCGCTGTATCACAGCTCATCAGTACAGTTAGACTCCGATTGCTTTTAACCCAGGATTGAAACCCGACCGAATTGCCAACAGGTGTGTGTGTATGTGTGTCTGTGTGTGTCCATTACCTATAGACTCCGAAACTTATATATATTCTTAATATATTTCTTTTAACATTCAGTCAGTTAAGTGCCATACAAGATACACACTTTGGTGATCATGTCTTGAAAGAGACATGACTGACTGGGCAGAAGATTATCTCACAGTAGGTTGCTATTACTTTTTGCAGTAGACTGGTTGCCAGCCAAGCCTATAGAACCCAAACTGTTCTGAGGAAGAGAGGTATTATATTATTAAGTAGTAATTAGTGGGGGATCAGTTTATTACTCCATAATAATTTAAAACTATTCCCTACTTTATGACCAGTAGAATCCTTAATCATGTTTTCAACTATTATATTCAGTCAGTTAAATGCCATACGTGATACACACTTTGGGTGATCATGTCTTGAAAGAGACATGACTGACTGGGCAGAAGATTTTACTGTAGTAAGTTGCTATTATTTTTTACAGTAGACTGGTTGCCAACCAAAGTTATAGAACCTAATCTGTCCTTTTATTTGATCCATAGCTCGATGGAAGAGATGGATTAATACCTTTCCCAAGAGTATTTGCTTGTAAATGAATGCAACAAATTCAACTGGAATTTCTGAGCCGATATCCACTGCAACACAACACACAATCCTTTTCACATTATGAATAGTGTTTACTAAAACTTAGGGTTAGCTTTTCTCAGAATCAACTAAATCTTAGTAAATATCATTGTCTATCATAGCAAGATTGACTCAAAAACCAATTTGCTATCATAGTGAGTTTGACTTGAACTATCGAATGCCTTTGACTGATCAAAATTGATCAGCACTGCTCGTTTGTCCTCTTTTACACTCTTTAGGATCATGTAGATCAGATGCAGTTTGTTCTGAATTGTTCGTTCCTTCACAACACAAATCTGCTCTGGTCCCAATAAAATCTTGACAACTGACTGCAAATACTCTATTAAGATCTTGGCCAAAATCTTTAACTTTGTGTTTAGTAGAGTTATGGGCCTGTTTTTATCTAAATCCTGCCCATCAGATAAAAATATTCTTGAAGCATAGAAGCCATTAAGTATGAACATGACAAAACATGATGTTTGTTTACTTTTCATGCATGAGTTCCTACTTGGTCACAGTACCTCCCAAACTTTCGCCAATATCAACTTGCTGAAATGTATGCACGCCTGCAAAAATGTAAGACCTACAATTGGTTAATCAACATGGTCCAATTTTACTCCATGATAATGTGCAGCCACATGTTGCAAAAATGATGTTCACAGACTAGGGATACAAGAGTTTACTGCATCCTCCATATTCTCTTGAGCTTTTCACCCATTGGTTATCATTCTTTTAAGCACTTGAGCACATTTTGAAATGGTAAAACTTTCAGGTCCAAACCAGAAGTGGAATCAGCTTTCAAAGATTTTGTTGTCTCACAGCCAATAACTTTTTATTAACGAGGAATAGATAATCTCGTCAATTGATGGCAAAGGTGCATAGATGTTGAATGCTCCTATTTTGACTAATTTCAGCATTTCTACAGTTAGTTTTTCAAGAATAAAATTATGCTTCTGAAATCAGCCATTATTTTTGTAAAAACCTAATAGTATTGTTTTGTTTATACAACATTTGAGGAACTGTCGCTATCAAGGTCTCACTTTATCAGCATTTGGCCGAATTAATAAAACCTTCTTGTTCAAAACATTTATTAATTTGAAACTATTTTGTAAAAGAAATTTCAAAGAAGTAAAATATAAACAGTCTTTAATAATAATAACAATAACATGTAGAAAATATTTGTAAAAAGTTAATTATGTTGACAAACCATCAAAATTTAAGTCAGTGATTTGCGATGTAAATCTGAGAAATTTTTAAAATGGTCCTGGTGTTGGCCCAAGGAAAATAGGTGGGATTTGTAAATCTATTTTTTCCATTGTCATAAAATTAGGACAACACAAACGGCTTTACTTTGGCTTGGATTTTGAACTTGACAAGTTGACAGACATACATCAGGAGCAGCGTAGTCATTAGTGAGACTTTTATATTTTCTATTACATTTTGCTTTTGTAAATACAATGTGTTTTTTTTGTTACATAGAATTTCTATTTGTGTATATGTGGGCCTGAAAAGTCTTTGACACCCAAAAATGGGGCTTACGGCCTATCACGTTGAATATACCGGTTCTCGCTTGATCACCGAAATTAAGCAACGTTGAGCCTGGTCAGTACTTAGATGGGTGATTGCTTGGGAATACCAGGTGCTGTAAGCGTATAGTGACAGATGTGCATTGTGGTGTAGTGGATATCGTCTTGGAAACAGAAATCGGTGAGCTGAGTTCAAATTCCAGTTGAATACCCTGCATTCACTTAAGCACTGGTACACCTGGGAAAGGTATAAATCCGTCCTTTCCCTCCAGTTATGGGTTAAATAACAAGGGTAGGACTTGGGGACCCTGTCCTTAAAAACAAATCCCAATGAATCTTGATACTCAAAAAAGAAAAATGTTGTAAAAATAAAATAACCTTACCCACAAATTATTGGTTATGACCTTAAAGGATCCCATAAGGATTGATAGGTCGTTAAACCCCCAAACAAACAAACAAGACACCCAAAAATATGCCACAAAAGTAGAAAAGGTTGAGAAACACTGAAGTCATCAACTTGTGGGAGGTAAAAGCTCTGATTAAAAAAAAATAAAAAAACATTGGCAATCATGGACAAATGTGTCCAAAATAAGATATAGTGTCAAAAGGACATTTTTTCCATTGACACAACTATTATTTTAACTACCTTCACTCCTCAGCAATGTTTGTTCTTTTAAAAAGTTACAATTAGAATTGGAATTAAACCTAAACATATGATGAAACTGAATTCATACTTTTTTTTTGTTCTTGAGAATTTACAACAAAAATATTAGACACTATTCAGTCAGTCAGTTAAGTGTCATACGTGATACACGCTTTGGGTGATCATGTCTCAAAAGAGACATGACTAACTGGGCAGAAGATTATCCCGCAGTAGGTTGCCATTGCTTTCTGTGGTGGGCTGGTTACCAGCCAAGGCTATAGAATCCAATCTGTCCTGTTATTTGACCCATAACTGGAGGGAAGAAACATTCACTCTCATGCAAAAGAAAACATTGCTGAAGAATGAAGGTAGTTAAAATAATAGTGGTGTCAAAGGAAAAACCATTCTTTTTTGACACTACATCTTATTGCAGTTCACAAAGGCCATTTTTGCCAAAAAATTAATTTTCTGCTGAAATGTTTTTAAGTCATCAATACTGTAACTTGAAGAATAAAGCAATTTACAACTTAAATATAAGTGTGGGGTCTGCATCCTCATCATGTAGATGATGAGGATGATGAATATCCAATGTGTGACGATAAACATTTACACTTACCAGAGTCAAAGCGTCCAAGATGTTTTGCTTGTCGGGCTGCTGTTTTGTAATGGACACGTGCATAAACCCATGCTAGACAGTTCGTCATTTTGTCAGCTGCATCCTCTCCTCGTAAGTTTGGTCCAAGAAAAGTACATTAAGAAAATTTTTTAAACGTTAAGAAAATTAAGAAGACTGTTGTGTGTATATATATATATATATATATATATATATATATATATCCCTTCTGTTACAATAAGGAGTTTGGATGTTTTTCTTATGTCTTAATGTATATCAATATATATGTTGCTATCGTTTTAGATGGCATATCGATATAAATATTTTGCAGTCATTTTTGACAGCATGGACCAACTTGTATATAAGATATTATTTCTCTGCAAAACTAAACGACTTTTCTCCCCTCCTCTTCCATCATAAACATTTCCACACTTTATTACAAAAGCAATTGTTCTAAATGATGAGCATCTATATGAAAAAAAAAATCATTTAATACTAGACACCTGTTGAGTGAGGCTAACTTTAAATTCAAAGTTGGAGTTTGGTTAATTAAAAAGAAATCTCCCTGTTAGTCATTGAAAATATTTATAACTTCCATAAATAGACAATGACTTAGCGTCAAACAGAAACGTTTATTAATGAAATGTAAAGTTTGTATATTTTTTGTTTTTCTAATTGCACAGTATGATTTTGAGTTGACCGCCATACCTGATACTCCACTCTCACCTGTCCATAATTTTAATGTGTCAAAAATACACGTGTTTGATAGTGAGTTAGGTAAGAATTTTATAACTTTTTTTTTTTTTATTATAGAAAACCTTTTTAAATAAGAAATTTTTCACTTTATTAGATGTGTGTAAAAGGTCCCAATAACCTATTTTTTGTTTTCAAACTTGTTGTGGAGTAGTTTTCACATTGAAGGTTATAATCGTGCTATGTCCGTTGCTAATTGACTTAACACACCCAGAATGTTAGGAACTTGGTAATCTTCCACTAAGCTGACTCTTTAGTATTTTGCTAACTGTCGACTAATATCAACTGCCTAATAGTTCTACTGAACTCCAATAGAACTCTAAAGAACTTCTAAAAACTCTTATGAACTTCCCAAGAACTTCTTGAGTTAACTTCCTGTTAACTCTTATTAATATAGGAGGGAGAATCCATTATCTGAGGAATAGGTTTGTTTCACCATAGCAAAACTGCATACACAGTGAAAACAGTTTTGAATGTTCATTTGTCTTGTGTTGAGAAGGAAGAAGGTATATAATGGCCAACAAGATGCATCTGTAACACTGCATGTTGTTTCTTTTCAATTTTAAAAAAACAGTTTCACCGGATCAATTTAACTTATACAGCAAGACTATTCTGAGGACTCTAGATGTTATACCAGGATTTGTCATCAGAGGCTACAATTTAAATAAAATAAGGTATGCAGATGATACAGTGCTGATAGCAGACACAAAGGAAACTACAAGATCTCCTACAGAAGGTAGCTGAAGAGAGTGACAAGAAAGGACTGCAAATAAACTGTAAGAAAATCAAATGCATGGTCATCAGCAAAAAGAGCAGCCCAAAATGCCAAATACAGATGGGGGATACTAAAATCAAGCAGGTACAAAAATCTAAATACCTGTTAAGTGTTCTAACTGAAGACGTAAAGTGCGACATAGAAACAAAGAAAAGAGTACTGGATGTCAGTTCTTCAGTATGGCAGTGAATGCTGGACAATCTCATCGAAGATGAAGAAAAAACTTGCAGCAACTGAAATGTTGTTCTACAGAAGGATGCTGCAAATATCATGGATCGAGCATGTGAGCAATGATGAGGTCTTGGAAAGGATGGAAACAAAAAGGAAATTAATACTGAGCATCTGGAAGAAACAACTAAAGTTCCTGGGAAATGCAATGAGGAAGGCGGGCTTGGAGAACCTGATAGTAACAGGCCAGATAGAGGGAAAAAGCAACAGAGGAAAGTG
The DNA here is from genome assembly GCA_037127315.1 of Ascarosepion bandense. Taxonomy (NCBI): domain Eukaryota; kingdom Metazoa; phylum Mollusca; class Cephalopoda; order Sepiida; family Sepiidae; genus Ascarosepion; species Ascarosepion bandense. The sequence continues at coordinate 1,007,503 of JBBBDQ010001851.1, forward strand.
GCTGATTATATATTTGAAGGGCCTGAGCAGGTGGATGACAGAACGAGGGTTGCGTGGTGTAACGGGAGAAAGTGTGCTAAGAACCACCAGGAATAGGGAGAGGTGTAAAGCCATGATCATCTACATCCTGAAAGTACAGGGCACATAGAAGAAAAAGAAGCAGTAGGAGTGAGGAAGATGATTGATGGTTTGGTTAGAAGCAGTATGTGTCATATGGGACTAAAGTGTTGCTACCGAAACTTGGTTCTGAACACGGATCACCAGAGACCAAACACAGTCGGCCTTGTCTTGAAGCAATTAGAGGTGTCATGCTGTTGGGATCACATGATGTGTAAAAACAATATATATACGGGCATATATAAGCATCCGGCTGATTAGCATTGGTCAGAATAAGTGTCTGACACAGTATTGTTCAAAGGTATTATTATTCTTGTATCTTTGACTTTACTAAGTAATGCATTGTGAATGGTGTGTGAAGATCAAGAAAAAATAAATCATGCAGCAGTAGGCCATAAGAATTTCAAAATGGTAACTTAAATGAACTTTTGGCTAATGACTTAATCAATGTTGGAACTGAAGGAAAAACTTGGCTTTGATCATCCAAAAATTGGAAGACATTTGCAAAATATGAGGAAGCGATAAAACGGATTCTGCTTAATTGTTGTAGTAAAAAATTAGACAGTATTTCATTTCTTGCTAGATATGAAAAATAAAAATCTTTTTTTTTGTGGAAGTTTGTCTCTGGAAATGAGAAGTAAGTTCACTGTGATGATCCAACAAGAAAAAATAATCCTAGACAGATTCAAAACAGCCTGCAGTATCAGCAGCTAAAAGATAATCTTTTTATTAAGAAAAATGTTATTGGTTTTCAATGAAGGTCATATAGTCTTATATATTTCCAAAGCCGGGTGAAAGAAATTGTTACTACAGATCTTGACAAGTGTTATCTTCAAATATGAAGAAGAAAAAACATTGCCAGAATAATGAATTTGGAAAGTTATACATGTGTATGACATCTTATGCAATGCAGCCTGCAACAGCTGTAGTCATGTCTAGGGCAGGATAACCTAATGGGGTGATCCGTCTTTTTCTTCGGGTTGTTTTTTTTTTAATTCAGAATTGTCATTTTATTAAGCTGGTTGCTGTACTCAGTCTACCTTACTATTTTACCCATATCTCGGGGAGAGGGAGAGAAGAAAAGTATTCATGCCTTTTTCCAAGAGAATTAGTATGAAGTGAATGCAAACAGTCACAACTTACCAATTCCATTTCCTGTGCTGATGAAGATTATGCCAACTTTGTTTCTTGGGTTGCTGTTAAAACCTCTCAATTTTGTAATTTGGTAATTTTGGCTATAAAATGTGAATGCTCATTCTTTTGTCATTTACTTAAGTGGCAATGATCCGAAAATCATTTTACAATTAATCATCAATTGTATCATAAACCACCAACACTCTTGAATGCTTAATGAAAAGGAAATTGTCTTTGCTTATAATCACTGTATTTTCATAATTTTGATCTTTGCTAATTTGGTTAAAATAATGTACATCAATGTCTTATTTTACATTCCTTTTGTGAATAAAGCTTCATAATGATGCAAATCATGATAACATAACTAACAAAGCCACAAGTGCTTCATTCAATGAATGAAGACATTATTCTTCTGTAAAACAAACACCAGAGAACTTACTAAAAAGTGCTTTAGAGTAATATTCAGAAAATTCTCAAAATTTTAAAATAAGCAAAAATGTTAAAAGATTTGTCATGGTAAAGCTAAATTGTTATAGGCAAAACTTAGAAGTTTCTGACAAGGCAAGATGTCTTTTTGATGAAAAAATAAAAATAGATCAGAACTGCTAGTATAACATGACCCCTGGCTGTGTCTAGCCAACCTTTCTGACCTTTGGTCAATTCCACCCACAAGTTTGTTGATCTCGAATCGTCCAAATCAGGATCACTTGTTATCACCTGACTCAGTTAGATCAGACACGTGAAGGAATGGTATATCATGAAAAACCAGATTTAAATTTATATCTATTTATATATATTGAATAGATACAAAATTACAAGTGAGTCAAAGCTAAGTGATGCAAAAAAAATATCAGTTAGCTGGTATTTCAGTAGCACATTAATATTCATGATTTATTATCACCACAGGGCGATGTTTTATTTAACTTGCAACTTGTTGAATTTGGACTAACCCTCTCTTGCAATATCTCTGGGGGCAGGCTATTTCAGCTGGTCTGCATCAATTCATTGCTGGTCCCCATCTCACTGAATTTTGTTTTCCACCCAAGTTTTATTAAAAAGACACAAAACTGGGGTGTTGATGTTAGGTACGGGGATTTCTGTTTCCCCCTCCCTATATACATCTTAGCATCTCGAAATGTAAGTAATATCATTTGACCATTTAGACTTCCAATGGAATGGGAGAAAACTTATTTTCTGTTATTGTCTGCCTGTTCCTATCAGTAAACAGGAAATTTTAATCAGTAAACAGGAAATTTTCAATGCTGTATTTTGACCAAGGGTCACATATCGTCAAAACCCATTGAAAATATTTTGACTAACTAGCTTTGATAAATTTGCTTACTTCTTCTGACAAAACAATTCTGCACTCATTGTATCTTTGAATCTGTATTTTCCACTTTTTATCACTTCAGCTATTTTTCCCAACAAAAATAATTGTATTCCCCAATTTTAGAGAAATCTTTTCTCATCTTGAAAATCACTTAAAATTAATACCAGCCATCTGAAAATAGGGTTACACTAGTACTATATTGATTTTTTATTGATTTCATAAATGAAAGAAAGTGTTTTTATTATTTTGATTAAATTATATATAATTTTCTATATATGTAAGTGTACCATATTTTATAATTTTTTAAATATGTAGGCATACCATATTAGAATTTTATATATATATATATATATATATATATATATATATATATATAAATTAAAATAGGATTAATTCAAGGATGTTGGCTGACCATTTCGATATGAAAATCTCCATGGGGGATAACACATCACCTAAGCAACAAAAAAATCCTTTCAGTTTTAATTTATATTTGCTCTGTAATATTTTATTTACATGGAGCTCTCTTCCTGTATCATTTTTTAATATTAAAATAAAATTTTTAATATTAATTAGGATCGGGTTTTTGGAATTTACCTTCCTGCTTTTTCCGCTTGGATTAAAGTATCTGAATAAAATATATATATATATATATATATATATATATATATGTATAGGTGTGCCATATTTTGTAATTTTCTATATATGTAGACTTATCATAAGTTATAACTTTTTAAATATTTCGTCATATCACATTTTAAATAAGAGTAGCTTTCTCTCAGTAATTAAAAGAACTTATCTGTATCAACCCTTCTTATGAGAATTAAGTTTCTGTTTACAGAAAAGGTGGAATGGGGTATTGGTATATGTAATATAAAACCTTTTTATCAATAAGAATCTCTCCTGGTTTTATTTGCTCCATAGATGATTCTTGCAGTTTAAATCTAAATCCAAGAAGAAAAATAATGGATGGCCAAAAGAAGGTTATTGATGAAACCTGCAGGTAAATGATTTTTTATTCATATTTCATTAGTATTTCTTTGATACAATGTCTTGCTTTAGCAAAATTGGAGTCAGTCAGTCAGTTAAGTGCCATACGTGATACACGCTTGGGCGATCATGTCTCGAAAGAGACATGACTGACTGGGCAGAAAATTATCCTGCAATAGGTTGCTATTGCTTTCTGTGGTAGACTGGTTGCCGACCAAGGCTATAGAACCCAATCTGTCCTGTTATTTAACCCATAACTGGAAGGAAGAGATGGATTAATACCTTTCCCAAGGGTATTTGTGTGTAAGTGAATGCAGGGAATTCGGCTGGAATTCGAACTCGGCTCCCCGATTTCTCATTCTGAGCCGATATCCAATGCACCACAATGCACATTGGAGTAGATAGACTTAACTATCGCCCGGTTCACACTCCACCCATGTCTTTTGAACAGGTGAAGAGGCTCATCCTTTGTTGCCTGTTTAGGATGTGGTTCCCAGCTTTCTCTTTTCCAATCATTTTACTTTTAAATAGCCGCATGCGCATCAGTGGTGTCACCGCCTTGCTTGGGGTGATATGATTAAAAAAAAAAAAAATCTCTAAATGTAACGTTAATGTGAACATTTTATTGTTTGGTACATTACCTTAAGCCATACACTGAAAATAATTTGAATCAATTTAAATAAAAGTTTGGTAATTTTTTTTTCTAAAATATTTTTTATTAATTATATATAAATAACTATGGTTTAATTTATTCCAGCTTAGATTAAAAAACATGAAAAACAAACTATTATACAAGGTAACTTCATAATTTCCTTCCATTTACTTGCTTCCCTGACAGCTACAATCTTCAAGAATTTAAATACAAAGTCAATAGTCATCCTCTCTCTCATGCTCTTTTCTCCTGCCACTCCACTCTCATCAGTATTCTCATCCTTCTCTTACTCACTTCCTGACACACCCTATAACCTATCACTCTTTCTCATAACTTTCCTCCTATGTAAGCCCATATTTTCCACAACTCTGTGTATTTTAAGTAAAAACTGTTTCTATGAATATGGATTTGTTGGACTATTAAATTTTTGTTTTGAAAAATTTTGTTCATTTATTTACTTCTAATTTACCTGTTGATTGCATAAAACTTTTCCTAAGTCCCAAAAATACACTTTGAATTATTGGAATAGTTTTATTTCCAGTTGCATTTTTTCAAAGTGTATACATTTTGCAGTTTCAATGAAGCTTTATGCAACACATATAATTTAATATATAACTAGCAGTATAGCCCAGCGTTGCTCGGGTGTAATGAAAGCTTTAAAACTAATCCATGGTCCTGGAGCTCAGACTCAGCCTAAAGAATATTTGTGTGATGTTTGAAGAGAATCGGATAAAAATTGTGGATTTGTATAAAGGACATACAGGCAAATAAACAGACACACACACAAACATCTTGCCTTATATATATATATATATATATATATATATATATATATTATCGATTTTCTGCACTATTGTAAGAACTGCAACCTTGAAATTTCTGAATATCGTTTCTTATGTCTTTGTCTATGAGTGTATGAAATTTGATTAAAATTGGACCACTCCTTCTATAACCCGATTTTTTAGATTATCGATTTTCGATATTTATCGGGGCTATCTCGACACAAAACCTAGCTAAGAACACTTGCAGGCACTTATAGTACAACTGTGTAAATTTTCAAGAAAATCGGTTCAGCCGTTTCGGAGTCTATAGGTAATGGACACACACACACACACACACACACACGTACATACAAAGTTCCATTTATAAATAAGTTTAGATTATAAGCTGTGTTCAAAAGTTCCTGGTACCTGCTTTCTTTTTTAAAACTGGAGACAAAGCATGAACTTCAGAAAACTTTTTTTCTCAAATGAAAATACTAGAAACTTTTACATCTACTTAATAATCAATAAGTAATATTAAATTGTATATGGTAATAAAGTATCCTAATTTTATTTAATTTAAATTCCTGCTATTAATATATAAATTGATTTAAATTATTTTCAGGTTTAGGCGTAAGGTAGAGAAATTAAAAAACCTTTACATCTCTTATCACCCACAAGGATATTTAAAGAATTTTCTATTCAGTGCATTACGTATTTTTCATTTTTCTTCTTTTATTTATTTATTTTTTAATTGCATTTCTATTTTTTTCATATATAGTCATTTAAAGATATATATATTGTCTTCTACCATGTACTAGTTTTCAAATTAAGGCCTTAAGCAATTGTTTATTGGGTATTTACTAAGTGTTATGACCTTATTGTCAAATTTGTTATGGGATGTGAAACTAATCTTAATGACAGACAGGATTTTAATTTGAATAAAGTGTCTCCTTGTGTGTAATGTGAAAATGGTCCCTCGTGGCCAAATAATGTTGCTTTTAAAGTATGCAAGAATAAAACAATTAGTAATGTAAAAATTGAAATGATAATACTCCTCATAACTTAACAGAACAAAATTTATTATGATTACATACAGATGAATGTTGATTTATTTGGATTCAGCATGGATTGAAATTAAATCTGTGATTGCGTGTTAGTTCAGTTCATCACATTCATAAAAGATACAAGACAAATTTTAATGCTTAAATATTAGAAATCCACTAAGGGACGTAACTCATGTTGAGTTTATAGTTATCTCCCATTTAATCAGTTAATTTTAAACTGGGACACAAATTTCTTAAGCTGGTAGATAAACATTTCCCCCAAAATAACCCTCTAAGCAAAAGTTTCAATAGGAATGCAATAAAACTCAGTTATAGCTGCTCCAACAATTAGAAAAAATAATTAAATTATATAACAATAAAATATTGAAATCATACAAAAAAAATAACTCTAACACTCATGTCAGTTTGCCCTATAATAATATTTGTAATTGTAGAAACCCGAACCATTAAATTTAAATTAACCATTAAAGGTTAAATATAAAAAATAGATTAATTATAAAAAATAAATTTAAATACAAAAATATTTGTAGTATTATACTTAACTAATACAGATATATTTACCAAATAGGAATTCTTATAACCTTCTTAACGCCTCCTCTCCTACTCCTCCCCACCCCATATACATTTCCTTATTTTTTCCTTTTGTTAAACCTAAAGGACTGACCATAAAGTCTGTAAAGGACCATACCTTATCTTCTATGCTTAATCTGTCTATAAAATTTTCAACACGTCCATTAATCACCTCTATTCTCTACCCCGTCCCTCTTTTCGTTCAAATTCTGACAACTTACAACTCTAATTTCCCATTTTCCACCCCACCCACTTCTCACACATAATTTGCCATTATAAGATAAAGAATGTCCATTTTCTTTTCACATTACCCGATGAGGCATTGTCCTTTCAATGTTGAAACAAAATGTACACTTGGTAGTAGATGATAATTTGTACATGTTCTAAACTATGATTTATAATAAATATTCATAGGTCTATTTTATATTGAGCACTGTTTTAAATTAATGTTTTGAATGTTGTTAATTTTTTTTTGTTCCTTATTCACTTGGATATATATATATATATATATATATATATATATATATATATATACACATACATACAATACAAGAAATCTAGAAGTGAGCCACCACTTACCACGGTTTCACAACGGTTCTTCAGGGTAAGAGGCCCTTACCCTGAAAAACCGTTGTGTCAAACCACGGTAGGTGGTGGCTCACTTCTAGATTTCTTGTATTGTATTCTCGCTCTACTTTCATATAGAGCACTTTATTGTTAAGGTTTCGTCTTGGTTTTTTTTTTTTCTTTCCAATGGGCACTAGACGTATTGTTCTTGTGAGCTGTTTGTTTCTTTTTTTTCTCCCCCATTATTTAACCCATGAGGTAGTTCTCGCAGGGTTACAAGACGGTTTAAATTACTGTTAAGTTAGCATTATTTTCGGATGTTTAGTCTGTAATTATTAGTGTTGCCTTACTGTGATTAAGTTCATTATTATATATATATATATATATATATATTTGGATAATATATATTTATTTTAGGTTTCATCCTAACACACTAATCTTAGTCTGATCCAAAGTCATAAATATGGTGCACCTTGAAAGGATTACTAGATGTCTGCTAATCCAAATTATTGTTATTGTATGGCAAGGTATTTGGAATACAGGGTGAAGTAGACACTGATTTGCTTATAATTATTTATTATATTTAACTTAGTCTGGCAAAAGGGCACATATATTGCACACCCAAGACAATGGAACTCCTTATTTATGTTCTTGAGATTAGATTGTTAACCATAGCTCAGGCAAAGAAAACAGTGCTTTGTATTTGCTTAAACAATAATTTAATTCAGTTATTTCTTATTATTTTTTAGTCAAGGTTCATCATCAAGTGATTCCAGTGGAAATTTGGGAAAGTCATTGAATCAATCAATGATTGAAAATCCCAAATTTTATGAAAAAACAAGCTCTCCCAAATCTTCAAGTGAGTAAAATTGATTTTTATTGATTAATAACATTTTTTTTTGCTGTAATATAAGATGATTTTTTTCTTATTATAACTATCAGAATTTTCCATTACTATTTAATAAACTAGTATTTTGAAGAGGTGGTTGTGTACTAGAAGTTTTAGCTATGAGTAAGATGAGTTCATGAGCAGTAATTTGAAAATAATCTCATGAAGAGTTGGTTTAGCAATATGTAATGGTAATAGTAGATGGAACCACCAAACCCTTGACATCATGGAAATGCTCCCCAACTTATATCAATTATGTTCTGCTATTTGGTGAGCTAATGTGAATACTGGTTTATTCTCTTTATAGTTAGAGGATGTGAATTATGATGTTAAACTACATCCAGCAGCAAGGCTTCTGATTTGGAGATTGGAAGTTTTGAGGAGTACTGAATCTCATAACTTTTGTTTCTCTCAGGTTCATCCTGTCACTGTGTTGTAGCACCTGTTAGGGTTCCAACAATGGGCAAATAGTGGACCCTTAAACAAAAATCAACGGTATATTTTTTTTATTATAAAATGACCAACAATACATTTTTGTAGCAAAATGGCAATACAGCACTAAAAAAGATATAAAAACACATTTTTATAGTAAAATTACTGAAAATATATTTTATGATCTACCAAGTATATATAGAAAAACATATCTTTGCCTTGAAAGTACAAAATTAGTACAAATTATCTGTAGCTGAATGCATAAGATTACGGAAAAAATATTTAGATTTTAGCTGTAAACAACCCATAGATTTTGATATGTTGCTAAAATAAATCAACCAAGCAACGATATGAATTCTTCAGTTTTGAACCATTACAAAAGAGTAGGTTTAGCAATATGTAATGGTAAAAGTAGATGGGCCCCACCAAACAACTGACATCATAGAAATGCTCCCCAACTTATATCAATTACGTTTTGCTATTTGGTGAGTTAAAGTGAACAATGGTTATACTGCTCATGGCAAGATGACATAAATTGCTGTATTTTGAAAAGCATGATAGTGTAAGCTAAATGAGTGCAACATTCCATTTCTGAGGTTGTGGAGTCAGTGACATCCTTTAATCCCCAGTGTCATGTCAGTGTATGAATGCCTGACGAAAAGCATGATTGTTTCCTGTAGATTGTACAGTGGTCTAACAGGGGTCAATGATTGTGACCAGAGGCATTTGGCTAGAATTGAACACTGGTTCAAATTACATCATGATTCAATGCAGGAGGTACTAAATGCGTATTCAGTAGGTCAGCTCAGCCTTCTTGAGCTTCCATAGAATATGAAAACAGAAGATCCACCAGGATGCACTGAACACATCCTTATCTTATCTAGGCTCATGATGTTGCTAATTGGACCTTGGCGGACCAGTAACATGTGATGTAGTTAAAGGAGATATGGTGCCAGTTCTATTGGGTTGATGGCTGGATTTGAGTGTAGTATGCTCCATGATGTGTGTTGTGGTGCATTGGATATTGGCTCGGAATGAGAAATCGGGGAGCCGAGTTCGAATTCCAGTTGAATTTATTGCATTCACTTATGCGCAAATACTTTTGGGAAAGCTATTAATCCGTCTGTTCCTTCCAGTTATGGGTTAAATAACAGGACAGGTTGGGTTCTATAGCCTTGGTCGGCAACCAGTCTACTGCAGAAAGCAATGGCAACCTACTGCGGGATAATCTTCTGCCCAGTCAGTCATGTCTCTTTCGAGACATGATCGCTCAAAGCTTGTATCACATATGGCACTTAACTGACTGACTGAATATAATAGTTGAAAAGATGATTAAGACTTCTACTGGTCATAAAGTGGGGGATCAGTTTTATATTGTTATGAAGTAATAAACTGATCCCCCACTAATTACTACTTAATAATATAATAATGTCTTCCCTTTCTAGCTATGAGTCAAACAACAGGACAGTTTGGTTTCTATATCCTTGGCTTGCAACCACTCTACCGCAGAAAGCAATGGCAACCTACTGCGGGATAATCTTCTGCCCCGTCAGTCATGTCTCTTTCGAGACATGATCGCCCAAGTGTGAATCACGTATGGCACTTAACTGACTGATGCTCCATGAAATCATAGACTTTGTTAATCAACCATGTATTGTGCAGATGTGTAGTGGTTCTTTAATGTCTGCCTAACTGACACTACTAGACAATGCAGTTGATAAAAACAACATGCATACTTGAAATTAGAAATGTATAATGGTGACAATTTACTCTGTATTTACTAAGCTTTGTTAAGCTTCTCTGAATTTTTGTTAGTTGCTTTCTCTTTCAAGTGACAGTTTGAGTTTTTCTTTCTAATAACAGAAAACCGAAGTGAAAAAGTTTTGAGTGTGAAAGAAAGCAAAGATTCAAGTGATAAAAAAACCAAGGACATTCCATCGACGTAAGTATTCATTTCTGCTGCTAGTCAATCCTTGGTAATTATTGACCCTTAATAAATTTACCCTAATACAGCACAAGCTCAAATAAAGGAAAGCAGGTTGGGTAGGAAAGATTGTTTTGCACCAGCCTTTCAAATGGGGTGGCCAGCCTGCTTTTAAAGTCACTATCTAAAATTCTTGGTTCATGTACTGTGACCTTTGAAACAAGAAAAATATTCCATGAGATAGGTCAATAATATTTAAGTTTAAAAGGTCACAAGGTCAAAATAATAATAATATTAAGAGAGTTCTCTTGCTTGTTTACTAATTTTAGCTTTTCTGGCACAAGGTTTCAGTTTAAAAGTGTCTAATAAAAATGAAGCTCTCTAGCTCAATGAATTGGTTTGCAAGAGAAGTTGTGTCAACAAACATACTTAATAGAGTATTTGTATACTAAACATAGTTTAGTTTACCCCAGAGCAATAATAGTAGGGCAGGCAGTGAGAATTTAACTCCCAACACCTGAAAACTTGTCTGTAAGAGAAGCATTATAACCATAAGGACTCATTGCTGGTACTTATTTAAACGCCTGTTAAATCGTTGATCACAGAATAGTATGTGATGATCACATCGTGATCATCAATTTCACAGCCGTGTCAAGGGTAGACAACCAAGTATAGCAATACTTGGTTATCTGCCCTTGACTCTGGCGTTATTAGGTATATGAAGAGGTTAGAAATGCAATAAGTGGACAGTCTGGTGAGGTGCAAAAATTCGCTTGGCCAATTGGAGCCAGTTTATCAGAGAAACTGCACATGTACGCTATCTTTCTTTTTCTTTTGCCTTATGCAACTAAATTGTCGAAAGATGACTCTCTCACATTATTAAATAAAACTTTAGTTCCCTTCTCTTTTTCATCTCTGCTAATGTGTCTCTATTTCACTCCTTGAACAAACTATTGTCACATACAAGTTTTGCAAAGTGTTTTTTTTAAACAATTATACATGTCCTTGTCTTTTTTCAACCATGAACAAGATGTTCCTATATCACAGGTATGGTAGTGCTATATTTGTGTTGCATTCACTTAAGTGCAAATACCTTGGGAATGGTGTAGTGGCCTAACTACTTTTTTTAATTTGTTATGTAATAATGTTAGCTTCTCAATTCAATGTGTACCAAAAAGTGAACAAACAAGACGTAGGTAGACAAAATTTTAATTATAACAATAATCAGTTAAAGGGAGAGAACTTATTTTCACCCTTTTAATAATTAACTGGATATGTATGAAACACTTTTTGTATGTGTTTAAGAAAATAATTTAAACAGTTCAAAGATGATGAGTTGGTAAAATAGTTTGTAATTTGTTCCAGTTCAAAGTGATGAGTTGGAAAATAGTCTGTATGTCCAAATAATTGAAATAGTTCAAAGTGATGAGTTGGAAGAATAAACAGCAAGCAAGGTGTGTGTGAATAAGAATGTCAAAAATACTTGCGTTTTAGCCGATAAGTTGAAGTAATATAATTATTTACCAGGAGAAAAATATTGAATGCAAAAAGTTGTTATTGCAAAGTTTGAATATTTAATTTAGTTTCTCAGTCCGGTAAAGATGAAACCGGCTTATTTTCTTTTTAAAGAGTAGGCGAAAATATATATGCCTTAAAAGAAAAGTGGTTTTCTTTTTAATGAGTAGGCTAAAATATATATGTGCCTTAAAAGATAAGTGAGCTGGAAACAATAGGTCTGGTAGCTTCAAAATCTTCTTTCCAACTGAAGCTTCAAGAGCGGGAAGATTCCCGCTTTTTCGAAAGAGAGGCAAAATGCTGCTGCTGATGCAGAACGAACCAATGAAAAGTTTGGTTACAAAAAGATGGTTTGATTTATTTTACAATTTTCCTTCTCGAACTTTTTATAAATATAGGTGATACGAGGGTATCGTAGAGAGCTCGACAAATGGTATTAATCTGTCACTTCTCTCTTCAGCAGGGCAGATTAGGTTCTATAGCCTTGGTTGGCAACCAGTCTACTGCAGAAAGTAATGGCAGCCTACTGCGAGAAAATATTCTGTCTAGTCAGTCATCTCTCTTTCGAGGCATGATCTCCCAAGTGTGTATCATGTATGGCACTTAACTGATTGAAGGTAGAATTTATTCTCTATCGGTCATTCCAATGAAATCAACTTGTCTTTTTCAAAAAGTAAATTTAGAAATGAAAGATAAAAACTTAAGCTGCTGACACATTTCACAGTCAAAAAAGTTTATAATTGTTTCTCAAAACATTGCCGCATTTGAGTAGACACAAATATTCTTAAAATTCTTGAAATCATGTGCAAACTATGCCAGAATGCTAGTTGAGAAAGGGTTGCTCTTGGCTGGGCCCATGGGAAAGAAAGTTTGATGTCTCATTGGAGGCCTAATACTTTCTATGACCCAAAAATAAACATAACTGAGAAAGCATACTGGTGTGTAATATACGCATATAACACAAACATGATTGTAACTTTAAATACAGATTTTTATTACTTTTTTGTCTGGTGTGGTGAACCTTAGAGTGAAAATATAATTTCAGTGCATTTTCATTCCGTTTTATTCAACAAATTTTACTTTAGTTTATTAATCAATTAAATCTTCAGTGGTTTTCTTATGCTGATTAAAGGAAAACATAAAAATCATTACATCACATGTGTATCATCACTGATTCATTCAAAAGTGCCATGCTAGAAATAGTAAGTGTGACATTGGGATCTCTAGGGTTGATCAAACAAAAAGGGAAATGAAAGAAAAAAGAGGAAATGGTTTACTAACTGGATGATAATTATGCAATTTGCAGGAAGGTGGATTGAAAAATTGAGAAGAAAATTAATGAAATATGTTGAAAAATCGTGTTCTAAAATAATTCCAAGAAGAATCAAACCCAAGACAGAATTCAATAAGATTGAGTGAAAAAAAGGCTACCAGTCCTTCCCAACTTCCTGCTGATAAGAAAGAGACTATTAATATATCCTCAAAGATGTCAGATAGAAAAATGTTGTCAATAAAGAAATCCAGGTAGTCAGCAATATAGCGTTCAAAGAAATGCCAAAGAAAAGAAACATCTGGTTTGAATCAAGCCACCCAGAAGAGAAGTGTTCCCCTAGAGATAGAGGCTAGCTTAATATGTTCATTCATTATAATTTATGTGACATTTGTCCAGAAAAATTTCATATCCAACATTAATTCAAATGCCTTTGGATATAAGTGATAAAGAAAATTTAATTACTATTTTGGACCTTGGAAAAAAAAAGGCTGTGTGGTCTTGTTCTTTGTAAAAAAAAAAAATTGCATAAGCAGAAGAAAGATAAACTTTTGTTTTTGTCACTAAAAAGATTGAGAATAATTTTCTTTCCCACATGACGATTCTTCAGTGGTCTGAGCAATCAAGAAATCACAGCATAGGACAAACTGATTGGGAAAGATCAATGATTGAAAATACCTTCTTTTTTTTTTTTTCTTTTTGTCTACACTATCTGAAAGTTGGATTTGTCACAGACAGTGTACCAACCTTTGGAATGAGCTGAGATTAGCTGCTGAGAAAGTGGGAGAAGGAAGAGTGACATTAGCACTGCCTATATGGAGCAATAGTGCAAGATAAGACAAAGGGAGTTGGAGTTAAGAGACGACTTAATTCCTCTAACCGTTTTCAAAAAAGGAGGCTGGACAACTCCAAATTTGGAAAACCACTTGAGTAAATATATTTTGAGAATATAGAATTTTAGAAAAAGGTTGATGCTAAGGGTGGAAGACAACCAAACCCAGACCCTAATCAACCTCACCCCTGCTGGGTGCAAGACTTCTTATAAGCTAGAGATTTGGACAACTGTCACAGAGAGGGTCCCTGCACTGCTGCTACTGAAATGCACATTGTTCGCCAAAACCTCCTGTCAGCCCTGAAGACCAGATCTTAGAAACTTAAGTTACTACCAACACATGCTGCAGACTACAAAGGAGATACCAGTGTCATTTGATTATAACAGTAAGTGGGAAGGGTTATACAACAAATCAGATATAAACCAAATCGTTGTTATATTTTTAACCTGGGTTAATACTTTATTCTAAAGGGTTCTTTTTCATGTAGCTCCTAGCTGTTGACCTGTCTTCACATCAGTTTGCTTCATGAGCAATTTTTTTCACCTTCTGAGATCAAAAACATAACATGGCAGAAGAGTGAATGGCTAAGTCAAGTGGAACTGTGCCATCAACATGATGTTGTGGGGGATTTGGTATTTGCTGGGTTGTATGTGCTTCCGTATTTTACGGGTCTGGCTCTCTAGATTATTTCCCCCACAAATACAACACTCTGTTTTACAATCGCGAAAAGTGGAAGGAATAATTCACAATGGACATTAAACAACAAACAATTTATTATGTGAAAAATAAAATGGTACGTGGAAACAAATAAAATACATGATGCGAAAATTGCCTTTTGAAAAGTAAAACTTGGCAAGAAGTTAAATTTGTTCAAAGATGTGTATAAGTTTTACATTAGCAGAGTCCGTAAATAAGTCTTTCCTACTTACATTTAGTTCATTTCACTTGGTGACAGCGTGTCGCGTTGCTGAATGAAAGTTCGTCGGTTTTTTCTTTTCAAGGTCCTCGGAGCTAGGTCATGAACTTTGGCGTGGAAGAAATGACTTGGCCGGACAAAGTATCGGTGTCATGCGGACTTAATGGCTAGCTTGGTGACTGACCTTTTTTTCTCTAACTGTGTGTATTATATACATTAATAGGGGATCAACGAATCTTCCTAACATTAGGGTGTGAAAACATTTATTGACCAATCAGATTTATTATTATCCTATTTTTCTAGAATGTTCTTATTCTAAGTTTTTAGCTGATTGGTTGAGAAATATAAAAATGTAATCTAAATTCTACTGCCGTTTTGATCCAATTTTTCTAGAATGTTTTATTGTGATTTCCTGTTGCTTATTTTAATAGAAAAAAAATATGTATCCCATAATGCCTAAAGCAAAATGAGTGATGTATTAATGAGTGAGAAGTCAACTGGATGGTAATCATGGTGGTCTGAAGGAATTAGAAGACCAATGCATAGGGCTACATTATTGTTTTATTGACCATGATTGACTCACAGGGTTACATTATTGGTTACCGTTGACTAGGATTGACCACAGGACTAAATAATACTGAGATTGCATCAAACTCTAACCACCTCATCATACAAGTATTAAATAGGAATAGATTGGAATCTCTCATGAGGTTTAATATATTTATTAGGCACTGATATTCAGTGTACTTAAAACGATTACTTGGTTACTTATTTTAGTGCATTATTTCACAATTTATGACATAAGCACAGTGCATTATTTAAATAAATTAGTTGTAAAATATCAACAGTGCTTTTATGTAGCCATCTCTTTCTTATATTATTGCCAACTAAATTTTTTTAAATTTACGTAAGTAGTGAAGTAATTGTTCTAAGTAATGTGGTTAATCAAAATAAGTGCTGCAAAATTTTTTTTATATTTATTAATGTCTTATTTTTCACTATTTTCTTGTTTCAAAGTCAATGCCAATTTATATTCCAACATTGCAATGTAAACATATTTACAGTGTTTTTGCTTTTAATATTTATTTTTTTCTAAACTCTTTTGGAACCCAAAAGAGCATCCTTGTGACCCTCATTTGGGTTACTGCCATTGCTTTGATAACCACTTTCCTCGTGCAATAAATAAATCAGCCATGTTTTGTCTTTGGCCAAGGCGCATAAATTAAGCAGTTCTAGTGCTAGGAATTCATCTTCAGTACAACATTTTGTTCATTGCATTAAAATAAGGAGGTTCAGGAGTCACTTTTAGAAATTGGTTACTTTTTTTATTTACTCATATGTATTCTCTTGGAACCCTACATTAAATTGACTTTACACTTATAAATTCTGGGATTACCTCTTGTAAATAGGACAGAAAACGATAGTCAAGGGAGACAACTCATATCGCCTATAACTAAATACATTTTTGAATAATTTATACATAAAATATTCAAACAAATTTAATCAATGGCAGCAAATCAAATTTTATTGATTTTTACTAATCTCTTAGAATTTTACTTTTGTCTTAATATGTAACTTAAGAAATATATAATGTACAATATTATGTTAAATAATTTTTTTTTATAATATATCCCTTCAGGTGATCATGGTACTCCACAACTTCTTTTTTTTAAATATCTATAAATTTTTTTAATTTTTTATTTTTTAAATATCTATAAATTGTGTATTGCAATGGTTATCCTGAGGAAAAATACTTGAGTGATTGCCTGTTGTCTTCACAATTCTGAATTGTGTTATTGTTTTAGAGTTGCTGCCAAACCTGGGTAAGAAATTTCAAGTTACCCTGCAATTTTTTCACCCATTGCTGATTGGAAGAAGAGACAATATAGTGATATATAAATTAGCATAGCTAAGGCATAGGCTATATAAATGTTCAGGCAGTAAGGGTGGAGCAGCTTTCTGTATGAAAGATAAACAACTACTATTAATAAAATATGAAATCACATTTCATAACAGACAGATTCATGCTTTTCCCAACGGCTTTAGTACTAAGTGAATACAAATGATTTGAACTTGTCAGTATTATTTTCCAGGTTGTTAACTGTTTGGTCATCCACCCATTATGAACTGATATTTACTGTAACTAGTATAAAACTTTAATTAATATATAATTAGTATCTAGCTTTTCTCTTTTTTTCCTCTTTTTTTTTTTTTTTTTTTTTCTAAAACTTTGACTTTTTAATGTAGACCATTTTGCTGATAAAAATATTTTTGTGACTTGTCTATTTGAAGATCGTTTTCTGAGAGAATGACAAAAGAGAAAAATATAACTGTCTTGGCTCGACAATCCTTGTTCAAAGATTATCAAGAAGACACTGAAAGTGATGAGAAAGGTAAACCTGTCACATTATTTTTTTAAACTATAACAATATAACATAAAAAAAGGAAATGTAATAATTATGAAATATAAGAATATAATATACAATTTTGAAAAGATTAACAAGAATACCTGTAACAAACATTGTGTCAAAAGGGTACTCTTTTTTTTTCTTGACATCTCTCTTACTGTATACTCCCTTTTTGTCATTGTGCGTTTGTTTGTATTTCCTTGTTTTATAGTTCATGGAAACTTTTATTAATTTCTGATTAAAAGAAATCTGTTTTCATAGTTATTTTTTTATAATATAGAAAATGGATAAATATTGCATTTATAGTTGGTTCACCTATTTATAAATATAAATTTAAAATAATTCCTGTAAATTATAAAATAAAGTTTGTCTTCATTTCTGAGATGAGGTATTTACATTATTTACATTATTCAGACTGTTGAACTCATATTTATTGTCATATTTACGTTTTGTTTGTTGTATACTCCAACCTTCTTAGATCCAGTGACTTGACCCAAAGAGTTGGGAGTTCACTGGCAACAGCAGTGGCAAACAAACAAAAAACTTAGAGAATTGAGTTGAATGGAGATAACTAAAACATCTGGAAGTGGCATAACTCATGGAATGAGAACAATCTACTCCAGTGATGGAAATTGTAACCCTATTTGGTTATTGTTGTGACCTAAAATGTTACTGATGTGTTGTGGTATCACATGGTTATATTGTCTTGGGTCTTGGTATATAACTTCAGTTACTCATAGATTTGTAGTAATAGTTATTACTAAGAAGTGATATTCTAGTATCTTACTATTTGCAAGATAGTTATTTGTGTATCTTGCGAATATTACTGTATTAAGAGGTCCCTCCTGATAATACATAGTATCTTGTCTTGGGAGTCCTTATTAGTAATCTACTCAAGGACTAAATAGTAATATACTGGGAACACTGAACTCTGCTACTCAGCTGTAACTAGTACAACTGCTGCTGCTACTCATAATCTGGTTGATTCACCTAGTTGCTCCTTGGGTAATCCCTTTGGTTGATCCACCCAGACTTCTGTATGGCGCTTAATATAGGTTATTATTGTGGTCATATGATCCCCAGTGGAATAATCCGTTCTTATAGTTTTATTATCTGGCAATCAAACCACGTGTGTCAGTGACAACACTTCTTTCTACATGACTGTTATAGTGAAACATCCTGCTATCCCCCGAGAATAGAATTCTCTACCTGATAAAAGACGGTAACGAGCAGTATGAAGAGGGAAGGTCTTAGGCGAAGACATTCATTATTTGATAGTTTATTTTGCTCCAACCTATTGCTTGCCTATATGGGTATTATTGTTAATTGTACCTTAGTACAATAAATCTGTTATACCTTATTCCTGGTGTTGAGTACCATTCTTCAACTGATCAATTTACACTGTATTCCTTTTTGGGATATATCAGTTTGGTGATGAAGATGACTGTTGCCTGATATCAGTTTGGTGATGAAGATGACTGTTGCCTGATATCAGTTTGGTGATGAAGATGACTGTTGCCTGATATCAGTTTGGTGATGAAGATGACTGTTGCCTGATACCAGTTTGGTGAACTAGGAAAACTACCACCGGATATCAATTGGCGACAGAAAAAAGCGAATTCACATGGAAATTTCAGTTGTCAAATAAGAATTAGGACTCCTAAGGAAATACAACCGTATTAAATGAGGAGATGTAAAATATGAGTGCTAAAGAAAATATTTCAGCTGAGAATTTAAGTAAGAACCTTCAACAGTGACGGCCATATAAAAAAAAAAATAAGTTAAGGTAAGAAGTAGTTTTTTGTACCCTTTCATAAAAAAAAAAAAAAACTACGTTTTTTTTCTTGCTAAATTTTGAACTTATTGGTCAACTGTATGGTTGAATTTTCATTTTTCCATATATATGTTTTTGTTGTGTACGGAACATGGAGCAATTAGCAGAATTTACAAAGATGCTAGGAGTAGCGGTTCAACAACTAATACAACAACAGCAAAGTCAGCAAAAACAACAAACAGATCTTCAAAAACAAATTATCAAACAAGATGTTTTGCAAAAAATAATATTAAAGCAAGGTGAACCAAAGGAAGGTTCCAGAATTTTTTCTGCGGAGGGTATATCAAACTCTTTTACAGAATTTTTGTACAAACCTTTTCTTGCATACTTTAAAAGGTACGAAACAATTTTTTCAAGAAGATGTAAATTATGGACCGATGAAGAAAAAATTATACTTTTGTTACAAAAAATCGGTGCTCAGGAAAATACGAAGTACACAAAATTCATTTTGCCAAAGAAACCAGAAGAGATTTTGTTTGACGAAACTGTGGGAATTTGTGTCTTCTTGGAGTGTAGTTCATAGACGAATTAATCACCACTTGGATCTGTTCTCCTAGCTGCTTCTCGTAGAACCCGGAACACTGCTTCACTAGGGACTCCGTTTCCTGCGCACTGTAAGCAAAACGCTGTCTCCCAAACACCGATGTAGCCTTCTCGAGTCTTCAACGGCAAAGTGCGTCCGAAACAGAAGTAGGCTCTTTTTATGTGTTTTTTGGTCTCGTAATTTCTCACTCTTGAAGAGCCTCGCTTTCACCAATGACGCATGCGCCGTGTCATTCGAAAAACTGCCTCGCATGAGCTCGCCTCATGGTTCCAATACGTCTACGAACACACATGCAGACAAACCGCCTTCTCTTGCTTCGGTGAGGTAAGTCTTCACCACACTCCCCCCTGATCTCATCATCACAAAAAGTGCATTCGGGAGCAGGTCTCTTCTGGCAGGTGCTCCTTCGGAGGGGTACAACACAAGGTTCATTCTCAGATGGGCTGTCATCTGAGGTTTCGTCATACACATCAGCGTCCGCTGTTAGTGGACCATCGGAGCCATCACTTGGTTGACCTGATCCCAAGTAAATAAACCGCTAACTCTCTTCTGTGTCGGTTTCATCGCCCGACGATGCATATGATCCTGAAAATGGCCGCAGTTCTTTGACATGGCGTGGTACCCCATCAATTCGCACCGTCTGTGTGCTGACAATTTTGGTTACCCGCCCAGTCCTGAACTTGGTTGTGCATTTGCCGTGCAGAGTTTTAACCCAGACACCGTCACCTTCTTCTTATCCCCCTCCAATAATCTGTGGTTCTGGTGGGGGTTTGACTTCAATGCCTTTTACTCTGACGTGGTAATTATGCAGCACGTCAGCCGGTGCTGTGGAAGGTGAGACATTGTCCTTTGGCGTGACATTATGCCAATAAATGGCCTCCAACGCGGAACAACCTTTCCTTGCTGCGATGGTCTTAATGCTTCTGTGGCTGCGTTCCACAATTCCGTTACCAGCTGGTGAATATGCGCACCAGAACCTTAACTGCACACCTCAGCTGTTTGCAAACTCTTTAAAGTGTCTGTAAGTGAAGGCAGGGTCATTGTCAGTCAATATCTCGATTGGTGGGCCCCGTTCAAAGAAAATCATCTTTAACTGGTGAATGACACTGTGCATCTTGTCGACGCAATGTCTGCCAAATTGCAAACCTGGAGGGACCGCAATCAATGAGCGTTAGAAAATGCTCGCCATTGTAATGGGTTATGTCCATTGCTACTCTATTCCAGTTGTTTTCCACGCTCAATTTTCCCTTTTTCCAATGAACTGGCGCCGGATTTATAGACTGGCAGACTTCGCAGGCTTTGACAACCGATCGCACGATTTCTTTCGACACTAGTGGGTCGATAAGTCTGGCGAAGTATAGGGTTCGTTTCACGCCCGCATGTCCACTTTCTTGGTGGACGTCAACTACCTGACTTTTATTCAGTTAGCACCTCATTGCAGCGCAACTTTCCGGGACTGGCTCTTTTCCCTCCTTGTGTAGATCCAATCTGCATGGTTTTGACAGGATTTTACCAGTGTGACATCCATAGTCAATCCATATTCTTCCGTTAATGCCCGCAGTGTTCCCAAGCGTCGTCTCACTAGCATTTCACCAGCCGCCTTCGTGTTCACACGTGCCTTCCCAGTCAAGGTGTCGGATATCCACCAATGTATGCATGCTGAATCGGTGACCAGATGCAACACTGTAGCCTGCCATTGAAGGGCCAGGTTGATGCCTTTGACTGCTGCATCTAATTCAGCCAGATTGATATGCCTGGCATCATTGGTCGGGCACAACCAACAAGCATCCTCGACGATGCTACCATTCGCCTCTAACGCCACTCCTGTGGCCACAGAACTTGCATCCACCCAGACCTTCATCTCATTGCTATTTATGCACCAGTCTCCTCCAACAGGGTCCATTTCACACACTCTCGTCATCGTCTCTTCCAGCATACGAAGCAGATTGGCATCT
Organism: Ascarosepion bandense; assembly: GCA_037127315.1. Lineage (NCBI taxonomy): Eukaryota > Metazoa > Mollusca > Cephalopoda > Sepiida > Sepiidae > Ascarosepion > Ascarosepion bandense. The sequence continues at coordinate 1,029,208 of JBBBDQ010001851.1, forward strand.
CTGATTTCATCGTCCCATCTCTTGGTCACCGCACTTGCTCGGCGCTTGATGAATGCAGTCGCCACCCTCAGCCAGCCACACACAGGGAAGTGGCCCACGAGCTTCCCACAAATGGAAAACACACATTGACGAGTTACCATGTCAGGAATTTCCGGGATCTGTCCATCCCGCTTCCATCGGAGAGTACCGTTCTCTCTCCACACCTGCAGACTGAGGACCCTAGTTCCATCTCGTAGCCGTTTTGGGTCTGTACAGACTAGTCCGTAATCTGAAAAGTGCTGTTGAACGCGCGCTGCAGAAACCAGGCTCTCATTGATAAAAATGTTGTCAACGTAAGTCGACGTGGCACTTTTGATCACACGATCTTGGGACATTATAGCGTCGACGACAGATTTCATAATGAGTGGTGCCACATTTAGGCCAAAACCCAATCGTGTAAGGCAGAACCGCTTGCCCTTGAAAATGACCGTTTGGAATGGCCACAGCTTCTTGTCAATGTGAATTTGTAGGTAGGCATGTCGCAGATCTAAAAGCGACACATCAACTCCTTGCTGTTGCCATTCTCTGAGCTTTTGTGCGCACATTTCAGCATCGGCAGTGAATGCTTCTACAAATCCATTCAATTCTCTGTAGTCGAGTACCGGCCGGACCTTTTGCTTATGTTTCTGCACGACTGCCATCAAGGGAATTAGACCCTTGGGTGGACCAAGTTCCTCCTCGGGATATGGCAGCAACCATCCGTTTACTCTGCCATAGCAAGAGTTCTTTCTCGTACGCATCCCGGGCATGGTCTGGCACAGTGTACTTTTGCACGTTATTCATCAGCTCACCGGGCGAGCGACCACTTGCCCATTTCCATGTTGCAGTCCACGCTCTTTGCCTTTCATCGAATGTCACGCTGAAATCGGGCTCATCAATAGAAATGGCGGCACATCCATCCAGGTCTCCAAAGTATGCCTCACCAGATTCTGTCAGGCGAACACCTCCTAGCTGTTTGATCGCGTCAATGCCAATAAGCAGGTCAAAACCCAACAATTGTCCATCCATGACTAGGATCTCAATGTTCACAGGCTGAGACTGTCCAACTTCCAATTTTATTCTGCCGTGCCCCCCAGCACTTCAAAGTCTTCCCATCAGCCGTCAGCACTCCTACTTCCTTCTGTCTTCAATGGTGACACACAGCTTTGCTCACCAGCATCTGTGAGCAGCCGGAATCCACCAGAGCTGTTCACGAGTACTTTTACGGCGGGCAATTTCTTGGTTCTCACTTGCTCAGGGAGGAGACTGGCGCTGACGTCTCCTCCCCTTGGGCGTTTCCCTGGCATCTTGATGATGTATGTCCAAGTTTATTGCATCTAAAGCATTGGGTTTCACGGCGAGACTTCTGCACTCGACCATTTGACCTCTTTTGGCGTCCATGCATACAATCCTTCGCCATGTGGTTGGGTCCAGAACACTTGTAGCAAAAAAGGTCTCACTGCGTGAGTTATCAGGGAGCAACTCTGCATCTGAATGTGTTTTGCTAGTGGATGCAGCGACCGACTCCTTACAGCTTCCGTTGTCGGTCATGATAGCCCGTGCTCGAGTCAAAAGCTGCTCCAATGTCATGGTCTCCATTCTGGACGAGGCACGAAGAAGCTGTCTAACATATTGTGGCAACCCCGAAACAAACGTACATATCATACATCGTTCGGGCAACGATCCCTCAACCAGCCGAGCTAAACGATGTAGTTCAGCCAGGAACTCATCCACTGTTTCTCCTGAGCGAAGTTGCCGAGTAACAAATTGATTGTATGCATCAAATGCATCTGTGGCATACGCAGTCATGAGGGCCCTTTTAATATGCTCCGCATCCGCTTTCTGCTCTTTGCTGAGCTGCCTGTATACAGCAAGAGCACTGCCTCGGAGTCGTAACAGTAGAATCTGCTCAACTTTATCCATAGCACAGAGTTCGCAAACCAACTCTGCATTTTTGATCCACTCGATGATTGGCATATCAGGTGCAGCGCCACTGAACTCGGGAATCAACCGGACATCAAAGACTTTGCCATCCATAATGAAAATCGTGAGATGCCAAAATAGCTTGTGGGAATTTGTGTTTTCTCGGAGTGTAGTTCGTAGACGAATTAATAACCACTTGGATCTGTTCTCCCAGCTGCTTCTCGTAGAACTCGGAACACTGCTTCACTAGGGACTCCGTTTCCTGTGCACCGTAAGCAAAATGCTGTCTCCCGAACACCGGTGTAGCCTTCTCGAGTCTTCAACGGCAAAGTACCTTCAAAACAGAAGTAGGCTCTTTTTATGTGTTTTTTGGTCTCGTAATTTCTCACTCTTGAAGAGCCTCGCTTTCACCAATGACACATGTGCCGTGTCATTCCAAAAACTGCCTTGCATGAGCTCGCCTCACGGTTCCATTACGTCTATGAGTGCACGTGCAGACAAACCGCCTTCTCTTGCTTCGGCGAGGTAAGTCTCCACCACAGAAACTGTTGAACTATTATCAAAAGTGTTTGGCGAATGGGACAGTTTGTTTCATATATGGTGTGACACGATAACTAGATATATATGTATTTTATTATAATAAATTAAAATAGAAAATAGATTAGAATAGAAAATAGTTTAGAAAACATATCTAACAAAAGTGAAAAAGAAGAGGAAAAAAAAATAAATAAACGTTTTTTTCTTTTTGAGGAAAATTGACTCAGTGATAAAGTTCAGCGAGTACGTTTTCGATGACCCGGTCAAAGGCTGACCTTACTGTATCTTGACCTCACGTTAAGCCTTATTAAGATAAACAAAAAAAAAGATAACTGAAATTTCAGACTTACAGTCGCCTGTGTTTGTCACCGGTGGTCTAACCCGGTCAAAGGCTGACCTTACTGTATCTTGACCTCACATTAAGCCTTTTCCGGCGGAAGCCTTATTAAGATAAACAAAAAAAAGATAACTGAAAATTCAGACTTACAGTCGCCGGTGTTTGTCACCGGTGGTCTAGAGCATTTCCGGATTTCCTTGTTTCCGGTCGATTTTAGATAAATTCAGGTGTTTTTTCCGAGTTGAGCAGTTAAGTTAAAGACGAGAGAAGTGAAAGGAGTCAGCCGGGTGCGAACTTGAAGTAAGGGTCTCCGTTCGTCTTGGTTCGTTCAGTTCGGGTTTGTTGATCTCCATTAGAGTTGGAACTGTGTGTCACATTCGCCTGCCCCAGCAGACAAGGCCAACTCTAAACGAATAAAGCCTTCTTTTCCACTCATCCAAATCTTGGAAGTTCGTTCCTTACAGTCAATCTTGTACCCCCAGCTGTCCGTCCGACGGTTTCTACAAAAATCCGGCAACATCACAGCGTGGAGAACGGCCGCCGGAGGAAATTGTTAGGACGGACCGTTGGGGTATTACATATGGTATAAATGCTTAAATATCGTGAAAGAAGAAGATGAAGATTTTGTTTCGTATGATTGGAAAGTTACTCCCAATGTGAATGTTTCAAAATTAAAGAAATCAAGGAAGATATGTTCAAATGCCTAATTTTTGTGCAAGGTTTAACGGCACCTAAGGACAAGGAAGTTCGTTCAAAGATTTTACCAATGTTGGAGCATGATACGAACATAACTTTGCAGAAAGTATCAGAGAAATGCCAGAAGTTGATTAATATTAAACGGGATAATTTATGTATTGAAGAGAAGTGTATTGCCCGAATACATAAAGTAAAACAATGTGCCTACAAAGAAGAAAGACCATACTGCAAATCATGTGGCAACAATAATCATGCTATAAGTAAGTGCTATTTTAGAAATAAAATATGTTTTGAATGTGTGCAAAAGGGGCACAAGGCAGTAATGTGTAGAAATCAAAATTATTGAAAGCCTAAAAGGATAAATACGGTTTTATCAAAAAAAGTTACGAAGGATTTTGGTACAAGAAAGTACATAGACATTAAATTAAATGGTCGAAATATCACTTGTTTGCTAGATACCGGGAGTGACATTTCCACAATTGACGAAAATACCTAGAGAAAAATAGGCCGACCAGAATTGCAGAACACTAAGAAAATTGCGAGAGGCATTTCAAGTAACAAGTTGAAATTCAAGGGTGAATTTTTCGCAAAGGTAGCATTCGACGGCAAAATCCACAAAACTAAAGTCTGTGATTTTGGAAAAAAATGCAAATTTATTTGGCATTGATTTAATTGTATTATTTAATTTATGGGAGAAACCCATGAATATGTTTTGTAGGAAAATAAATGCGTCAAATATAGGAAAGTCTAAACAGACAGAAAAATTTATGAAAGATTTGAAGAAGAAATTTACTGAAGTCTTTGCAGATGAACTTGGTTGTTGTACGCAGACAGAAGTGAAATTTGAACTAAAAGATAACATAAAACCAGTATTCAAACCAAAAAGAAGTTATCTTTGCATGGTTAGAGACGATAAAGAGTTACAGAGATTGGAAGAGAACGGAGTAATTAAGAAGGTAGATTACTCTGAATGGGCATCACCTACAGTCTACGTAATAAAGAGAAATAATAAAATAAGTGTTTGCACGGATTTCTCAACCGGACTGAATGAATGTTTAAAGGATCACATGTATCCACTCCCCACTCCAGAGGAAATATTTTCAAGGTTGAATGAGGGCAAAAATCTTTTCGAAAATTGATTTGTCAGAAGCTTATCTACAAGTCAAGGTCGAGGAGGAATGTTCGAAATATTTAACCATCAACACTCATAGAGGATTGTACAGGTTGAAATGTTTACTGTTCAGTTTGAAGGTAGCACCGAGTGTATTTCAACAAATTATGGATACAATGTCGTCAGGACTAGATTATGCAATGGCATACTTGGATGACATATTGATAAAAAGTGAAAATGTGGAAGTGCATAAAATTCATGTCCGTGAAATTTTCAAAATAATTAAGAATTATAGATTCAAGTTAGGACTTGAAAAGTGCGAGTTCTGTATGAATAAGATCGAATATTTGGGCCAAATAATTGATCATAAGGGAAGGAAACCTAATCCAAACAGAACTGAAGCGATAAAAAATATGCCTACTCTGGATAACGTGACTAAGTTACAATCATTTCTGGGCGTCGCAAATTACTACAATCTATATATTCCTAATATGCATGATTTAAGAGCACCATTAAACAAATTACTAGAATAAAATAAAAAATGGTGTTGGACAAGGAAATGCGACGAAGCATTTAAAAAAATTAAAACATGCTTATTGTTGGATTTAGCTTTAGTGCACTTTGATCCAAATAAAGAATTGTAGCGTCGGATGTGAGTGAATACAGCATAGGAGCTGTTCTTTTACATAAATTTGAAGATGGCTTATCAAAACCTATTGCTCATGCCTCGAGAACGTTGCTTCCAGCAGAAAGATATTATAGTCAGATAGAAAAGGGATCACTAGCTATAATTTATGCTGTAAAGAAATTTCACGGATTTATTTTTGGGAGATTGATGCTACAAACCAAGGCACTAATACCTAATTATTGTTGATAGTTATTCTAAATGGCCTGAAGTTTATAGATTTAAACACCCAACAGCGACAAATACGATAAAGGTGTTAAACGGAGTATTTAGTCATCTGGGGGTACCAAACACAATTGTGAGTGACAATGGTACTATGTTTACGGGAGCTGAATTTAAACATTATTGTGATTCAATAGCAATCGAACACATAACGCCTACGTATAATCCGAGATTGAATGGACAGGCAGAAAGGTTTGTCAACACGTTTAAAAGAGCTATGAGAAAAGCTAATGGGATTGATACTAAAGACAAGAATATTCAAACATTTCTAATGGTTTATAAAATTATGCCAAATCAGAACATTAATGGAAATGTGCTGCCTGCTGAGGTCATGTATGCGAGAAAGATTCGATCGATATTTGATAGAAAAAGAAGATTTTTTAAAACCAAACTCTGATGTTAAATCTTTCAAAGATGGTGACAAGGTCTTTTTTAAGAATTATCGGACTGGAAAGTGCTTTTGGGAAAACGGTTTAGTAATTAGAAGAATCGGGAGAGTCATTTACATAATTAAAGGAGAGAAGTTTGTCTGTAAAAGACACATAAACCAACTGAGACAACGATACATCGAAACCGTTACAAATGACCAAGAGATACCAATGGAGGTAGTATATAACACATTCCAGATTCAACCACCCACTAACAATGGAGTACCCATGGAAGTAACACCTACACAAAGAACGACTGATTCTTCTAAAAGTGAAGACACAGTGACATACAGGAGAAGAAGTAACAGAAAAAAGAAAAGGACTAAATGGCTATGTCCAGATCTTAACAGAAAAATATATTAAGAGCAAAATTCTAGGAAGAATTTAGCTCAGGGGAAGGTGTTATAGTGGAACATCCTGCCATCCCCCGAGAATAGAATGCTCTACCTGATAAAAGACGGTAATAAGTGGTACAAAGAGGGAAGGTCTTAGGTGAAGGCATTCACTATTCGATAGTCTATTCCGCTCCAACTCGTTGCTTGCCTATATGGGTATTATTGTTAATTGTACCTTAGTACAATAAATCTATTATACCTTATTCCTGGTGTTGAGTACCATTCTTCAACTGATCTGTTTACACTGTAGTCCTTTTTGGGATATATCAATGACAAAAATAAAGGGTTTGGTTCAAAATTCTAATCACCTGAAGAAGGTCGGAGTGTACAATGGCTGAAACGTTGTGAATATGACAATAAAGATGAGGACAGTAGTCTGAACAATGTAAATAATCTAATAAAATGTTTAATATTTTTGGTATCAATTAAGAAAAAAAATATATATATATCCAACTTTGTTTGGTTTTATTAAAATTCTAAAAATAGCTGAGAGAATATACAGAAATAGCAAGAAAAATTCTTTTTGATATTTTTTTTTATGTAGACACTAGCAGTATAGCCTAGCGTTGCTCAGGTGTAATGAAAGCTTTAAAGCTAATCCATGGTCCTGGAGCTCAGACTCTTTGGATGTTGGCACGGAAGACTAAAAAGCAATAGTTGTTTCCAGTTAAAGCGAAACCGTAGACTGAAGGAAAAATGAATGGATGCAAGTCAAATTTTGAAGTTTGGTGAGAATTGGATAAAAATTGTGGATTTGTATAAAGGACATACAGACAGATAAACAGACACACACACAAACATCTTGCCTTTTTTATTTATATATATATATATATATATATATATATATATTATTGATTTTCTGCACTATTGTAAGAACTACAACCTTGAAACTTTTGAATATCATTTCTTATGTCTTTGTCTATGAGTGTATCAAATTTGATTAAAATCGGACCACTCCTTCTATAACCTGATTTTTTCAATTATTGATTTTCGATATTTATCGGGGGTATCTTGACACAAAACCTAGCTAAGAACACTCGTAGACGCTTATAGTACAACTGTGTAAATTTTCAAGAAAATCGGTTCAGCTGTTTCGGAGTCTATAGGTAACAGACAGACACACACACATACACAAAGTTCCATTTATAAAATAAGTTTAGATTTAGATTTGTTAATCTTTGCCTGGATGTGCGTTGTGGTGCATTGGATATCAGCTCGGAACGAGAAATCGGGGAGCCGAGTTCGAATTCCAACTGAATTCTTTGCATTCACTTATGCGCAAATACCCTTGGGAAAGGTATTAATCCATCTATTCCTTCCAGTTATGGGTTAAATAACAGGACAGATTGTGTTCTATAGCCTTGGTTGGCAACCAGTCTACCTCAGAAAGCAATGGCAATCTACTGCGGGGTAATCTGCCCAGTCAGTCATGTCTCTTTTGAGACATGATCGCCCAAGCGTGTATCACATATGGCACTTAACTGACTGAATCTTTGCCTACTTTTTATATTTTATGATGTATTAATAGAATATAATTAACATTTACTACAAATATTAATACAGAGTAATAATTATGCATATATGTAGGCGTGCTGAAAAATTCTCAGACCAATCCAGTTCCAAAAGTCTGAAAAACTGACTAAACATCAGATTTCTTTTTTGTATTCCATCTTTGTTAGGCTGAAAACTTTTCAGTAAAACCTCATAAGAGCTCTATTCTCTCAGTTATACTTGCAATAATTCCTGACCATTCACAATCTTTATCTTAATTTTCAATCTATACTAAAATTTTTTTGTATGTTTTCCTGTAGTAATTTTCAGTGAATTTCTATGGTATGATTAATTATGAATCACATTTTGATATCTGACTAATCTGTGAACACCAGTTTGACTGCTCAAGGCAAGTGAATTGAAGAGGTTGGAAGTCCTACATAATGATTTAGTACCTTGCCTATGGCTTTTGGCATTTTTTTTTTGTATTCTAGCTTGATTCTCTCAGTAACTCCCCGAAATTCCTTTTTTTTTTCAATATGTAACATACAGATTGACTTTCAAAACTTGCTCAAATCTAAAGTTTAATATTTCACAAATTTGGTGGTTACATCATCAAATTCCTCTTTTAAGTGCTAATGTTTCTGTGGTCATTTTCACTTTCTTCTGCTAAAACCAATAGTCATCAAGAGTGACCTTCAGCAATTACTTCTGTGAGTTGATGTCAAAATGCATCTTTAACTGTCTGGGCAACTCTAATGTTTCATTCTCTTACAATAGATTCATAAATATAAATAATTAACTTTTTGAATTATTGCATTTGTTATGGATGTGTGTTGTGGTGCAGTGGATATCAGCTCAGAATGAGAAATCGAAGAACCGAGTTTGAATTCCAGTTGAATTTGTTGCATTCACTTATGCACAAATACCCTTGGGAAAGAAACTGTGGATATCAGCTCAGAAGGAGGAATCGGAGAGACGAGTTTGAATTCCAGTTGAATTTGTTGCATTCACTTATGCACAAATACCCTTGGGAAAGAAACTGTGGATATCAGCTCAGAAGGAGGAATCGGAGAGACGAGTTTGAATTCCAGTTGAATTTGTTGCATTCACTTATGCACAAATACCCTTGGGAAAGAAACTGTGGATATCAGCTCAGAAGGAGAAATTGGAGAGACGATTTCGAATTCCAGTTGAATTTGTTGCATTCACTTACGCGCAAATACCGTTTGGAAAGGTATTAATCCAGCACTTCTCCCTCCAGCTATGGGTTAAATAGCAGGATAGATTGGGTTCTACAGCCTTGGTTGACAACCAGTCTATCATGGTAAGTAATGCAAACTACTACAGAAAGATCTTCTGCCTAGTCTTTTGAGACATGATCGCCTAAATGTGTATCATGTATGCCTCTTAACTGACATTTGTTATGCTTTCTTCATGTGTAAAATATACAATAGATGTTTTATCATCTGTTTATTTCTTATGTCACTAAATAAAAATCTTGATGTATTTCTGTAATAGATCTTCTTAGCCTCTATATCAAAAGTTACATAAATAGTATTAAAATTATCTACAATGAATTTTTTTATAGTAAAATCATTTATGATACATTTTTAAGGCTAAACAATGATACCTTTGAGATATATATATATATATATATATATATATATATATATATATATATATATATATACATGCAATGGTTACAGTGAATGAAAGTATTTATGGATTTGTTTAAAAATTCCTACTTTTTATACCAAGAGTTGCATAAATAATCTGTAAATAACTACCATTCGTCTTTTCTTTGAATATTGCTGTCACATTAAGTCTGGTATATATTTAGATATTCTTGATAAAACCCAAAGAAAAATCTGCAATGTTATTAGTCCTGATGTGATATCTCAGCTTCAGTTACTTTACCATCACCATAACATAGGTCCTTGCACCTTTTCTATAAATACTTTCATGGAAATTCTTCTGATAAACTTTTCTCTATGGTGTAGCTTAGATGTGGCACAAGGCCGAAAGTATGGGTCACCCAGTGAGGATTGAACTCACTACTCAGTTTAATGATTCTAGCAAGGCAAGCCTGCTAAATATTACACCACATCAAGGTGTCTGGAACTTTTCTCTATGGTATCTAAACTTTATGAATTTGAGTGCAGTACTAGATTGACGTCAAGGTCTCAATAATTTTACAGTTGAATTGGCTAGATGTAAACGTAAGTTCTATGCTAACAGTTTCTTCTATTGCATTTCTTATTTGGAAAATTCCCTTCTGGCTTATTACTTCCTAGTCAACAATGATCCTCAAAAATTTAAATATAATGTCAATTATCTTCAACGTATTCATATTCCTTTTGAGCAGCATTGTTGAATTATTTGGTTATTTGTCGATTGTTGTCGCACCCTTAGCTGTCAGTGAAGTTGTGAACAAATTTTTGGCACTCTACACTCTTGTCAGGTTGACGAGGGTGTAGAGTGGTGAAAATTCGTTCACAACTTCGCTGACAGCTAAGGGTGCGACAACAATCAACAAATAAAAAAATTCTCTTACATTTACTTGCTTCCCCAACAACTACAATCTCCAAGAATTCAAATGTAAAGTCTATAGTCATCTATCTTGCTAACTTGCATCCTCTCTCTCATGCTCTTTTCTTCAGTATTCTCTTCCTTCTCATACCCTCTTCCTGACACCCCCTGTATTCTGTCACTCATAACTTTCCTCCTATGTAACCCCCCTCTTGCTTGGGGCGATATAATTATATAAAAAAAAAGATAGATTTGAAAAGTCCGAGATAGATAGATATAGTCAGTATTCTCATCCCTCTCCTACCCACTTTCTGACACCCCCTGTATTCTGTCACTCTTTCTCATAACTTTCCTCCTATGTAACCCCCTGCAAAACAGTGGCAGTAAAATGCCTTGCTTGAGGCGATATGATTATAAAAAAAAAACAAATAGTGTCTCCTATCTTCTTACTTCATGTTCTTTTATTGCCCTCTTTCCTTAGTCACATATTTTTCTCATATTCTTTCATACTCAGTAACTCCTTAGTGGCTTCATTGGCTTGCTTGGGGTGAAATGATAAAAAAAAAAATAGAAAAATTAATTCTTATAGAAAAATAGTTGTACATTTGCTGTAATGAAAGTTTTGATGGATTTTCTTTAATAAATCTTATTGGTAAATATAAATAATTAATTTTATACACAAAATGATATTGAAACTTTTAAAGTTTATTTTTCTGGAGTTAGCTGTTTCTTTTTCAGTCTTTAATTTTTGTTTTCTTGTTCTTTGATGATATAATGTTATCATTATGACATTTTTAATTTTCAAATTCCTAAGAGATGATAATGTTATTCTTTTCTCATAAAGATTTCTTTATCTTTCATCACCATATTTACTGGCTGATTTCATCCATCATTTTTCTTTTTCCATTTCCAGAGATGAATCCTGTAGTATGTACACCCTCAACTCACATAGGCTCTCTGCAATTTTCACAAGGGTCCATGTTTGTTCCAGACACTGCAGATGAAATGAAGTATGTAAAATCTTTCCAATAGAAATGTTTGGTTTGAATTTTTTATATGTAAAAATATACATATTGGCTCTGTAAATAAATAATCTTATTTGCATCGAGCTCTCTGACTGGACCAATTTTGATATTTAATTTAATATTAACAGGATTTTACCACTTTCTTTTGTATATATACATACATACATACATACATATATATATATATAAATTTTGTTATTACAATAGTTTATAAAAGCACTACATCACTACACAAAAATGTCCATGTTTCACAACCATACTGCTCTTCTTCAGGTCATATGTTAAGATAAATGATGAAAATGATTTATTTTGAAAATATAAGATGAATTCATGGTTATTTAGAAATTTAGGGAGTGGTAGTTGGAGAATATGCTTTTAGGTGTGTGTTGTGGCCTTGTTGGGGCTAGAAATAAAGACACAAAGAAGGAATAGAGTAAACATATATTTAGCAAAGTCAGTAGTACAAACATATGCCAATGAGAGATTATTAGCGTGACTGTTAGTCCAGTTGTCTGAGTTATCTGCTGGAATAGATTCTGATCTCACTCTCTGCTAAGCAGAATTGTTGCTTATAGATAGCTTGGAAGTGTTCATGTTTCATATGTGTAAGTCACCATACCCCCCCCCCCCCCCCCCGTAACATCTCTGCTGGAGTCTTAATATTTTTTTTTTTGATTCATGACGAGAAAATTCATCATTTTTCTTTTCCTCCATAAATGCCATTCTTCCAGAGCTGCTTGTGGAATTGGCATGTCAAATGTATCATAAATGACATTCATCACTTCTTTTTCTTTAAGAGGACCACTATCAGCATCATTCGATAGGCATTTCCTGATTTGATTTAAATGTCTTTTGTGAGTAAACTGGGGACCTTTAATTAGATAAACCATATTTCCTACTCTTTTGTCAATTGTACCCATTTCCCAAAAACATTTATTATCCTGGAACATTGGGAAAAAAATCTTTTCTCCAGGTTGGTAGCATTTTTTAGGTACTGAGTTTATTCATTCAGGTTTTGTTTGTTTGGGAAGTAGCTTGTCAAACACAAACCTGATTTTACGTGCAAACATTACTTTGGCTGGGGGTAATGGTAATGGTGTGTTGTCGTTGGATGTGATTCTATACATCTGAAGGAACTGTTGTTGGGCTTTTTCTGTGGGTGTGCCCCTAGCTTTCTTCGGAGCTCTTTTTAGTGTGTCAATGAAACGCTTGGCCTATACATTGGACTTTGGGTGATATGGAGCAATCATGATGTAATTGTTCTGGAAGGTCTCACAAAAATCCTAAGATTCGCCGGAGGTAAATTATGTTTCATTGTCTGACACTAAACAATCCACTACCACAAATCTAGCAAACAGTTTGTGTAGCAAATTGATTGTCACTTCTGTAGTGGGATATCTACATCTAAGAATTTCAGGCTACTTAGAAAAGATAGTAGAATCCTTTTAGTGACCCTGCAAAATCTACATGAATCCGAGACCATGGTCACTTCATTTTAGGCCAACAACTATATTTGATTGGAGGTGCCTTAGCTGCCAAGGCACAGCCTTTAATGGATTTTACCATATTTTTGATATCCTTATCCATGTACGGCCAGTATACATAACTGCACATAAGGCTTTTTATCCTTGTAATCCTTGGATCACTCACATGGACATTTTTCAGAATTCTTTAGTGTCGTGGGAATGATGACTCGCTCACTATATAGCAGTACTTCATCACATAGAGAGAAAATATCTGAAGTCTGTTTGTTCTTGTCAAGAATTTTGAGTTTGGTTTGCCTGATAAACTCATCGTTTATAGCTTCTTGTTTGACTTGGTTGAAGGTGACATGGAGTTCTCTTACTGTGTTTACATAATGTAGTTTTACATTCTTCTTTTCGGAGAGAAGCAATCCCAGTATCTTCAAGAGGTTCTCTTTGTTTCGGGATTAATCTGGACACTCCATTGGCATGACAGAGTTTTTTAGACTGTAGAACTCCATTTTAAAGTTATAATTTAAAAGAATTATTCTCCATCTCCTTAGTCTATTTGCTGCATGCACAGGCAGACCTTTTTTAGAACCGAAGATTGTCAGTAATGGTTTATGGTCTGTCTGCAATGTAAAGGGTTTACCATGAATGTACTGGTGAAACTTAGTTACTACAAAAATAATCCCTTAAGACTTCTTCTCAATTTGTGAGTAATTCTTTTTTGCAGGAAGAAGTGTTCTTGATGCATGAGCTATTGGTTTGTAAAATCCATCTGGCATACATGCTCCAATGCCATATAAGCTGGCATCACTGGCAACTATAATGTCCAAGTTTGGGATATAGTGGGTGAGAAACAAGTCCAACATTAAGACTTTCTTTATTTTGACGAATGCTTCTTGGCATTCTGGCGTCCACTCCCAGTTCTTGTCTTTTTGCAAAAGTTTGTTTGACGGAGCACGTAAGTTGTGCATATTTGGTATAAACACCTGGTAGTAGTTTGCCAATCCTAAAAACTTTGTCAGGTAGAGACATTTTTGAGAGCTGGCATGTTCTTGATTGCTGTAGCCCGTTCTGGATCTGGTCTTATGCTCTCTTTATCAATAATGTGTCCCAAGAATTTAATCCTCTCCATAAAAAAGTCGCATTTGGATTCTTTCAATTTGAATCAGTATTCCTGAATTCTTGAAAAGACTTTATGCACATGTTCCTTATGCTGTTTTAATCTTTGACTGCTCATTAATATGTCATCCAAATTTGTAACCACAAAGTCAGTCACTCAGCTCAGTATCCATCACTTGTTAGAAAATTACCAGTGCAGCCTTTACCCAAATGGTAGATGTTTGAACTTGTACAACTCAAAATGGGTGTTGATACAAAGCAACTTAGAACATAGTTCCTTCACTGGTATTTGAAGATATGCGTCACTGAGGTCGATTTTTTAAAAAGTTTTTCTTCCATTTAGTGTTGTGAAAATTTTATCTGGTCTAGGTAAAGCATAATGATAGTCTTTGAGTACTGCATTAAGCCCCATTGAGAAATTGGCACAGACCCAGATGTTGTTTGACTTTTTCTTCACATAAACAGTTCATGAGGCCCATTGACTGTACACAATTTTTGACAAGATACCAGTTCTTTCTAGTCTCTCAAGGTCTTCATTTACATTTAGTAAAGAGGTGAAAGGCACATTTCGATTTTTCTTAAACGCTGGCTCAAATTTTGCCATCATCTTATTACACCAACCAAGACCCCCCAGAAAAACTTTAAATATTTTATTAAATTATTTGCCTTGGTAGTTATGTTTTCGAGTTTTTGGCAAGAAAAATTTATTGGGATCCCCAACAACTTAAATTTCTGCATTCAGTTGGTGCCAAATAAATTTTCTGTATTTTTTAATACAAATGTCTTAATATTTTAGCATCCTCCCTTGAAATGTTACATTTGTAATAAGTTTTCCTGTAAACTTGTTTCCTTCCCTGTCACAGAGCTGGCCATTTTATTAGTTTTTAACGAGGTTGGTTTTCCCAACTTTTTCCGAGTGTGTAAATTTATGATTTTTAAATCTGAACCAGAATCCAACAGCACTTTAATATTTTTATTTAGGATTTGTACTTGCATATACTTTTTAATGTTTAACCCATCTTTTTCATCTGCTTTTGTGTTTTTTATGTAGCTATTAACCTTTTTCTTGCTTGACAATGTGAGCTCTTGTGTCTGATATGGCTACAATTTAGGCATTCTTTATTCTGGTAAGGGCAGTCTTTATACCAATATAATAATCCACAACCAAAACACGGGTTAGGAAGAAAATTGTCTTGTTTCTTTTTTGATTGTTTTGATTTAGAGGGAGAATTGAACTGTTTTTTCTTTTGGCATACTTTTCTTATGTGAGCTATATCAGATTTTTTGATATTTTTGAAATCTTGGCATATGCTTACGAACCTCTGACAGTCCTCTGCTATTTGTTGGAGAGTAAAGTTTGGCTCACTTTCCAATTCCAAGTTATCATTTTTGAAATTTCAATAGCTGTGAAGGGTCACATAGTCCTGCCTATATTCAGTCATCCAAGGCATCAGTGTTTTGTAGCATGCAACTACTACATACTAACATGCCAACAATATTGAGATGGGGTTTGAATTAAGTTTTCCTTCTCCTAGTCTGGCTATTAGCTAAGGCAAGAGAGCCTAGTTTGCCCTGTTGCTTTATCCATAACTAGAGGAAGATGGATTGATGCCATTTCAAAGTACATTAGTGAGTGCAATGTGAATGAAACAGAATTGGTCAGAAATTGAATTCAGCATGCCAATTTTAATTACTACACTGGTAAATGTTACACTATCTACACATCCCTAAGACCAACACTTGCTAAGAAATGACTATAAATGACCCTTTTTATGCTCTAGGCATGCCACTGAAGTTAATATTTTGCTTAAATTTTCTCTCAGAAGATGCCTATTAAATGAAGAAATTGTTTAATCCTTAATATTAATTAAATCTTTTCACCTTTATTTAAGGAAATATTAGTATCTGCTTATTCTTTCAATATAGTTTTACTATTTCCTGCATCAGAATATATTTAGTTATGTATTTCTTTAACAAATTCTCTCTGTAATATCATGGGTTATATTACTAGTATTAAATAATATTGATATTATACCTGAGTTTAAGTTTTCAAAGATTTAATAGGTCTTGCCAGTCTCAGGTTTTTTATTGACATAATGCAAGCATTTCCAGACTTCTTATCTGAGAAACATGACTGATAAAGATGTATAAAAAGTTTCGTTAAAATTCGTACTTTTTCATTGCGATTCTTGCTTGTCTAAACTTGCTTAGATTTCCTTTTTGTTAACATGATAACCACCAAGCAAAAGATTACTGATTGTTATTTGACTTTTGCATTATGTTAGCCCATTTCTTTTTGATTTTGATCAGTAGGGTTTTATTTCATTATTGGTTATTATTTGTTTGCAGCTACATTGAACCTTCTCCTGAGTATAATCCTACTCCAACCATAATTCCTGATTCTCCAACGATGGGTATGTCAGAAGGTAAGAGGTTCAAGTTTTTGATCTTTGTGTGTTTTTTCATTTAATTTTATTTTGGGCATAAATATATTTATCATTTTTTTAGATTTTTTTTTTTTAAATTATATCACCCCGAGCAAGGCGGTAACGCCACTGATGTGCAGGGGGCTATGTAAGAGTGAAAAGATTAGAAAAGAGAAGGCCGGAAACCACATCCTAAACAAGGAACAAGGGATGAGCCTCTTCACCTGTTCAATAGACATGGGTGGAGTGTGAACCGGGCAATAGTTTAGTCTATCTACTCCAACTGAAAAAAAAAAAATAGATAAATAAAAATAATAAGAAAAAAAAGAAAAAATGAAATGATTGGAAAAGAGAAAGCGGGAAACCACATCCTAAACAGGGAATATATATACAGTTTAGAAAGTCACATGATGTTTTTGGAACTGTAATAAAAAAGATCCATTTTTCTCTTTTGCAAAAATTCTGAGATTCTTAACAAAAAGAATTCTGATGATTGGGAATTGACCGTTTTTAATTCTCCACTAAGAAAGCATTCTAAAGATCTGAAGGTATTAAATCCAGTAAAAAGCAGTGTTGAATTAGATCCTCCTAAGTTAATGGATGTCCGTTGTGGTGCAGTGGATATCAACTTGAAATGAGAAATCAGAGAACTGAATTCGAATTCCAGTTGAATTTGTTGCATTCAATTGTGCACAAATACACTTGGGAAAGGTATTTGTTATGGAGGAAGAAAGTGTTGATATCGAATTGAACTCACTATAATTGTAATGCTCTGTGAGAGAATCTTGATAACCCTTGCTTTAATGTGAAGAGTGGATATCCATGTAGCATTGAACCAACTAAAGTCTGGAAAATAAGCTTTCTAGTTGTAGAGTGGCTGACACCTCTACAGCACTCTCAATAATAGATTGGCCCATGGTCTGAAATGATCTATTTAAGTAAGGAATAGTGGCATTCGAGGCATAATATTCAAGTGTCATTTGAGTAATATTCGGACTGATTACTTTGGTGACTATTACGATCTAAAGCCCTTCTCTCTGTGGTGTAATTTCTGTCTTGTCTGTCATTGTAACTATTGTACTATTCTGTGTATTCTGATTCCAACACTTCTCTAACAATTCGATGCCTTTTTTGTAGAAAGATTTGTCTTTGGGCTCAAAATATGCCTCAGTTTCTGATATCACTTCTTCATTGGAGCTAAATATTTTTCCTTGGAGCATTCGTTTGAGATCTGCAAAAAGCCAGTAGTTGCTAAGGGCCAGATCTGGAGAATAGGGTAAATACGGAAACAATTCGAAATGCAATTCATGTAGGTTTGCCATTGTTGTGATCGACTCATGACACGGTGTGTTGTCCTGGTGAAAGATAACGTTTTTCTTCTTAATTTGTGGCCGTTTTTGGCGATTTCTTGCTCCAAACACACCAATAATGCTATATAATATTTGCTATTGATGGTTCTTCCTTTCTCAAGGTAATCAATGAACAAAATACCTTGTGTATTCTAAAATATAGAGACCAAAACCTTGCCTGCTGATGTTTGTGTCTTTGGTCACTTTTGATGGCATTCTCCTGTCGCCGTCGACTCCACTGACTGCTGGTTTGACTCCGGAGTGAAGTGGTGGATCCATGTTTTATCCATTGTCACATATTTACGCAAAAACTTCTTGTTGCATTGAAACAGTTGCAAACAACACTCTGAATTGTGTACATGTTGTTTTTGATCAACTGCAAGTAAACACACCACCCACTTGAGCACAGCTTTCTCATTGACAAATGTTCATGCAAACACTGCCTTCTAGTATGTTCAACTCCTCTGCTATCTCACACAACTTCATTTCACGATTTGCCTAAACGAGTTTGTGGAGGTTTTTGGTGTTTTCCGGGACAACAGCAAATTTTGGGCAACCTGAACCTTCAGCATCATTTGTGTCTGTACAACCACGTTTGAAGTCAGCATATCACCTCTAAACCATTGTTTCCGATGGAGCAGAGTCTGAATAATACTTATCAAGCTATTGCTTTGCTTGAACAGTATTTTTTCCCATCAAAAAGCAATGCTTTATCAACACAAGAAATTCAGATTTTTCCATTGTTTTGAAAATTTGCAGCAGTAGCTTCACTTAAATAACTGTAATTTGTAAACTAATAATCCAGTTAGGCCCAAATTTTGTCATGTGCCATTTGAAGGTTAGTACTTCATAAAAATCATATGGATTTTTTATTAGTGGCACCATCGATATGTCAGGCCTGAGGCTTATTGAGTGATGTGTTATACCCATTTAGCATCAGATATTGTGCTGAATAATACCACAGGACATTTTGTCTGTGTATTATATCCACCTTGGCTATACAACACTAGTTATATCTTCAAATGACACAACCACAAATGGTATGTATTTTATCACTTTTTGCTTTCATTTGTCTTGTTATTGTAGATTCAGATGATGATACTCAAGACCCAACAATAATGGAAACTACTGTTGTGAGGCAGAAAGAATCTGTAAGTTACCATGTCTCATTTATTAAAGACTGTATTTTGAGTTTGATGCAAAGAAAATTCTTTTAAAAATTATAATCAAAAATGGTGAAAAGGAAATATTTGGATTCTTGTGAAATATTTAATATACTTCCAATTTACTCTAAATTGACACAACTGATGTATTTTGATATAAAATTAACAATTGCTAAGAAAAAATACATATTTTGAAATGGCACCAGTATTCAGAGAACTTAAAAGAATTACTTTGTTACTTATTTTTGTGCCTTGTTTTACTTAGAATGATTGTTATGTGATGCAAATAATAGTTCATCACTTAATTCCTTTTCTTTATCAGCTGTCACTTATAATATTGCGACTTGAAACTGTTTTACATTTACATAAGTAATAATTTGTTTACATTAAGATATACTTTCAGAGATGAATGTTACGAGAAAATCAGAAATTTGTGTTTATAAGGCTTTTTTTTTTTTTTTGGCTTCATTTAGACTGAAATCATTTGTGGTCGAGCAGTCTTAAGACACATCAGATCAATTAATGACTTCCCCTGTGTTGTTAGGGGTTACAGGTTTGATTCCTGCCAAATAACGCATATTTTCCTAAAAATCATTTAAAAAATATTCAGGTCAGTAAAGATACATACATAAATGTACTGTTTAATTAAAAACAAAGTATCTACTCAAATACAAGTATCTATTAAAAACTAGCAGTATAGCCCGGCATTGTTAGGGTGTAATGAAAGCTTTAAAGCTAATCCATGGTCCTGGAGCTCAGACTCTTTGGACGTTGGCACGAAAGACCAAAAAGCAATAGTTGTTTCAAGTTAATGCGAAACTGTAGACTGAAAGAAAAATGAATGGATGTAAGTCAAATTTTGATTTCCTGGTATCGATATAAAATAAGTTTTTTTTGTCGTAAACTGAATTTTGAAGGCTAAATAAGTCCTCTGAGTAAATGGTATCATGGCTGAGACTAAGAACGACAATTATACCTATTTAGAGCCAAACCTGAAGCAAAAACTAAAATAAAAGGGCTGAAAAAAATACAGACATACAGACAGATAAACAGACACACACAAACATTTTAACTTTATATATATATATATATTGTCATCCGCAGACATCTGTTTCGCTGTATCACAGCTCATCAGTACAGTTAGACTCCGATTGCATTTTAACCCAGGATGGAAACCCCGACCTAATTGGCATCAATTGGGGATTCTACCTCTGGGCTATGGGTGATCGGTGGAAGAAGGCAGAATATATATTATCAATTTTCTGCATTATTGTAAGAACTGCAACCTTGAAACTTCTAAATATTGTTTCTTATGTCTTTGTCTATGAGTATCAAATTTGATTAAAATCGGACCACTCCTTCCCAATTTTTTTGATTATCAATTTTCAATATTTATCGGGAGTACCTCGACACAAAACCTAGCTAAGAACACTTGCAGACGCTTATAGTACAACTGTGTAAATTTTCAAGAAAATCAGTTTAGCCGTTTCAGAGTCTATAGGTAACAGACACACAACACACACACACACACACACACACACACACACACACACACACAGACAGACAGACAAAGTTTCATTTAGATATAAGTTTAGATTTAGATGATGTATCAAATTAAAATAAGTAGTGAAGTAATCGTTTTAAGTGACATGATTAATCAAAATAAGTTCTGTAATTTATTACATTTTCAAATATATAATGCAAAATAAAATTTAAGCAAATGTAATAAGTTTTCAAGTGCATTGATTTCATAATTTGCTATTTAGTTGTATAGACCTGGTTTGCAATTACCGGTTGGAGACATTTTTCTAACACTTTATTTTATTGAATTCTTTAGAAATCATGTTCCACTCATTTTTGCAAATGATTTTAATATTTTTGGAGTCTCTCTGAAAATATCTGTGTATAATTCTGAGATGAGGTATTGTAATTATTTACACTATTTACATTGTTCGGACTGTTGTCCTCATTTTTGTCGCCATATTCACCTTTAATATCTGTTTGTATTTTTGAGATGAGGTATTGTAATTACTTACACTATTTACATTGTTCAGAGAGTTGTCCTCATTTTTATTGCCATATTAACCTTCAATATCTGTCTATATTTCTGAGATGAGGTATCGTAATTACTTATACTATTTACATTGTTCGGACTGTTGTCCCCATCTTTACTGCCATATTTACTTTCAATATGTGTATATTTCTGAGATGGAGCATTGTAATTATTTACACTATTTACTATTATTTAAGGTATGACCTTAAACTGCGTCCTGCAGCAAGGCCTCTGATTGGGAGGTTGTGAGGAGCATGGAACCACCTCTTAATTGCTGTTGTTCCCAGGTCTATCCTGACCCAGAGTGGTAGCACCTGTTAGGGTCCCAGCTATGGGTAGTTAACCCCCAAACTGGGGTCAAAATGCTATGAAAGTATTTACTGACAAAACCGTTTTTGAATGAAAAATATTACCAACAAAACCGTTTTTGAATGAAAAATATTACCAACAAAACCTTTTTTGAATGAAAAATGTTACCAACAAAACCTTTTTTGAAAAAAAAATATAAACAAACAAAAAAAATAAAACAAATAAACTAAATAAAACAAATCAAAACGATTTTCAGCATTAAATGACCTAATGAAGGTTGATATGCTGGTTAAATGAACCAACCAACCAACCACCTGAAGAAGGCTGAATGGTTCAAACGTGAATATAGCACCAAAGAGGGGCACAACAATCCCAAAAATGTAAATAGTCTCCCTGGTAAATTTGGGTTTTAGAACTTGACCATTCTGTTGGATTCAATTTGGGAGATTAAAGAAGCAACTTTGCATTTGCTAGTTACTTTAGCAGTAATACTTCAGCTTGCTACCTTGTTGAAAGATTCTTATCTAAAAGACTCCCAAGCCATAATGCTTTCACTTTGGTGGCAATAATTTTTGTTTTTTATCATGAGCCCCCATTTTTATCTCATTACATGAATCCATGACAAGCCAGGTCATGGCCAAAAAGTTAATTTTCATTTTGTTAAACCAAAACACACAAGAGTTATTAAGCTTTTCAAAATGACACATAATTCACATAATTATTGTAGTGCATTGGATATCGGCTCGGAATGAGAAATCGGGGAGCCGAGTTCGAATTCCAGCTGAATTCATTGCATTCACTTATGTGCAAATACCCTTGGGAAAGGTATTAATCCATCTATTCCTTCCAGTTATGGATTAAATAACAGGACAGATTGCCTTGGTCGGCAACCAGTCTACCGCGGAAAGCAATGGCAACCTACTGCAGGATAATCTGCCTAGTCAGTCATGTCTCTTTCGAGACATGATCGCCCAAGCATGTATCACATATGGCACTTAACTGACTGAAGCTACATTTAAGAATACTGATGCTATTTTTTTTAAGAGGTGTGTTCCATGACATGAGATTTTAAGCCATTACTAATAGTTCTTTTAATAACTAATGTTCCAGCTTCTCTTCAATCATCTTGAACCCGCTTTTCATTTACTATTGCATTTGTTTTGCTTTAATAATTTTTGAGTTACTCATGAAGAACTTTTCCATGAAACATAAATTCAGAGAAGGTTTTCAGTTGACATACTTCCCTTTCATAATACTTGGGCCAGTAGTATTGATGTGTATATAGAACAACTTGGCAAGGGTTGTGCAGCTCAATCATTCATTAAATGGGAAAAAAAAGGACATCATTCTTCTGTCTGGTTGTGAACTTCTTTACTTTGAAAACCATGTAGTCTCTTTGCGAGAAAGTGAAGTAGTGAATGATGATTGTGAGGAAATCTTATCCTTGTGGACTAATGCTGGAAAACTTTAAAAGGTTCTCTCAAAGCACAAAGACCTAGATATGCATTTCTTAAGTAACATTCTATCACAAATTTAAAAAAACAACTCTTGGACAATTTTTCTTACTTTTGAATGTGTTTCAACTTCATTGTTAATTTTATATCAAAATACAACATTGGTGTTAGTGTAAGCATCAGATGTATCATATAATTATTTTAAGCATCAGATATATCATGTAATTAGTGCAAGCATCGGATATATCATGTAATTAGTGTGACAGAGGGAGAGTACCCCCCCCCCGTTGATTTATTAATCAACAGTTCTAAAGGATCAAGATGAAGGTCTTAATTGGGTAGAAGGGATTCCAGAGTAATGCCAGAAATAGGCTTTTTTTTTATAATTATTTCTGGGGTGGAGTTATTAGTTAATTAAGTGTAATAATTCCAGAGTGATTAGCAGACAGGTTCGTTAAGTAAAGTTTATGATAAATGGCGAATCGGATTTCTTGAGTGGTCTAAAGAGCCAAATCCAGGCAAGTCCGCAGACATGATAAGTGGTTTTGGAAGACTCAAGTGGAAGATGTCTGCGGAAAAACCACCAGGAACTACAAATTCATTTTTAGTACCACTCGAGAAATAATCTCCCGCAGAGATTTGGAGATTAGGCCAACATGCATGGTGGTCAAGACGATTTGCATATTAAAATTCGTGGGGCAGTGTCTAAAAATTGTTTAGCTCCACCTCACTCTATATAAGCGGTCTGCATTCTGAAATCAAGCAGATCGAGGAGAGTCTGACGAGAGATTGGCAGAGATTGTGAGGGAATGAGAGATCACAGGAGATTGCGAGAGAACGGCAGATAAGATGCGGCAGACAAGGCAGAAGGTGGTGAAAACAGTTGGGTGAATCGGCTGGTAGTCTGTTGGTTGTCATGCGTCAAGGAGTCCGATCCAAACTAAGAGACAGATAGAGCCTGTACGAATCTAAATAACTCTGTCAACAAAGCCAAGAAGAGAAACTGCTATGTTGTTATTTATAGGTGAAGATCCATGAAATTACCTCCCTTGGATCAGTTGGATTTATATCAGACTGAGTGCATTTTTCTCTCTCTCTGACTTTTCGATCCGAACGAGTGAATCTTGTTAAAAAACTTTGTATTCGTGTAATTTCTTTGGTAGCGACATAAAAGCAGTATCCTAAAAGACTCTTTGGAACTGGTGCTTATATTTCTTTTTCTTTATGTCCTTGCGGTTGCGACAAGGACTTATTTTGCACAAATAGTGATTTCTTTCAGCATGGAACCCTGCCATCTCATCTGTTACCATCAGATCATCCTGAAGGACCCGGAAATTGCTATTCGAGTAAAAAATTCATAACGTGGCGAATAGTGGTGGTTCCTTCAGCTCACCGGAGGAGGACAGAGTGGTTTTAATTTTTATTGGCCAGAATCACCGGAGAGACCGGATATAGCTGCAGGTGGCAGGCCTTCTAGGTTAGATTAGTGTAAGCATCAGATATATCATATAATTCTTCATGTTTCTTTCTTTGCATGTTCTGATTGTGAGGATGTGCATTGTGGTGCAGTGGATATTGACTTGGAATGACAAATCAGGGATCCGAGTTCAAATTCCAGTTGAATTCATGGCATTACTTACACACAAATACCTTGGGAAAGGTATTAATCTGTCTCTTTCCTCCAGTTATGGGTTAAATAATAGGACAGATTGGGTTCTATAGCCTTGGCTGGCAACCAGTCTACCGCAGAAAGCAATGGCAACCTACTGCAAGATAATCTTCTGCCCAGTTAGTCATGTCCTTTTTGAGACATGATTGCGCAAAGTGTGTATCATGTATGGCACTTAACTGACTGACTGATTGTGAGGAAAGAGAGAAGAAAAAGATGTCTGGTTTTAGTGAGAAAATAAAAGTAGGCATAATAAGAAAAAGAGAAAATAGGGAGTGATAATGCTATCAGACATTTAATGTCTGCTTCAAGGAAATGGAAAGACATCAATTTTGAATCATTTCATGATTTATCCTCTTACTACTTTAGATAAGGATTTGCATTTATACTTATGATTTTTATTGCAATATTTGGTCAAAGTTGTTAAACTGAAATATTTAATAGTGCAATAGTGGAATCTCTACAGGTATTTTATAGTTGTGGAAATCACAAGGAAAATCAGTGAAGAATTATAATTCATCAAAAAATTAAAACAGGAATACTGAAATTTTTACAGGTATTACTAGTCTTAAATATTTTACAATTGCTCAAACACTTATTTCTCTCTCCCCACCCTTATTAAATTTTTTGATAAATATATACTTAAGATAATTAAAAAAGAAAAGTTTCTTATGTTCATGTACCAGAAAAAATATGGTGTTTAATTCTAAAACAAATATTTTTTTTGTATTTGTGTCAACAGAGAATCTGATAGTAAATAAATACTTTTGTATTACATAATTTATTTTAGACTGTTGTCTATCCTCATCTTTATTGCCATATTCACTATGTTTCGGTTGTTGTACATTCCGGCCTTCTTTAGATGCTTTGAATTTCGAACCTAAACCCTTTATTTTGATCACTGGGGTATATCGTTCTTGATCCATGGGCCATACCACTTCCGGATCTCTTGTGGTTATGTCCCTTTAACTCAAAGACACATGGCCCAGTGGATAAAAGCATTGTTTAGATTCAGTGACTTGAGTTGTGA
This sequence comes from Ascarosepion bandense, assembly GCA_037127315.1. Taxonomy (NCBI): domain Eukaryota; kingdom Metazoa; phylum Mollusca; class Cephalopoda; order Sepiida; family Sepiidae; genus Ascarosepion; species Ascarosepion bandense. The sequence goes on from JBBBDQ010001851.1 coordinate 1,054,652, forward strand.
GTTCAATATCTGGCTACAGCAGTCATGAACAAATAACTTTGATTTAAAGGGAGATAACTACATGACATCCTGAAGTGGCAGGGCACATGGATCGAGAATGATATTCACCAGTATTATGAGAATGCATTTATATATAAAAATAATAATAATAATAATAATGTCTAAAAAGTTGCAGTAAGGGATTCTATTGAGTCCTACTTGTTATTACAAAAAAGTTTTAATTCAGGAAGTAGTTGATGAATAGAGAAATTAGGAATAGAATGTTTTGGAAGGGTTTAGAAAATTCCAGTAAAATCGAGAGAATTTGAAAGGTTCTAGAAATATGCAAATTAGGTGTTAGCCCCTATAAAAATAGGTTTTGGACAGAGATTAGTCAGTTGTTACCAGGGTTTGCTGATGTTATCAACTCCAGCTTTGATTCAAGGATTTATATCCAGCCGAAAGAATCTCATAGAAGAAAGTCGTTGACCAACTAAAACCTGAAAGAGAACCTCATGGAACTATATGGGTAAATACGTATTTTTGACTCCCTTATTGACCAAACTAATAATTATTCTTTATATACTCATTTAAGGATTTCCAAAAAGTATAGCACTTAACTTCTTCGCCAACTTAACTGGGTAAAGATATTTGACACCTTACCTTCCTCTTCTCTCCTCGTAACACTCGCCAGTAGTAAACTCTGTTTCTTGTTTTTGAATGCAACAAAAAATGTATATTTGTAAATATTTTATTTGGTGTGTTTTGTAAATTAAATATTTGTCTGTGTTTTATCTCTGAGTTTTAGTCAATCATTTTTTTTTTCTTTTGTTACACTTAACACGTAACACCAGTGATCGAAATAAAGGGTTCGGTTCAAAATTCCAAGCAACTGAAGAAGGCCAGAGCATACGGTGGACAAAATGTCACGAATATGACAATAAAGATGAGGACAACAGTCCAAACAATGTAAATACTACGTCATCTTAGCTATATAAACAAATACTTTTGTGATGTATTTTTTTTTTTCATTTAAAACTTTTTTTCATAGGAAAACCTTGATATAACAGTTGAACCTGTTGTTGAAGATTCTGTAAAAGAAAGCCAGAATTTCCAGTTGTTATATTTGGATACACAAGCTTCACAAGTTTGTATTTTCTTTTTTTTAACCTTATTATTTAATAAAGTAATTGTCCTTTTTGTGAAAAGTTTATTTTTACAATGTTGAGAATATTCTGAAGTCATTCAATTTGTTAGAATGATCAATGAAAATTAAGTTTAAAAGTGTTTGCTGTAAACGACTAATAAAAGTTTAAAATCTTGATATTAAAACAAACTCACTTCTCCAAAGAAAGTCTTAAAAAAATTCTTACTCAGATGGAAGCCTGTGCCTTATAGTGTAAAAGCAGCAAGGGCTATTTTTCAAAGAGCCATTGAAAATGTCCTAATTGATGATGTTAAGAATGTGATCATTTATCAAGATGATATATTGTGCTACCAGTAGAGAAGAGCTAAAACAAAAAACAGATTGTGTTTGAAACAAATTAAAAGATGCTGGAATGACCAGAAATAAGGATAAATGTGTTAAATTTCAACACAAAAACAAATCCGGGATAACATATTTTCAAAGGCACAATTTCACCAGACACAAATTTGATAAAGAAAATAGCAACAGTATCTATATCTACAAATAAAAAAGAATTGGAACCATTTTTTAGGGTTAACCAATTTTTATAGCATATACAAGGTAACCAAAAAAGTCCTGTCCATTTTTTGATTAGTCATTGAATGAAATATATACAAAATGCGTGCAGCAATTGTTTTCAAATTCGGACAGCCGGAAGTAGGAACATCAGAAAACCATGCACACCATGCCCAGCTATCAGTTATAAGCTGGACAGCTGTGATAAGGATGGAAGTTGTTTGGGGCTCTTTGCTTTACAACTTCAAAGTGGGCTATTAGCAGCTGCATCAAGTCGTCACATATGTCAAGCGTTTGGGGATAGTGCTGTGGATGAATGTACTGCAAGGCATTGGTTTCGAAAATTCAAGTCGGGAGATTTGTCTCTCCATGATGAGCCTCACAGTGGACAGCCACAGGTCTTGAATGACAGAGTCCTGAAGGCGACCATTGAAGAGGACAGTAGTCTAACGTGTGGTGGACTTGCAAAACAGTTCAATGTTTCTGATGAAACAGACTTCACCTGCACTGCCTAGGTAAGACGTACAAACTGAGCAAGTGGGTTTAGCAAACGCTGTTGGCGGTTCACAAGGGATGAGTGGCAGCCTGCATATCACTGCTTTCTCACCACTGTACTGCATCCTTATTCAATCGAGTGCTTACCAGTGATGAAAAGTGGGTTCTGTACGAAACTCTTAAGCATTCCCGACATTGGTTGTCTCCTCAGGATACTGTCCCTCACACCGCAAGACCGTCTATGCACCCACGCAAGATTATGCTTTGTGTCTGGTGGACATGTCAAGTGGTTCATTATGAACTGCTACCAACGGGCCAAACAGTCACAGGAGACCTATACTCGCAGCAATTCAAACGTGTGCAACAGGCATCGCTCCAGAAGGAGCCAGCATTGGTGAATCACAAATGTGTGCTTTTCCTCCAAGACAACGCCAGGCCGCATGTCGTGTGAGTAGTCAGGGATACCATGCGGCAACTTGGGTGGGAGACTTTGTACCATCCACCTTATTCACCTGACCTTGCGCCATCCGATTACCACCTCTTCCACTCCTTGGATAATCATCTTCGTGGGAAATCCTTCACCAATGAAGCAGATTTGCGCAAAGCCCTCACAGACTTCTTTGTGTCAAAACCCCCCAAGTTCTACTACAAGGGCATTGAACAGCTAGAGACACGTTAGCAGAAGGTGCTGGATGCCGATTGCGATTACTTCGAAGACTAAATATAAGTTACACATGCTGTGAAGCATTTTCTTTTTTTCCTTAAAAAATGGACAGAACTTTTTTGGTTACCTTGTATTTACCAAAGTATAGTGAAGTGATAGAATTTTTTGTGGAATTAAGAAAACAAAGTAATTTTAAATGGTTTCAATGATTTACAGCATCTGAAAATTTAAGGAAAGAATTTATAAAAAAATTTTTGATTGTAAATAGATAATGACTTTAACTATGGAAGCTAGTGAGCATGCAATTTTGTCTCCAGAAGGTCATCCTATAATGTGCCTTTCTAAAAGGTTAATGTCAAATGTGGCTAACTATTCAAATATCAAAGATGTTTTAGCTGTCGTATGGAGCACAGACAGAGCTCACTAATTTTCATTTGGCAGGAATTGTCTACACCTGTAAGTTCTTTTGTTAATAACATGCATTTTCATTAGTGTTATAGTTATTGTTTTGTGTTACTCATTTTTACCTAGATTCACATTTAGTTTGCAAATATTGTTTGCGGGATAAATGTTCCAGGAGCCTGTAAATATTTACTATCCAGCATTTTCCTGCAACTAGCTTACTTTTTATTCTCAATTGGCAAATTATTCACACATTTTCTTTACTTGATATTAATTACTTCAGTATCATAAAAGTGTACTGATTAACCTACTTTTATAAGTACACACTGTTCAAATTTGCTTTAATCTATGAAATTTAAATATAGTATTTATTTTAAATCTGTGAAAATATTTCTTTTCGTTTGTATTGTTCCAAATTATTACCCAACTTTACAAAGATAATTGTTAATAATTGATGATAATTCCTCTGTGGTATGTGTTAAATACCAAAATTTTGGTACATTCAGTCAGTTAAGTGCCATATGTGATACACGCTTGGGCGATCATGTCTCGAAAGAGACATGACTGACTGGGCAGATTATCCCGCAGTAGGTTGCCATTGCTTTCTGCGGTAGACTGGTTGCCGACCAAGGCTATAGAACCCAATCTGTCCTGTTATTTAACCCATAATTGGAAGGAATAGATGGATTAATACCTTTCCCATGGGTATTTGCGCGTAAGTGAATGCAATGAAATCTGCTGGAATTTGAACTCGGCTCCTCGATTTCTCGTTCCGAGCCGATATCCAGTGCACCACACTTTTTTTAAAACATCTTTCGCTTTTGTAAGTTGTTTAAATTCTGTCAGTTGTTTAAATTCTGTCATATTTTTGTACAGTTTGTCAGGCTTTTTTCATGTTTCTTGCTTTAATAAAGAAAGCTAAATTATCTTTGTAAGCAACAACCTTGTCAAACAAAGTTATCTCCCTTCTTTTAATCAGATGTCACAAGCTGAAAGATGCAAATCTCCTGAGAAACCTATGGTTGAAGAAGAGCCTAAAAAAGAAACAGAACTTTCTCATCATGGTAGATAAATGTTTTTCTGTGTACTTTTCTAGCTTTGATGTTTTTCTCATGTTATAGTTCAGAATTTTAATATGTATTTTTTTTTCTTAGTAATTGTTAATTTTATGAAGATTGCAAAGTGGACTTATAATAATAAATGAACCTCATTAAAAGGAATTAAAACAGTAAATTTTGATACAAAATGGAAGAGGATTCCTGCTGTATACCAGAAATACTATGTGTTGAAAAAAAAAAGTACATGGATGTTGGCAGCTTGTAAAATTGTTTTTGCTGTTGTAATAAGCAAATAATATTATTGCCTCATCATTCAAGATGCTTTAATAAACTATACTAGATTAAAATATCTGATCTGATTTTAACATTATTTTGTTACTTGTTAAAGTCGATTCTGCTTTTATTTTGAAAAAGAATATTTCATATGTTTTTATTTAAATAAATTTTAAGTTCACTAAAAAATTTCAGCACAAGATATATATATATAGAATAAAAAGTGTGAGAGGCCATGAATGTTTTGTTTAAAGTGTATATTTATTGTTGTTGCTATTATACATGTTATGATACATTAAGTGTTCATAATGGTATTTGTGATGTGCATAAACTACATTTTTTGAGTTCCAGCTTAGATCCCTTTTTATTTTGAATGTAGATGTGTTTTTGAACCTGAAGTATTTTCTTTCTATTATTATGTTGAATACTCTACATCTTTTTTTGTTGATTTTGTGACCCCCTGTGTTGTGTGTTGTTCAAATTTTGATGAGATTAGGATGTCTTTAAAATTTTGGGGCTGGCATTTGCTATTAATTATTTTAGTTGTCTTTAAGATTTCCTTTATTTTGTCATTTTTGTTTTCTATACCAATTTCTCTCATTGGAACAACTCTCTTTCTGTTTTTAATATATATATATATATATATAGTCATCCGCAGACAGATCTGTTTTGTTGCATCACAGCTCATCAGTATGAGACTTCGGTTGCTTTTATGCCAGGATTGAGATCTGACCGAATTGGCATCAACCAGCGATTCTACCTCTGGGCTATGGGTGCTCGGTAGAAGAAGGCAGACTTTTTAGCATATATATAGTGATGATCCACGTGTACTGTCTTAATATGTATAGGAAAGAATATTAATAAAAAAAAGTTTTGAATTTAAAAATGTACTTTTTTTGGACAATAAACAAATACTGTCCAAAAAAAGTACATTTTTAAATTCAAAACTTTTTTTTATTAATATTCTTTCCTATATATATATATATATATATATATATATATATATAACTTTTATATATATATATAGACATTTTAGCATGTATATTATCATAAGATATGTATATATACAATAGTAAGGGTAAAAACTAATGAAATAACAAATTTTCTGCTATAAATGTAACTACATTTTACAATTACTACCTTTGCATTAATATATAAAGTGCCACTATCCTCTGTTAATTACTTTAATAGTTTCATTTAACTGTAATATAGCCATACTATGTCATTTATTTTGTGTTCATATATCAATACACATTAGTCCTTATTATACCAATTACACCCTTTTAAGATAATTATATACATAATAAAATAATAAATAAATTTAAAAATCTTCCATAATGACATTAAATACAATCTATGACATATTAAATGTAGCCATATACTCTAACAGTAAATGCTATACAAAGTTGACACTATAGAACTAGCTTTTAATTTCTCCCAAACACCTCCACCCTCTAACCTCATTCCCTTATTGACTTAACTTTCTATTGGTTTATTGAGTTTAACCCACTAGAACTCCATCTGCTCCCCCTTTAATTGTCTGTATAAGGTAATATTTAAATTTCTATATATATCATTCTCTAACACTGTAAATTGTCTAATGATGTACTGTTGATAGTACTGAAACATGACGGCACTTGTGTAGCAGTGAAAAAATATTTTTATTAGAAATACCAATAATAAAAATATTACTGTATATCATGGTGTTTCAATCTACTGTCCTCAAAACCCTTCAACTTAATGAGACATTATATATATATATATATATATAATTAAATTTGTTTTTTAATTAAAAATACATTTGCGACATGAAAACTTCTGTTTTGAGATTTCTATTTCGTCATCAGGAAATGTTAGATCATAGTTGTGAAAATGGTTTTCATTTAAATTTTTCATTTCTTATATTTAAATGAAAATCATTTTCACAGCTATCATCTAACATTGCCTGATGATGAGATAGAAATCTCGAAACAGAAATTTCCATTTCATAATGTATTTTTAATTAAAAAAACAAATTTAATTATATGATTATATTATGCTCTTTAAAAAAGAATGCCAGAGAACTTGGAATTGTAAAACTGTTCTCTTTACCTAGATTTATATATATATATATATATATATATATATATTGTCTCAATAAGAAGAATCAAATCATAATGGCCACAATTTTTAACATATGTATATTAATTTATTGCTTAAATGTTATTTTTGTTATGTTTTTATTTATTAAACAGTATATTTTTTTTCTATCTACCAGCCTAAATATTTGAGCACATATTTTATCTAATGAGATTTCTGGAATATTCCATTCACCCCACACATTTTACATATTGAAAACTATTAAGGCACCGTGTATCTCTATCCACTAAATAAGAAATTTGCATTTTAATCAATATTATTAATCAATATTTATGCAAAAACTGGTGTCAGTTGCTTTGTAATACATAAAAACTAATAATAATTCTGCTCAAGGCTCAAATGGCTATTGAGTCAGTTTTACCTTACTGATATATAATGAAATATATTTACCAATCATCTCCTGAGACTGTGAAGTATGGAAAACCAAAGGCGACAAAAAAATATTACCCACTAGGACAAAAGTATATTCTCAATATCAAAATAACATTCTGAATAATAGTTTATTAATTTTTTGTATGGTTTCCTTTGGTAGATAATTTGAGCATTATGTCTGAAAGTGAAGATTTAAACCTGCATCTGAGTTTTAACACACAAACAGAAAGTTGTAAGGATGCAGCGTCTCAGAGGAGCAGTTTCAGTGGTAAAATGAGTATTTCCCAAAGTCCTACAACACTGAAAGATAACAGCAGTGATGGTTTGTCTATTATTTTATTTCATTAAATATTTTCATTGTTTAATGATAAAGAAAAAAAGCTTTTATTTCCCAACATTTATTTTTAATATTATAATCTTTGTAAATGCATTTGATTCAGTGTTAAATATTAACCATATAGATTAAATTGTAGCTAATTAAAATATTCTTATTATTGAATATTGCATTTCTGTCCTTGTATATCTTGTTAACAATTTGTTTTATCGTTATTTTATCCTAAAGAAAATGTATAAAAAAAGGAACTTTTTGAAAAATCTTAAAAAGGATGGACTTTAATTCCTTAGATTTTAATAACTTTCTTTAACCATATTCCTGCAATATTCAGACTTCAATTTATCATAACACAAGTACTTTTTAATTTTTTCTTTCCTTTTATTTTATAGAAATCAAGTTTAAACTTATTCTGCCTTCAAGTGCTCATTCATCATCACAAATTTCTAAAGATGAAACACCATTTGAAGGGAGCTCTTCTACTTCTCTTAAATCAAAACCTTTAGGCACTTCTCAGCAAGAGGTCTCATTATCTGCTCAATACAAAATGAAATCTCAAAAAGTAACTGACCCTAAGACTGTCCAATCACAAGAAGGCCTTTCTGAAATGACAGATTCACAAAAAAAAAATTTCCAGATATCTTACCGGATTCACAGGAAAAAGATCCAACAATTGTATTTACAAAGTTTCCTGAGATGGGATCTAAAGATAAACTGCTTAGCTCACTAAAAAAAAATTCTCCTGCTGAATCACAGGAAATTTATTCTCAAAATGTGGCACGTAGTTCCCAGAAAAGGGATTCTCCTGAGGAGTCGCAAAAGAGTTACTCTCAAAATGTGGCACATAGTTCCCAGAGAAAGGATTCCCTTGATGAATCACAAAAGTGTTCTCAAAATTTGGCACGTAGTTCACAGAAAAGGGATTCTCCTGAGGAGTCACAACAGGGTTACTCTCAAAATGTGGCACATAGTTCCCAGAGAAAGGATTCCCCTGATGAGTCACAAAAGGGTTACTCTCAAAATATGGCGCGTAGTTCCCAGAAAAGGGATTCTCCTGATGAGTCGCAAAAGGGTTACTCTCAAAATGTAGCACATAGTTCCCAGAAAAGGGATTCCCCTGATGAGTCGCAAAAGGGTTACTCTCAAAATGTGGCACATAGTTCACAGAAAAGGGATTCCCCTGATGAGTCGCAAAAGGGTTACTCTCAAAATGTGGCACATAGTTCCCAGAAAAGAGATTCCCCTGAGGAGTCACAAAAGCTTTATTCTCAAAATGTAGCATATAGTTCTCCGAAAAGGGATACTCCAGCCGAGTCGCAGAAGCGTTATTCTCAAAATGTGGCATATAGTTCTCAGAAAGAAGATTCTCCACCTGAGTCACAAAAATATTATTTGCAAGATAGGAATTCCCAGGGTGCAAAAAGCCTAGAAAGAGCTAGTGACACTCAGAAAAAAGATTCCCAAACCATGTCACCACCTCCACCACCAACAGCAGAAACTCAACAAGAACATTTTCATGTTTCACAAAAACAAGAGAACCAAACAGCAATTTCTGGCTCTCAAGAAAGGTTAGAATTGCAAGATAAATACATAATAGAAATGGATAGTGGATCAAAGGGGGAAAAATCTGAGAGTATATCATTTGAATCTCAGAAAAAAGATTCTGAAAAATTCCCAAAAGAATTGAAACAAAATGAGAGTTCATCAGAGATTTTAATTGAATTAAAGAAAAAAGACTTGCAAAATGTGACAGAGGGGTTACAGAAAAAGAGCTCTTCAGATATACATGTTTCCCAAATGAGTGATTCCCAGACTATTTTGGGAGTAAAACAGAAAGAGAAAATTTCTAGTACTTCTCAAAGAGAACATTTTCAAGACATATTAACTGACACACAGAAGAAGAACACACAAGATATGCCAGGTAATTCACAAAACAAAGATTCTCAGAGTATGTTTTCTCTTGCACAAAGGGAACAGTCACAGACTAAATCGCAGTCTAGTAATTCCCAAGGTGGGTTGTCTCTATCGCAAAAAGAAGAATCCCAGAAAGGAAATTCTCAAGGTTTGATGCATGGATCACAGAAAGTGGATTCACAAGGCTTGGCAAGCAAACCTTTGGGCATATCTACTGAATTTCAGAAAAAGAATTCTCAAAGCTTGTCAGAGAGAGAAAAATCTTTAGATGTGTCAGCTTGCTCTCAGAAAGAGGAATCTCAACATACACTTCCAGACTCGGAGAAATATGAAGCTTCTGCTTCTCAGGAAAAGAATTCTTATCGCCAGGTCGGATCACAGAGCTATATTCTTCCACATGTTTCCGACAAGGAAAAGGCAATAAATCTCTCTGTTGGTTCTCAAAATACCGAATCACAGGTGTCAGTGTCAGCCATTTCGCAAGGTGTGGCAATTTCAACAATTCCAAGAGATGATTCACAACCGAGAATTTCTGTTTTGGATTCAACAAATGTTCTGTAAGCAAACATTTCTTTTTTTTATGCTTAAGGTTTATTTAAATTTTTAGTGCTAATTGCAATTACTTTTCTATTTGGTAAGAATAGCGTGGCTACCATCACTTGACCAGTCCACTCTAAATAATTCTGATACATTCAGTGTGCAATCAGGGAGTTGGGTGTTTTTTTGTCATGAAATGAGTTGGGCAAGGCCTTGTCCAGTAATGGATGCACAGTAACTGATGATAATAAATGTATGCATGGCTGGTCATTTATATCCAAGGATGCCTATCTACTAGGACAGCTAGATAATCCCTGTTGCAGACGCCTGCTCAGACACATTTGTTTTTGTTCAACATCCACAAAGTCCACCTGTGGTTTTTACTGCAACTATACTGAGATTACCTTAGTTACAGTTTTTGGGAGCTCTCTAGCATGAACAATGGTCTGAACAAGGCTAGGACATTCAAGCCCTCGGTCATGATGACTTGTTACATTGTGCTAGCACAACTATTGATGGCTCCTAGAGGGTCCCATTTACCCATCTTCTCTTATAAGGCTTGGGTCAACCCAATAATAATGAAGTCTAATTTTTTATTTTCTTGAAATTCTGATAAGAAATAAAATTATCTCTATCGATCAACTAATTTGATTTTGTTTACAAAACTTGTTACACATGCAAATTCCTGAATGTAAATATCATGATTGCTTTACTTTAGATCACTAGTTGGTAAGTTAGTATTGTCTAGTTGGCACTCACTCACATCTGAGCATCTCTCCTTACTCTCTTGAGATTTTTGAGCAGGTGTCAGAGGAGTGTGGGTGGTGGATGTGACTGGACATGCTGAAAGGTGATAGAAAGTTGAAGTGACTTTAATGAGGCCATTTGTGTAAATTTGATTTTTGTGGAGAAGCTTCATTCACTTAACCAGAAGCACCACCCCATTCTTTGCTTCAAATTTAATATTTTAATAGTTCATATTGTAAATTGTTCCTGTTGTAGTGAGTTCAATTCTGAGGAGCAGACAAAACACATTTGGCTATGTGCCAGTCTAAGCAAACTTAGTAAATACATATTTTATCTACTTTAACATTTTGCAACATTAGTACAATTTATAGTGAATGATGAGGTTAAAATAATTGCATAAATCAAGAAGTGAGTTTTAAGCCATATAAAAACAATGTTTTCAAAGCAGCATAAGCTCAGTCTCTGGAAATATACCAACCATTCTGGAGAGTGCACCTCTCATGATGCAATGTTAAGGAAAATAGTTTTGTAGACCCTTTTTCTATTGTGAGTTTGAGCTTTACAGAGTATTTTTCATTTGTGGCCTTAAAAAAAAGCAACTGCTCTTTGTAATTAATTCAACCCAGTGTGAAATATTTCTTTAACTATGGGTTAAGGTGGGGAATATGTAAGTTTTATTTAAATTCTGATTATTAACATGTTAATAAGTACTTATTTAATAAAGTAGATAATGGCCAAATCTTTTCAAGATAAATAAATGCAACATTATTGGCTGGAATTTGAGTTCAACATACCCGTTAGGTTTCCTGCATGCATGTATACACCAGTTAGTAGCGAGAAGGATTATTTTCATGAAACCAGCCATTACTGCCATCACTCTTCATTACACTTATCACTAAGGTGTGATATCTTATCTGGTCTTACATTTTTTAATATTACATATGGATTACTATTGACAACTCACTTTGAAGAAGGAAGAGAAAGTAAAATCATTATGATATTCACACTTTAGCAGCTGTAATCAGTAACTTACTCAAGATACACTTTATGATGAATAGCTAGCATAGTTGATAGTCATTACATGAAATTTGAGATTAATTTTTATCATTATAAACTGTCTGAACTAATAGCCTCATCTTTCTTGATTTTATTGCCATATATTTTCCTTTCTCAAGTTTAAATTTCTATTAATAGTTCTGGAATGTTGAAATGTTTAAAAAAGACTAACAGTTTTTCTGATAAAAATGTCTTCTCTTGCACTAAGGTATATTTAAGAAATCTTAATAAAGAAAATATGCCATAAACCTGCACACCCTTTGTAAGAGAAACCACCATTCGGTATGAAAAGCATTATAGTACGTCTATTGAACAGGTGAAGAGGCTCATCCTTTGTTCCCTGTTTAGGATGTGATTTCCAGCTTTCTCTTTTCCAATCTTTTCATTCATTTCTTTCTTTTTTTTTCAATTGGAGTAGATAGACTAAACTATCGCCCAGTTCACACTCCACTCATGTCTATTGAACAGGTGAAGAGGCTCATCCCTTGTTCCCTGTTTAGGATGTGGTTTCCAGTTTTTTCTCTTTTCATTCTTTCACTCTTTTCTCTTTTTTTTTTTTTCAATTGGAGTAGATAGACTGAACTATCGCCGGGTTCACACTCCACCCTTGTCTATTGAACAGGTGAAGAGGCTCATCCCTTGATCTCTGTTTAGGATGTGGTTTCCGGCTTTCTCTTTTCCAATCTTTTCGTTCTTTTTTTTTTTTTCAATTGGAGTAGATAGACTGAACTATTGCCGGGTTCACACTCCTCCCACGTCTATTGAACAGGTGAAGAGGCTCATCTCTTGTTCCCTGTTTAGGATGTGGTTTCCGGCTTTCTCTTTTTCAATCTTTTCACTCTTACGTAGCCCCCTGCACTTCAGTGGCGTGATATGATTGCCTTGCTCGGAGTGATATGATTAAAAAAAAAAAAACACTAATAGCCTCATTTTTCTTGATTTTATTGCAATATCTTTTCCTTTCTCAAGTTTAAATTTCTATTAATAGTTCTGGAATGTTGAAATGTTTAAAAAAAGACTAACAGTTTTTCTGATAAAAATTTCTTCTCTTGCACTTTTTGGTTGTGGGACAATTTTTCACTTTTTTGCTTTCTCCTGTTAACATTGATTTTCAAAAATTTGAATGCAATGTCAGTCGTCATCTGTTGTTTCTTTAATTCCTGTTTCTATTTTGTCCTGTCTTATTTTTTTTGTCTGGGGTGAAATGATTAAGGAAAAAAAAACCTTATGCTGACCAAGGAATATCTTGATCAAAATATAAACTTCTGTGAATTTTATTCTGCAAATAACCCATTTTTTTTTTTTTTTTTCAGTGTCACTGAAATCAACACAGCATCAACTAACAAGGATAAAAAATCAATCAAATTTGGCTGTCAGGTAAGTTAAGAGAAATTATAGCTCTGTTTTTGTTTAAAATATATATTTTTATTCTGGATTCTGATCTATGGCATTGTGTTCCTTATATATTCACAGAAATTGAAACACTCCTGGTTCACAAAAACTTTTTTTTTTTTTACTAAATGCTCACCCAATACAAGGCTCAAGAGCCACTCAATATAAATGAGGTTGTTACATGGAAGGTGGAAGTAAGTGCAGGTGCATACAATAGGTACTGGCTGACCAAAGATTTGAAGAAATTAAGGTTGTAATGTTTGGGAAAACATCATCTTTGGATCTTGTTCCATAAAGTAGCAGCTCTTACAAAGCAGTCCGAATAGCACTTCCTCCTTACCAAAGAAATACAAAGCAAATTAACATGGTTCCTCCCTGTGTATATTGTATGGCAGGTCATAGTCTTGAATGTCTGAACTAGTGGAATCAGGAGATGTAGCTTGTCAGAATATTTTCTATAGAAAAAGCTAAAGAGCGGTGAGAGGCTTGCAGTGTTGCATTGTTATTATATTTTCAGAATTTGCCCAGATTATGTCCAGAAAAGCAATTCCTCTACTGACTCACAAGGATTATTTTGAAAATGTTCCGATGTTCCATCTGGTTCCCAGAAAGAAGATTCTTCTGTATTTTGAAAAAAAATAAATAAATAAATAAAAAGGAACTCTATCTTTCAGATCGTCTTCCAATGTGAAATAATTGAAATGGTTCTCCCTGTGTATATGGTATGGCAGGTCTTAGTCATAAATGTCTGAACTAATGGAATAAGGAGATGTAACTTGTTCCAATGTTCCATTTGGTTCCCAGAAAGGAGATTCTTCTGTATTTTGAAAAAAAAAAGGAACTAATTAGAGAAGTTTATCTTTCTGATCGTCTTCCAATGTGAAATAATTCATCTGATGAGATAAATAATTATTCTTATTGAGTGCAAGAGGTTTAAAAAACTAAAAAAAAAAAAATTTGGTTTATTTAGCAAAAGATCATCCTACACTTTAACCCATAGCTGAAGTGAGAAGGTATTCATACCTTTCCTAAGGGTATTTGTGTGTAAGTGAATGTAATGAACTTGACTGGCATTCAAACTTGGTTCTCCTGATTTCTCTGCATCCGACAGCAAGACCTCTGATTGTGAAGAGCATGGAACCACCTCTTAATTGCTGTTGTTCCTAGATCCACCCTGACCCAGAGTGGTAGCATCTGTTTGGGTCCCAGCTATGGGCAAATAGTTAACCCCCAAACTGGGGTCAAAACACTATGAAAGTATAAAAATAACTTTTATAGAAATATATACATAAAAAATAAACTTTTATAGAAAAATATACATTTTTGAAGGAAAAATATTACCAACAATACATTTTTGAAGAAAAGATGATCATGACACATTTATGAAGGAAAAAATTATTCTCAACAAAACATTTTTGAATACAAAATTAGAAGGCATTTTCAGTTTTCTAAAATAAAAAAGAATAAAGACAAAAAAATTTTCATTTGAAATCTGACTAAATTAACCTTCTCACTATAACTGAACATTAAAAAAGATGCTTTAAGACCCTACCTTTTTGGCATTAAATGACCCACAGAGGTTGATATGCTAGTAAACAAAACTGAAAATTCTCTTGATTTCTATTCTCAAGCTGTAATCCATTACAGCCCTTCACATCTAACCTTACAGCACCTGGTCTTCCCAAGCGGTCATCCATCTAGGTACTGACCAGGATCACTTTGGTGATCCTACAAAAACCAATATTTCAATATGATGTGGCTGTAACCTGCAATTTTTTAGTTACTATTATCCATTCTTTTAAAAGTGATTGATAAAGTTTTTCTAAAATGTTAGGTATTGAACAGAAGAAATACTAGTTACAGATACCACTTATTTAGTGGTAAGTACTGTTGTGATAAATGTTTATACTGTGCTCACATTATAAAAGGCTTTGAGAAGAGTGCTATCATATTTATAAATGTCTCTTTGGTCGAGTAAATGTTTCATTTTGCTTATAAATGTCTCTTTGGTCGTGTATAATTCAGTAAATGTTTCATTTTGCTTATGGCTTGGAATGTGGATGGCAGCCATTGGATGGGTCAAATCTGTTTTGCTATTTATAATCATTCACAGTCTCATATTGATTCTGAAGAAATCATACTTAACACTCTGGTATAAAAAATGAACAATTTCAATTGTTTTGATTTGGTTGATATATCAGTAGTAATACATAATGACTTTGGTTGATATATCAGTAGTAATACATAATGACTTTGGTTGATATATCAGTAGTAATACATAATGACTTTGGTTGATATATCAGTAGTAATACATAATGACTTTGGTTGATATATCAGTAGTAATACATAATGACTTTGGTTGATATATCAGTAGTAATACATAATGACTTTGGTTGATATATCAGTAGTAATACATAATGTGATTGAGCAGTGACCTGAAAACACTTGTGAATTGTTTACAAATAATGTTTATAACAAACAGTACATATAAAAAATCTGTTCTGGGCATGATGTTAAATTGCATCCACATCCTGGGCAAGAAACTAAACTGCAATCATGGTTTTTTTTTTTTTTTTACAAAACAAGTTCATTTATATCCTGGATAGAACAGTAAACTACAACCAAGCAGAGTATAGGATGCATGATTGAATAGAAACTAATTGTTTGTATGAGGAAAACTTCATCTATATGGTGTCAGCTTATACGACAATCCTACAAGTTATCCGTATATAACTAGGATGGTACCTTCAGGAAAAATAATATAGTTTTTCCATACAAATCTATTGGAAAATAATATACACACCTTTAAACTAGCAACAAAATCATAATCCACAAACTATCTGTTTATACAAAATGCTATGCCTAAACTACCTGTTCATACAAAAATACCTGGGAAATTGCAATATGTAAAGCATGCAATGCTCAGGGATGGAGTCCTGGTGACTGAGTGATTTGGGAACAAAATGGCAAGGGCTTTCCATAACACACCACTTCGGTCCCAACCTGGGATAGACGAGTGGATGGAATAACTCAACCCAGACCAATCCAATCTGCATAGCTGTTAATCCTTACATTATACTATACTTGGGTAGATGTGGTAGGGTAATACGGGTGCTCGCAGCCAATTTATCCTAACTAGACTGTGTAACCCTGGTGGATCAGGGTGAATGGCATTAGTTCCCTGCTGATAATGTCATTTAAGAAGGAACTCCAAGCCAGATGTGGACCACAGATGGCAAATACAAAAACAAAATTATATGACAATTACTCTTATAAACGAGCCAAGGAAGAAAAGCTCTGAAATGGAAAGTGACAATAAAATATCAGAGAAAAACAATTTCTAATTTTCCAAGTCATAGAATCATTAAAGGGTGAAATAACAAGTGTCACCTTTTGTGTTACAAAAAGTTATATCAGCCATGATAGAACCAAAATCTGTATAAAAAAAAATTAAAGAAAAATAACACATTTCTAATTCAAGTAAAAACCAAAAAAAGATGCAGAAAACATACTAAAAATCAAATAAATTACATATGCTTACCCCTAACAATTCCTCTAAGTCAGTTAAGTGCCATACATGATACATGGTTTGGGCGATCATGTCTTGAAAGAGACATGGCTGACTGGGCAGAAGATTATCCCACAGTAGATTGCCATTGCTTTCTGCGGTAGACTGGTTGCCAGCCAAGGCTATAGAACTCAATCTGTCCTGTCATTTGACTCATAGCTAGAGGAGGAAGAGACTTAATAATATAAAAGTAGTAATTAGTGGGGGATCAGTTTATTACTTCATAACTATATAAACTGATCCTACTCTTTATGCCCTTTCAACTATTATATTCAGTCAGTCAGTTAAGTGCCATATGTGATACATGCTTGGGCGATCATGTCTCTTTCGAGACATGACTGCCTGGGCAGAAGATTATCCTGCAGTAGTTTGCCATTGCTTTCTGTGGTAGACTGGTTGCCAGCCAAGGCTATAGAACCCAATCTGTCCTGTTATTTAACCCATAACTGGAAGGAAGAGATGGATTAATATCTTTCTCAAGGGTATTTGTGTGTAAGTGAATGCAAAGAATTCAACTGGAATTTGAACTTGGCACCCCGACCTCTCATTCTGAGACGATATCCACTGTACCACGACGCAATTTCTCTAAAGGAGTAATAAAATCTCCAAAAGTGTCACTCTGCTCACTAGAAGAAATTAAAAATGCTGACACCCTAAAAAAACAAGCATAACAAATGTTAAAAGAAATGGCACGTCAATAAACATAAACATATACATTTTGACATTCAACAAAACTAATCAAACC
Source organism: Ascarosepion bandense (assembly GCA_037127315.1). NCBI lineage: Eukaryota > Metazoa > Mollusca > Cephalopoda > Sepiida > Sepiidae > Ascarosepion > Ascarosepion bandense. Next base: position 1,072,026 of record JBBBDQ010001851.1, read on the forward strand.
AAAAAAAAAAAAAAATAGGATAAACAATACCTAAGGAAGAGCCATAAATTCAGTATTAGCAACTAGGTCCCACCCTTTTACAGTGAAACAGATAAGATGTAACTGCAATTTCTACTCCAACAGCGTCTTTTCTCACACTTCCCGCCTGTGGAATTCCCTTCCATATACTTGCTTCCCCGACAGCTACAATCTCCAGGAGTTTAAATGTAAGGTCAATAGACACCTCCTAACACCCTAACTCGCACCCATTCTCTCAAACACTCTTCCCATCTATGCAACCCTCATCCTCGGTATCCTTACCCGTCTATCACCCTCCTCCTGACGTTTCCTATATCTAATCACTCTTTCTCATCACTTTCCCTTATGTAACCCCCTAACCACTCTTTCTCATCACTTTCCCCTATGTAACCCCCTAACCACTCTTTCTCATCACTTTCCCCTATGTAACCCCCTAACCACTCTTTCTCATCACTTTCCCCTATGTAACCCCCTGTGCAACAGTGGCAGTGAAATGCCTTGCTTGGGGTGAAATGTTTACAAAAAAAAGAAAAAAGTCACAAATGCCAGAAATTCGGCTATCTACAAGATCAATGTGTAAGACTACCAGTCTGTCGACACTGTGGGGAATTCAAAACTGACCATAAAGAGTCACCCTGTGAAATGCCCTCTTTATGTCTAAACTGAAAACAAAACTACTCAGCAGATTCCAAAGAGTATAACGTCTGAGAAAAAGAAGAACAAATAATAAGAACAAAATACACACCAAACATCTTGTTCCAAGAAGATAGAAAACAGGTTGAAAGTAACTCGCTTCCAACATCATACACAAATACAACTAAAATAATAAATCACCAAAATGACATACAAGAAAACACCATAAAAAATCAAGAACTTACAAATCTAATAAATTAATTTTAAAATCTTATAGAACTACTAAAATTTAGTCTACCACACATAAAGCAAACACCTATAGTCAAAACAAATCCTACCATGTCAAGCTCAAACAAAAAATAAACTATAAGTACAAAACAAATAACTCTGAAAATCCCAATCCAATTTACAAAAATTCTTCCTATGCTAGTAATCATACACTGTTAAACACTTACTACTAAATTGTTATAACTTTCAGCAAACTCGAAACAAATACTACAAATTGGATAACTTAAAAAACCTATTTAAAAATACTGATCCAAGTAACATCATAAATTTCATTAAAAATCTACAGAAAAAGATAAAAAAAGAAACAAAAAATACTTTGGCAGACCTGTACGACTGGCACCCTCCTGCAATTTTTTTGCTTTTAATTTTCTTGACTTTCTTCAGTGCATTCTTATCGATTAGACCCTAAACTTTCAGATTAGCAAAAATAATTTGGAAAAAATTCAATATTAAAACATGTTTAGGTGGTGCTCAGTTTCTCATACAACATTCTTGTAAATCAATCCCCCATATTGGAAACACTCGCTTTGGGGTCGAGTAAAAGCCATTCTTGGGGTTTCCGAAGAAGAAGTTGCCATTGTAAGAACTTAACAAGTTTTGAATAAAAATAAAAAAATAAAAATGAAAAGCAAAAAATTACGGGGGTGGGAATGCAAGTTGTACATGTTCGCCAAAACTCTTTACCAAACTTGCTTACCTACATTTTTTTGTAACCAAATAACCTACAATTAAAAAAAAGCACAAAATCTCTGAGGAATTTTTCCCCTATATGAATCCTTGTTTCCAAAATTAAATAAGTTTAATTATTCATCTGAAAACCTACTTCAGCATTAAATGATCCGCCTGGGTTGATTTGCCAGAAAACTAATCAATCAATCAATCAGAAAATTCAATTGTTTACAAAATTATGTTTATAATACATAATGTTGTCAAGCAGTTACTTGAAAAACACTTGTGAATTGTTTACATATAATGTTTATAACAATACACATAATCAAGCAGTAATCTGAAAAGACTTGTGAATTGTTTACAAGTGTTTTTTAATAATATATACATATAAACTGTTTACATGTGCAGATTTTTGTCACAAACATTAAATTGTACAGTAATTAATGTGCTCTTAAAATGGGGTATGACTTGAATAAACAGTATTAATAAATGTTTTATTTTTATATTTGTTAACTGAAGAAATGAATATATAAGTGTTATTTTTACAGAAGGATGTTAATTCTCTTGCAGACATTTTGGTCTCCCATGTGCAACAATTTTGACATTATCTGATAGTTCTGTTTTTCTTCATTCTTTCTATATTAGCATGACATTTATATTTTTTTACATTTTTATTTTTTAACAGCAACTTTCCCATAGTCAACCGAGTAAACAGAACACATCTGGATCTTATAACTCCAACCTCGATGACATGAAGCAATTGTCTTGCAGTCTGGATTCTGGTCTGTCACACATGACCAAAGTGGAACCATTCACCTCTCCACTCAAAAGACAATCACCAACAGAAAAGGCAACAACAGATTCTGCAAGTATTTCTTCACTGGTTACTGAAGACAAGAATCTGGAACAAACTCCAGAGAAAATAATTGCTTTTCCTCTTGGCTCTGTCTCCAATTTCCAATGTGTTAGTTCTTTGCCAAAAAATCAAGATTCTTGTTCAAGTGAACCTGGTACGTTGTTATTCCAAGAAAGGGAACTTTGTGTCAAGAACAAAACCATTTCAAGCAGTCAGCCGTCAACCCTGAAAGGAATGTATCCTGAACATACGTACCAAATAAAGATGGACGTCTGCAAAAAGAATGTCAGTGGTGAAAAGCTGTCATCCCTCTCGACTGTAAAGTTTGAAACTCAAGATCAACAGAAAGAGTTAAAGCCAACGATGAGTCATGAGCTGGAACCTTTAAAGATTTTGCATTTTCCTGATACGAAGAATAAAGAACCTGACAAAGATACATTCAATGACAAAGAAACTTCTGGAAAAACCCTTTCGGTTACTGCCTCTCCCGAAAAGATGGAAGTCGATTTTGCAGCCATCGAGCTTCCCAGTAAACCAAATATCTGTTATCTTAAAGATACCGAACATTCACAAGGAAGTAGCACAATAACACTAAGCCAAAATCACCAATTTGAAATATATTCTTCTCAAATGGGAATATCTCAAGAATTAAACAAGAATTCTAAAGAAATTTCCTCTCTTTCAACTCACACAACTTGTGATAAAAACCTTGTCTCAATTCCTCACCAAGAAGGTTCCAAGAATGTTCTTACCACTGCAATAAAAAAACTTACTCTAATTAAACCCAAATGTAAAGAAGGGAGATCAGAATTACCTGAAGCTTCTTCAACCATTTATCCCAGCCAGACCAGTGCATCCCAACAGAGACATACCCCACCTGTTGAGATACAACCACAGCAAAACGTTACTTCTGCAAATGTGGCCAGGTACAATATTAACTCAGCGCAAACTAATCCTAAAACTGAACAGCCTTTGGCCGGCCCCAGTAATGATCCTTATTTATTTATCGAATCTCAACCTAAGACTATACAAATAGTTGAATCTAAAAAGAAACAACGTAGGTCAAAGGTAAGATCTTTAGTTATAATTGCGATTTTTATTTTTATTTCTGTTTTAAATTCTTTAATTTATAAGATAGATTCATAGGTGAGTGAAGAAGACCGTTATTACTGTGTAATGTGTTTGATACTCACTGGGTACCCTACTTTTGGGATAAGCTTAAAAATACCTGGCAGATAAATTTAGGCAAAATAGTAATATTATTTACATTTAGAAAAATTATTATTATTATTAACAATTACAATCCAGGTGATCTTTAAGTTTTTTTGTTTTTTTTAATCATTTCACCCCGAGCAAGGCAGTAATGCCACTGATGTGCAGGGGGCTACATAAGTGTAAAAAAATTAATTAGAAGAGAGTGAAGGAAGACGAACCAGTTAGAAAGGAGCAATAGAAAGAGGAGAATGCAGGTGTGATGACAGTTTCAAAGGTGGAGAGAAAGGAAAGGATATACGGGGTGGGGAAAGAACTAGAGTCAAGTGGTTAATTCCTTAATTGCATTTAAATTCCTGGAGGTTGTAGCCGTCAGGAAAGCAAGAATATGGGAGCGAGTTCCACAGGTGGGAAGTGAGAGAGAAGAAGCTGCAGGAGTAGAATTGTTGTCTGCAGTTGGCTAACCTAACCTTTTATGGATAGGACCCAGTTGCCAATCTGGTTACATGAGTAAACACCTGTTGGGGAGGCACCAGTGACTTAAGTTTGTTGGAGCAGAAGCCATGAAAGTATTTATAGAACAGACAAAGGGAGGCCACATTTCGTCAGTGGGGAAGTGGCTGTAGTCAAGCCGCCAGGTCAGTACCTATCACATTACTGATTCTCCTTTGGAGCCTGTCGAAAACACTGAGGTGAATGGCAGGGGTGCCTGACCATATATGGCAGCAGTACTCCATGCACGGACGGATGGTTGACTTGCATATATGCAGGATGGATTCAGGCGGAAAAAACATCCTGGCCCGACACTGACCCAACCTTCTTAACAGTTATGATAGGATCCCATTAAAATCACCTCATCATTAAATTGATTGCGACTTAGTTCAAATATCCCCTGTGGTGAGTTGTAGCTGTAGTAGTATCATTTAATGTCAGTGTCTTGAAAAGTTTTTTTTTTCTTTTTTGTTTTTAAGGATAAAGGAACAAGGAACATAAAACGGTTCATTACAAATGCTATATGATATTTCAATTTATTGTAATACTATGACAATTCAAGTTATATGACAACTGAATTGTAATACCATGTGACATTTCAATTGTAGTACCATATGACATTTCAATTTATTGTAATACCAAATGACATTACAATTTATTGTAATACGACATCCTGTCTGAAAGTATTAAGCAAATCATATGAAATTAAAATTTGGTTTGAAAATAATTGCCAAATTTTAAACAATTTAGACATCATAACAAAGCCTGAGTTAAAATTTTTAGGTAGTATCAATATGTTTTATTGAAGTTATTTGATGTATTCTGAAAAACTGCCATCTCAAGTTACTAGGCAAAACCAAATAATCACATTTTACTTCAATAGAACAGTAATAAAACCATCAAAAATTATCAACACCTATAATAGAACAAATAACAAACACATATGATAAGTCTTTGAGCCCTTTACATTTTAATATAGTGACCCTTCTTCTCAATAACAGCCAGTAATCTCTTACTTGTTGATTTTGTTTTTTTTTTTTTTACTTCAGCAAGTTCATTTCCGACATCATTGTTTTAATTGCTTGCCATAGCTCTGCTTTGCTGTTATATTGTTTCATATAATTTAATCTTCACAATTGACCATGTATTTTCAATTGGATTCAGATTAAGCCTTGATCGTGTTCATTTGATTATCTTCTCTCTTGTAAATCTTTCCGGTTCAAAGAATTCATGGGTAAGCTTAAATACATTGTTGTGCATAAATACACTGTACCATGAAAAGAAAGTCTTGTTCATAAAATTGCAATAATTAGCACTGCTCAGTTTAACTCCTTCATTGACATTGAATGGTCCAATAATGGTTTGGTTGACAATTCCAGCCTCTTATCATAATTCCTCCTTGTTGCCTTATTTTAGCCACAGGCACGCATGTCTGAATTGAATAAAATCTATCTTTTGGTTTATCACATGTCATTCAAGATTCGTTCTGTGAAAATTACTTTAGAAAGGTCAATTTTTGTGTATTTCTTGGCCCAATTTTTACCTTTTAAAATATTTACTTTATTGAGAAAAGGTTGCCTACAAGATTTTTTTTACAGATCCCAATTCACAAATTATTCTACACTTTTTTCTTTCTTGACTCCCTCAATTTCAGCTTTTTCAAAGATCTGGTCGCCAGTCAAAAGTGGTTGTTTTGCTATAACTTGCTTCAGTTTACGTTCATCTCAAGGAAGCAAGTTCTTAATGCCTTTTCTTTTGCTTCAAGTTCTCAACTTACGAGGGTCATTCAATAAATAAGGTGAAGTTTTTGGTATAAGGACTTCTAATGCAGATAGAAGCTTACTTTTTTTTCAAAGGGATTTGATTTTTTTTTTTTTTTTTTTTTTTTTTTTTTGCAGATTGAAAAAAAAACTTTGAGAATTTTGGAGATTAACAAAGATGGCTGACCAAGAAGCATGCCTCCAGGTTTGAACAGAGGTCAGTTATCAAGTTTTGGGTTGCTGAAGGGTGCAAACCAGTTGAAATTCATAGGAGAATGTCAACTATGTATGGTGCCACATGTTTCAGCCAAAAAAATATCTACAAGTGGGCTAAATTTTTTAAAGAAGGATGGAGCAGTGTTGAGGATGAAGACAGGCCTGGGAGGCCTACAGAAGTGAGGTCTCCTGAGGTGATCAAATCAGTCAATGACCTCATTCAGTCTAACAAAAGGGTGACAGTGGATGACATTGCAAGGACTTTGAGCTTATCTGTTGGGACAGCACACAAAATTATCCATGATGACCTTGCCTACTCAAGGGTCGGCTGCAAGGCCTCACACAGCAGCCCAAACGGTGCAGACCATCAATGAGCTGGGCTGGGAACTGCTCCCTCATCCCCCTTACAGCCCAGACCTTGCCTCTTCAGACTTTCACCTGTTTGGTTCCTTGAAAGCGTTCATGAGAGGCATGGAATTTGAAAGTGACGATGAAGTCAAAAGTGCTGTGAGCGATTGGCTGAGACATCAGTCCAAAGATTTTTATGCTGAGGGAATACAGAAGCTTGTGCACAGATGGGAAAAGTGTGTGACACTATTGGGAGACTATGTTGAAAAAAAAAAGCTTCTATCTGTATTAGAAGTCCTTATGCCGAAAAAATTCACCTTATTTATTTTCAACAACTGCCTTTATCAGTTGATGATCTCTGCAAAGCTCCTTTGATATCTCCAGTATGGATATTCCCTCACTCAATAACTTTGTTATTTTCTGTTTGTCAGCAATTGTTAGATCCTCCCTTTATTCATATTTCAACATAAATTATGGACAAAAAATAGATTTTATTACATGACAGAGGTCTTAAGCTAATATCAGTTTAATGTGGATACTAACTTCAGTCAGTCCATTTTCATAAATTCCAAATATCCCAAAAACTAACCACTGAAAATTTGATTAAATATTTTACTAAGGGTGGGAAATGGACAAGTTTAAATTTGACAAATATTTGTTTAGAACTTTTCGAATTCATAAGGTATATTTGATTTGTATAATAACTTAAGACTGGCTGATGTGACATTTTAATTTAATGTAAATGAAGAAATGTTGTGTTTTAGTATCCACAGGAATATCAGTGAAGAAAGGTCAAAGATCAGGCTTGAATCCTCTCTTCCCTGGCTATGATTGTGAAAGACTAAAGTTGCCAGGAAACTTAATTCCAACAACACTCATTAACAAGTGTAAAAATAACTTTTCTTTTTTGGTGCTATGATTGATTAAGATCATAAATACATAAACAAAAAGGATTGGAAGATGTTTCCCCCATATAAGGAATTCTTAAACTGGGAGGAAGCGGTTGATTGGCAGTTGCAGTTATGGCTAAACAGTCCAGAGTCATTTAACTCTTTAAATGAAGGCAGCTGATCAAGGGAATTCAAAAAGTGGTGTAGAGAACAGGTCATCAGGTAGGGAGCGTGTCAGTCTACTAGTGGCGAAACAAGTTCAATCTTACTTCTGTTCTATCGGCAATTGCTTTTATAAAGGTGCAAACCCCAATTGCATTGCTCTTATTGGCCAGCCAATAATAATGCTTGATCAATGTCCTTTCGTCATACACATTGAATGACTGGTGGTCCAATCAAAATAATGGCCCCATGTCATAAGTATTGTAGGGGGAGAGTAGAAGTTCTCTTCCAGTTCTTCTCTCATTGGTGAGTCAATCAAAATTGTGAATTTGTATCACTCATATCCATCTTCAGTAGAACATTTTTCATGTTCTAGAATCTCACCCTCATTTGACTTGATTATCACAGGTGTCATTGTCGCCACCATCTGAAAGTGTGTTACATCCCTGATCAAAACTTAAGATTTGTGTTACTCATTTCATTGAATAATTCTTTAATCGAATGAAAACAACACTTAAAGTTCAGTTAAATGCCATACATGATACACGCTTTGGGCGATCATATCATAACATAACTGACTGGGCAGAAGATTATCCCACAGTAGGTTGCCATTGCTTTCTGCAGTAGACTGGTTACCAGTGAAGGCTATAGAACCCAATCTGTCCTATTATTTAACCTATAACTGGAGGGAAGAAACGGATTAATATCTTTCCCATGGGTATTTGTGTGTAAGTGAATGCAAGGAACTCAACTGGAATTAGAACTCGGCTCCCTGATTTGTCCTTCCAAGCCAATATCCACTGCACTATAATGCACATTCTAAGTTTAACAAACCTAAAACCACACCAATCCCAATCAAGCTTACAATTTCACCTCTCACACTATACTCTATCAGTGACACAAACCAGATAATTCATGGTATTACATTGTTTTAACATGAAAAATATTTTTCGTTCTTTAGAAATAAAAAATTAGATTGCCAGTCAATCATTGACACCCAGTCATAGTGTCATATAACCTTTTCTTCCTTTTGAATCGATTCTAATGTTTTTTCATTGTTTTCAAAATCTTTATTTTTTTTTATAAAAAATAATCCTTTTTATATCAGTATTCTTCCAAAGAAACCTTGTTCATCACACAATTTTCTGACAAAATTGCATAAAATTGTAGGTAATTAATATTCTTTCCAGTCTAATTTTTTAAAAATATTTTGGTGTTCATTCAGATCATCTTCCAAAACAAGAGAAATGGAATTGATTTTACTGCCCATTTGTGAGTTGACGTTTATTCTTGTAAACCACAATCCTATTACTACTTCAATTTTTATAAAGTAGAATTGCTAGCTCCAGGCCTAACCGCCCAGTTTTCAATTCAAATTTTTTCTTCTAGCCTGGTTGCTAATTATAGAACCCAGTTCTAAATGCCATTTTCTCCACAGCTAGTAGTAGAAAACCTGAATTTATGCCTTTCCCCAGGGTATTAGTGTAAAACTGTTTGGATTAGAATTTGAACTCATTTTACTAATTTCATTTTCCATACGGTTAATTTTAAGACTAACAACAAATCCTTATATTTGTACATACAATAGAATCAAATGGAACAAATTCCTGGGTATGACAATAAACTACATCTGGCAGCAAAGTTTCTAATCAGAGTGTGTTTTCCGAGATGATGTACCTTCGTTATCACCATTCCAAATCCTTTTTGAATCCTTTGATTTGTCCTCAGATTGACACCCAAGCACTCTGAAATGTTCATATTGAAGCTTCCGGCACGAATACCAAGCAGTACCGCAAAAATTTGGGCGAAATGAATTGTGTTATGATGCTCTTTTTTTCATAGATCGAACTCGCTACTCAGTTATAAAAATTCCAGCGAGACGAGTTTGCTAACCATTACACCATGCCAAGGTGCCCTAAAACTGGAGATGTAACAGCTAATCTTGACCTTTATGGAAATTCAATAAAAAGAAGCATTTTCTGTGATGGTATTTCATTACTTCTTATAGTTAATTCATCTGTAAGAATTAGAACTCATTTTACTAATTTCATTTTCCATACGGTTAATTTTAAGACTAACAACAAATCCTTATATTTGTACATACAATAGAATCAAATGGAACAAATTCCTGGGTATGACAGTAAACTACATCTGGCAGCAAGGCTTCTGATTGGGAGGTTGGAGGTTTTGAGGAGTGTGGAACCACCTCTTAAATGTTGTTATTTCCAGGTCCACCTTGACCCAAGGTGGTAGCAGCAGTTAAGGTCCCAGCTATGAGCAAATAGTGAACTCCAAGCAAAACACTATGAAAATATAAAAAATACACGTTTATAGTAAAAATACTAGTAATACATTTTTATATAAAAAAAGTACCAACAATACATATTTATTGTAAAATGACCAACAATAGCTTTTAAAGAAAAATAGCTAACTATTCATTTTATCTGTTTTATTTATACAAGTATACAATTGCTTTCATAATATACTTATTTGAAGCCATAAAATGTATTCAGCTTTTTTTAGATTTTGGCATTAAATATCCCATAGATATGTTGATATGCCACTAAACAAAACCAACCAACCATCAAATAGAACAAATGTCACAGTCAGTGGATAGCTGTATAGATAAAACAAAGTTTGCAAGAGATTTCTGTAGATATTATTTCATTACTTGTTCTTCTTGGTAATGCATCTGTAGGAAAACTAGAGATGTAACACATTATCTTGACCATTATGGAAATTCAATTCTGAGATGTTATTAAAGATAAAAGTAATATTTTTTATTTGCAGGGATTGTCCAAATTTACCCAGAAGAGGATGCAGAAAAAATCTATACCAAAAAAGAAGAGTTCTCTATGTGGCCGCAACTGGACTATTCGCAAAGATTATAAAAGTCCTGTTCACCGGGTCAGATTTGAGCCACTCCGGAGAAGAAGTGCCACCCTGAAACTCCTGAAAGATGACCCCATATTCCTGAAGGTTCCTTCTTATAAAGATATTGAGACAATTTTCTCCAGGAAGGACAGCCCGAAGGAAAAAGTAAAATCCTCTTGTTCAAGTGATGGAAGCACACACAAATCTACCAACAAAGATGATCCACAACACCAGACCTTGTTATCTGTAAGAATATAGTGTTTTTCTAAAATAAAGGCTTGTCTTATTTTCCTGACCATTAACAATCCCTTTCTTCCCGATTTTTAGTGCATTTCTAAAGTGCATCTGGAGATTATATGCAAATCATAAAATTTAAAATATTTTAAAATGAACTTCATTTATAACTTAAATAACTGACTACATATATTCTGTTGTTCAGCCTACATGCAAAATGAGAGAGAAGCCCTTTAATTGTAATTGGGATTATTCTATATAATGGAAAAATAAATTAATTTTACTGTCAATAGTTTATTTGAAAATACAGTTATTTGCAGGAAAAATGTATGATGAAGTAAGCCTGTTTAATCTTTATACTTATATTATTGAAGTAATATTAACAAACTTCAGATTTAACAGAAAATAAAAGACCTATTTACACAATTACAAAAGAATCTTAGGTTATTTACCGTACTGGTGATCCATTCTTTTCAATAACTTTTAGGAGTCTGTTATCAACATCTGATGTTAGATTTGCAATTGTAGAAGCTGATATGTTACTTGTAACAGTTTTTGTTGCCTCCTAGAGGTCATGTTTGCTGTTAAACTGCCCTCCATTTAAATAAATATCTCTCTTAAGGATACTCCACAGGTTTTCATGGTCCTGGGCACGATGGTAAGCTGCATCTGACAGCAAGGCCTCTGATTGGGAGGTTGTGAGGAGAATGGAACCACTTCTTAATTGCTGTTGTTCCCAGGTCCACCCTGACCCAGAGTGGTAGCATCTGTTAGGGTCCCAGCTATGGGCAAATAGTTAACTTCCAAACTGGGCTCAAACTACTACTACTTGGTTTTTCTTCCCTGTCTTCCCCGTGTCCAAGGGTTGGAAATTCTGCTATGCCGTCCAGGTCTGATGTTTATTCCCCCCCCCCCCCCCCGATCCATTGCTTGCTCAGGTTTGAGGCCGGTGCTTTTCAGATCCTCATTGATGCTGTTGGTCCATCTTTTCCATGGGTGACCTCTAGGGTAGGAGCCCGGGATAACAATGCTCTCAACTTTTCTAGGCCACACATCTTGGTCCATGCACTGAAGGTGGCCATACCAGCGCAATCTGTTCCACCAGAGAACCTCCTGTCAAAACACTATGAAAGTATAAAAATACACTTTTATGTATATATATACATAAAAATAGACTTTTATAGAAAAATATACATTTTTAAATGAAAAATATTACCAACAATACATTTTTGAAGATAACAATGCTCTCAACTTTTCTAGGCCACACATCTTGGTCCATGCACTGAAGGTGGCCATACCAGCGCAATCTGTTCCACCAGAGAACCTCCTGTCAAAACACTATGAAAGTATAAAAATACACTTTTATGTATATATATACATAAAAATAGACTTTTATAGAAAAATATACATTTTTAAATGAAAAATATTACCAACAATACATTTTTGAAGAAAAAATTTTTGCCATAACACATTTATGAAGGAAAAAAAAAATTATTCTCAGCAAAACATTTTTGAATACAAAACTAAAAGATATTTTCGTTTTCTAAAATAAAAAAGAATGAAAACAAAAAAATTTCATTCAAATCTAAATCAACTTTCTCACTATAACTGAACATTAAAAAAAATACCTTAAAACCCCACCTTTTTGGCATTAAATAACCCACAAAGGTTGATATGCTGTTAAACAAAACTCAAACTCAAACAGATTTTCAATCAGATTTAAATCATAGCTATTAGGTGGTTGCATTTGGCTAAAGGTTGGTCATCTAGCCATTGAAAGAAATTTTGCTTCAGGAAATCACAGTAATTTTTTGAGTTCAGTTTCACACAGCCTCTGACTTTGAAAGGTCCCACAAGCTCACTACCATTAATATCAGCCCATATCATGATCCCATCTCCACCTTGTTGCTGTTTAACAAATTGCTTTGATTCACGATGGCTACAAACCCAGCCTCACACCAATCCATCAGGTCTGTCAAGAGTAATTCTTGACTCATCTGTGAATATGACATTATTAAAATCAGTTTTCACATATTTTTTAGCCCACTGAACTCTTTCTTTTTTAAAATGTTTGTTTTGACTTGATTCCACACTTTCATAATCCCTTGCATCTCGTTTCTCTTGAAACCATAGGAACTCCAGCAACTTCAAATCTGAATACACCACTAGCATGTGGACTTCTGATGATTTCTCTTTGGATATGTGACAAATCTCTTTTTATAAGAGTCCTAAATTCTGCTTGAGACTTTTTTCATGGCTGAATTCTATTCTTACATATTTTCTTGATAGTTCGATGATCCCTTTTCAAATCCTTCAAAATTTGAAGTTAAAACTTTTGTTTATTTTCCTTATTATATAGTTCTTTTCATCACTTGTTCTTTTTATGGACTGTGTTGACTTTTCATCTATACGAAAAAAGTATTACAACACAAAAACAAAGAACTATTTGAACACACCAAGATAGACCATTTAATGGCATATTCAAAGAAAATAGGACTATACAATAAAATTTAATTAAAATAAAAATGTATACAATCTAATGTGTACAACCACTTTAATGCGTGCAACAACTTCAAAACAAATGTGATCCCAAAATACAAAAGCTGACCCTTAAATGACCATAATGGTTGATGGGTCGTTAAACTCAAACCAAACCAAAGTTTAGAACTTGCAAATAATCTCCAGACACTGGAAATGGCAATATTTACACAAGTTCATTAAAATAGACTCTGAAATGAAATATGAAGAGGTTATTTTTTTACAATTACAAAAAGATGCATACTGAAAAACATAGCTATTACATAATTAGATGTTATATTATATAGTACTACTTGCATATAATAAACCTCTAGACACACTTTATAGTGAAAATATTAATAATGCATTTACAATATACATAGAATTACTCCATTCTGTCAGTAACACATGGTTTAATTCCTAATCACTGACAATTCCTTTTTTCAATGCATGGAATAATTTTATTCTATCAGTAACGCATTTAATTCCTGACCACTGACAACGCCTTTATTCTTGATTTTCAATTTATCAGTCAGTTAAGTGCTATCCATAATACATGTTTGGGTGATCATGTCTTGAAAGAGACATGACTGACTGGGCAAAAGATTTTTTTGCAGTAGGATGCCATTACTTTCTGCAGTAGACTGGTTGCCAACCAAGGCTATAGAACCCAATCTGTCATGCTAACCTATAACTAGAGAGAGAAGCAATGGATTAATTAATACCTTTCCTAAGGGTATTAGCGTGTAAGTGAATGCAATGAATTTGACTGAAATTTGAACTTGGCTCTCCGATATCGGATTCTGAGCTGATATCCACTGCTCCACAACGCACATCCAATTTCAATTTATAACTTGTAAATATTAGGTTTAAATAAAAAATAACAAAATTCAAAATATTAATTTATTTCTTACAGCCCAAAATATTTTTTTCTTGATGCAGAAAAATTACATTTTGGTAATTATGAAATATGCTAGAATTTCCATGTAGAGGAAGGAAAATCCTGATTTTAAACCTCTGCCACCTTGTGGGTATATCCAAACCTGGAAAAAACTATGGAAGTAAACAGAAAATCTGGAGTGGAGCCCTGAATCTGGTTGATTGACACTCCTCTGGCAACTCCTGTAGCCATGCAGGCCCCAAATGTAACGCCTTGTACTCCTTTGGATCTTCATATGGTCAAGAGTGAGGTCATGTGGGCTGAGCAGCACACATCTTCTATATACCATTTCCAAGGCCTGTCCTGGAAAGTTCACTCCAGTCCCACCATCAAAGAACTTATTTTAGACTAAACAGAGTGCTACTATTATCTTGCAAGATAAACGAATGCGTACATAAAATACGCCTCAGTGTAATGTTGCTATGAATAATTAAATTCTCTTGTTATTAATAAAAATATTTTCTTTCTCTATTCACTATTTATCATCCCATCTGAAATAAACAAATCTATTAGAATTTTTATTTGGTTAAAAATCTACAAAAATTCTTATTCCCAACACATTGACTTTTCTTGAAATATACTTATGTATATCAAATCTAGTTTTCTAATTAATTAAAACTGATGAAAAATAATTAAAATGAAAATCAATTTTAAAATGTAAAAAAATGATGTTATTTTATAGTGTAATTAATGTAGTTTATTTCCATTTTTAATTAGTTCTTCACTCTTTAGAGAGTTTAATTTACACTGCATTTTATACAAAACTAGGGGAGATGGATTCATGCCTTTCTCAAGAACATTAGTTAAAAATGAACAAAAACTACTTCAGCTGGAATTTGAGTTCAGTTTACTCAGATCAGTGTTGATCCTTAATCTGTCCATGCAATAAAAGTTTAGTTTCTATCAAAATTGAAGACATTTTTTGTTAATCAAAAATATTATGTAAAGACATCTTACACAGAACTTGTTTTACTTTATTAAATATTTTTAGGAAATTGTTTTACTTTATGAAATATTTTTAGGAAATTGTTTTACTTTATGAAATATTTTTAGGAAATTGTTTTACTTTATGAAATAAATTTAGGAAATTATTGTTTTACTTTTTATTACTAATTTTTAGAAATTACTTCACTAAGTGAATGTTTAAAATTGGATTTGTTTGGTTTGTGAATTTAACTTCTAAAAATATTCTCTATAGAATCTCCAGAATGTTCTGCAGAGGAAGATTGTAGAAGAAACAGTTGTACAACTTGTTTATCGCAAAATCACTATTGAAACAGTGAAAAACTCCAAAGTGGTTGACAGTAGGACTATTGTGGTGAGTTTGAAATTTGACAATTTTGAGAAATTGCTAAATCTAAATGATAATTACAGAACAGAATTCCTGAAAAATGCAAATGCAACTTACTAATGTAATTAATAGAGAACTTTTGAATTGGATTCAATATTGGCCAGCAATGAAGAATTCTAAAAGAGTGTATTAAACCAGTGTGGCAATAAAAATCAACAAGACAGAATAAAATTGGTAATAAAATAAGTATATGTCTGTTCCCAAGATAAATATATTATGGACATTTTGGATTGGCTTGCTTCTTATATATGCTTTTAGTATTTACTGTATCACTATATGTAATTACCAGAGTGAATAAAAGTTTTGAGATATTTGTATATTATGATTATTTGGCTTGTATGCATAAGCATGTAGTTAAAATGTAATGATAATAACATGTTAATTATAAAATTCATATTTCATTCATATCCTCCTGGCATCAGTTTAAACTGATATCTTTTTTTACAATATACTGTTACAAGTTTGCCTGATCTAAACTCATTTATAAATGGAACTTTGTCTGTGTGAATATGTGTGTGTGTGTGTGTCCGTTACCTATAGACTCCGAAATGGCTGAAACGATTTTCTTGAAAATTTACACAGTTGTATTTTAAGCGCCTGCGAGTGTTCTTAGCTAGGTTTTGTGTCAAGGTACCCCCGATAAATATCAAAAATCGATAATCGAAAAATTTGGTTTATAGAAGGAGTGGTCTGATTTTAATCAAATTAATTAATTTAATAATAATTAATGTCTGTTTATCTGCCTGTATGTCTATTTTTTTCAGCCCTTTTATTTTAGTTTTTGCTTCGGGTTTGACTCTAAGTAGGTATAATTGTAGTTCTTAGTCTCAGAAATGATACCATTTACTCAGAGGACTTATTTAGCCTTCAAAATTCAGTTTACAACAAAAAAAACTTATTTGATATCGATACCATGAAATCAAAATTTGACTTACATCCATTCATTTTTCTTTCAGTCTAAGGTTTTGCTTTAACTGGAAACAACGATTGCTTTTTAGTCTTTCATGTCAACGTCCAAAGAGTCTGAGCTCCAGGGCCATGGATTAGTTTTAAAGCTTTCGTTACACCCGAGCAATGCCGGGCTATACTGCTAGTCAAGAAATGACCATAAACAATAGCAAGAAAGAGCCAAGCTTCACAGAAAGGCTTCAACAGGAATGAAGAGAAATATGCAGTAGCAAAGAGGTCAAGCATGACAGCATCACTGAAACTGAAGAACATCATACATAATAACAGCATCATTAGGTTTAAGTCTCCAAGTTCTAGCTTCAGGATTGTCCCAATAGCTAGTGAATTAAAGTACTAGATTGTGAATTTAGTGGTATAGTAATTGTGAGTTCAATCCCTGGCTTGACTCAGTGGAAACAGCAATAACTATGAGATAAAAAAAACAAACTATTCCTAGACATAGACAGCAGGATGAGGACAATCTATTCATATTAAATTAATAATAAATTAAATAGAGGGTTCAACTCAAAGTTCCCTGATGGTTACCTGGATTGATGTACACCTGAAGGAGGCTAGAGAGCACAATGGCCAAAATGTGACGATAATAACAAAAATGAGGATATTAGTCCAGTGATAGTACCTCATCCCAGAAATATAAGCAGAAATTGTGCTTAAGTTTAAAATTTTCTCGATTTCAGATGGAAACTTTTCAACATGTTTCAATGATTTACATTGTTTGGACTGTTATCTTCATCTTTATTGTCATATTCATGATGTTTCAGCTGTTGTACGCTTTGACCTTCTTCAGGTGACTGGAATTTTGAACTAAACCTTTTATTTCGAAATAAAGGATTCGTTTCAAATTCCAGTCACCTGATGAAAGTTGGAGCATACAATGACCAAAATGTCAATAAAGATGAAGATAACTTTCGTCTCAGAAATGTAGACAAATATATTTCAACTAGCAGTATAGCCCAGCGTTGCTCGGGTGTAATGAAAGCTTTAAAACTAATCCATGGTCTTGAGCTCAGACTCAGCCTAAAGAATATTTGTGTGAAGTTTGGTGAGAATCAGATAAAAATTGTGGATTTGTATAAAGGACATACAGACAGATAAACAGACACACACACAACAAACATGTTGCCTTTTATATATATATATATATATATATATATATATAAAATCAATTCTTTGCACTATTGTAAGAACTTCAACCTTGAAACTTCTGAATATCGTTTCTTATTTCTTTGTCTATGAGTGTATCAAATTTGATTAAAATCAGACCACTCCTTCTATAACCCGATTTTTTTCGATTATCGATTTTCGATATTCATTGGTGGTACCTTGACACAAAACCTAGCTAAGAACACTCGCAGACGCTTATGGTACAACTGTGTAAATTTTCAAGAAAATGGTTCAGCTGTTTCGGAGTCAGACACACACACATGGACAAAGTTCCATTTATAAATAAGTTTAGATAAAATTTTCACTTTCCAAAATTATGATAGAAATAAGGTGTCAGTTTAAACTGACTCCAGAAGATTGCTTAAAACTATCTGAGTTACTGTATTTCTGATTTATTAGATATCTGAAAATTATTTTCACTCATTGCTAGAAAAGACATCTATTCATTTTCTTTTATGAATGTTTTTTTTAATTTCAGGAAAAAGATGATCCATTAATCATTCAAAGGAGTCGAAATGAGGATTTCAAATATTTGAATTCGTCTAAGGGTGTGTCTCCTTTTTGTAGTCCCAATTCCTTAACATCAGGTGAGTATGCTGATGTGAGTTCATTGTCTCACTCAGATAGCAAAACCAGCAACAGTAGCAGCTTTGGCAGCCTGGCCACTAAAACATCCACATTTGAGGTGCCTATGTCTCCCTTGGTACAAATCACTACCACCCAGTCCAAGAAAGACAACTTGAGTGGCACTCAGAGTGGTCAACCTGTTACTTTGAGATCATTGCAGAGTCCAAATACAGATGATGACCTTTTGAAGGCACCGTCACCAATCACATCTGTCTACAAGGGCACACATTCTGTAAGTGTTAGCATCTATTGTTGTGTATTGAATAGAATACTTTTGGGTTGGAACAAACGTTTGTAGTATTTTGTGTCTCAGTGTTTGGTTCAACTCTAATGCACATGGCAATCATCAGGCATGGAGATGAAAAATGGATTGTTTACAACAATGTAAAGTGAAAGATTCATGGGGAAAACAAAATGAGTCACTTGAAAAACAGTGCTGAATCTGAAGGTAATTCTGGCCATCTTGTTGGATTGGAAGGATATTATGCATTATGAGCTTGTTCCAACAATCAAATGTTAAATTTGAACAAATACTGTTTTCAATTGAATTAATTAAAAGCAGCAAGTGATGAAAAGTTCTTGGAATGGGCCAACCAGAAGGCTACTATAATTCATAAAGACAAAACCAGACCTCATGTCTCCTTACAGATCCAGCATTGGTACAGATTGGCTGGAATATCTGGCTATACCCACTATATTCACCTGACCTTGTACATTCAGATTACCACTTATTTTGATCTCTACAAAATTCTTTTAATGAGAAGAACTGCAATTCCAATTCTCTAGAAAGCAGTAAAAATCATTTAGTTTGTTTCTTTACACAGAAAGATGCCAAGTTTTAGAAGCAAGGATTCATGAACTACCTCAAAAATGATAATGTCTTTGAATAAATCCATATACAAATATTGTCTTTGAATTTCACTCAGAAAAGTACTACCAACTTTTGTTCTAATCTAATGCATTTATTTTTTTTTTACTTGATGAGTTAATTCAGTTTGGGTTGGAAAAATCTCTACTATTTGCCAACAATAAGACTTAAAGACAAACTTTCATGAAAATTAGAATATATTTGCCACAACAAGTATTTATAGTCACATGTATAAGATTCATGAACATAATGATTTTTTAAGAAAAAAAATTCCAATGTTCCTACAAACAAAAATTGAACATAAAGATATTCTATATCTAAGCAGAAAAAAGAAAGTTTTGTCTATCTACAAATGAACAATTTAAGAAAAAGGTACAAAGCAAACATTTTTTACACATCAATAAACTGAATTCAGTATTTAACATTGTATTCTTTATTTGCTATCACATCTGTCTGATGTTTATAATGATTTTCTCACAATAATTAAGCCCAACTTCATTTCAATCCTATTAATAAATCACCTTAAGATTGTTAACGTTTTGATCATTCCTCCAATAAACTGTAATTTTAAACTCCTTCCATAGACTTTCTAAGCAACTGACTAGGCCATTCTAAAACTCTTCTTTTCTTTGCCTTTAACTATTCTCTTGTTGTCACTGCCATATGTTTCAGGTCATTATCATGTTGAAACAGCTGACTTTTAAGTAGTTTAAGTTGTTTGAACCAAGTTCTTCAATACTTCAGAATACGTTCCTGGGCATGACGATAAGCTGCATCCGGCAGCAAGGCCTCTGATTGGGATGTTGTGAGGAGTATGGAACCACCTCTTAATTGCTTTTGTTCCCAGGTCCACTCTGACCTGAAGTGGTAGCACCTGTTAGGGTCCCAGCTATGAGCAAATAGTTAAGCCCCTAAACTGGGGTTAAAACACTATGAAAGTATAAAAAATACACTTTTATAGAAAAAAATACATAAAAAATAAACTTTTATAGAAAAATATACATTTTTGAAGAAAAAAATATTACCAACAATACATTTTTTAAGAAAAAATTATTACTATAACACATTTTTGAAGGAAAAAAAATATTCTCAGCAAAACATTTTTGAATACAAAATTAGAAGACAATTTCAGTTTTTCAAAATAAAAAAGAATAAAAACAAAAAGATTTTCATTAAAATCCAACTAAATCAACCTTCTCACTATAACTGAACATTAAAAAAAAATACCTTAAAACCCTACTTTTTTGGCATTAAATAAC
This sequence comes from Ascarosepion bandense, assembly GCA_037127315.1. NCBI lineage: Eukaryota > Metazoa > Mollusca > Cephalopoda > Sepiida > Sepiidae > Ascarosepion > Ascarosepion bandense. The sequence goes on from JBBBDQ010001851.1 coordinate 1,092,373, forward strand.
CCACAGAGGTTGATATGCTGTTAAACAAAACTCAAACTTCACAATACATAGCACTGTTTGCTGTTCCTCCACGATAGCTAGAGCACCTAAATCCCAGAAGATAAAAACAAATCCAAATCATTATACTTTACTCACAATTGGTGGAATGATATTTTGAGGAATATCTGGCACTTTTTTAAAAGTTTTTTCTTATCAGACCATAATATTTTTTTCTAGAAAAAAGAAGGCTCCTTGAGATTGCTATGAGTAAGGAGTAGTCACAGACAACTATGTGCTGATATATATATTTTTCAATCAAATATACACACACACTTATATATGTATTGTAACCCCGAAGGGTTACTGTGTGAATAATAACCAAAACAGAGGTTGGAAATAATAGTATATCAACAAATACACGACTCACACGCTGTATGAAGTAGATACACTGCTAGTGAACTGCTAGTCAGTATAATCACTCTCCCTTACTCCAATAGTGTCCATGTATTTAAGAAGGTAGGAACATACCAGTACTGTATGTAGGTAGGTATACAACAAAATATATATATATTTTCCATTTGTAAACGAGTTATTACGCAACCTAGGTTTCTACCATGAGGCGATTTTTCAATAACTGATTTTACCGTTAACTGTTTTTTTTTTTTAAGAATGCTCACATAATCTTCTAAAATTAGAAGAAATTATAACGTTTTCATCCATGGTTGTATGAACCTAAGAGGTATTTTTTAGTGTGGTTTTATTATGACCAAAAACTAAGTAATTAAACACACACACACACACACACACATATATATATATATATATATATATATATATATACTATATTGTAGCTTACAGAAAATTATTCTGCCCATTCTGTTGTATATGTGGATATGATTTTCTTTTGTCCTGTTTGTAAACTGGAAAAATGGCCAATAGAATTTTCATCAGCTTTTGCTGATAATTTATTTTCATTAATCTTTTGAAGAAATACTATTAAATAATTTTGTTTTGCTTGTAGGTTTACTGTTCTACTGAAGAACTCCATGCTGTAAATCAGAGCTGTGAAGATTGTAGATCATATGCTACTGAGACAGTTCCCGCTTTAGAGGCATCATCAGGTGACCCTGCTAAATCAAGAGCTACAGTTGTTCAAAACTCTGACTCTCTTTTCTCTTCAGCAGAAAACTTGAATGTATCAGATTCTGGTCCTTCTACAACAATAGCAGGACAAGAAACTGTCATAGAAAAAGAAGGTCAGAGGTCAGTGGGCAGTTTGGTGCAAGAGGCTGATCAAAGCATTACGTTGCATGCAGGAAGTGCTGAGACTTCTGAAATTGATTTGAGGACCCCACCAGCAAGTCAAAAATGGTCTTCACCCCAAAAGAGAAAAGCTAGCCATTCTGATGAAATTTCTGAAGAAACTGGTATTGATAAACCACCACCTCAGAAGAGATTGAGGAAAGGTAATTATATTTTGTTTTTGCTCCTTTTGATAGGCTATAGACTTTTTCTTTGTTTATTTGGACTAGTTTGAAAGATCAGTAATATAAGATCTGTTTGATCGTTTACTATTTTGACTATCAAAATAATAATAATTTTAATGACAAACAAAAATAGAAAGATAATTTTAAGGAAATAATAATAATAATTTTAAGGACAAAAATAGATAATTTATTTTAATTAGCAGGAGTGGGGGTTTTGATTGAATTGCTTCCATTTGCAAGTATTTTTATTTTTAAAGTTTTAACAGCTCTAATCATTAAGGGGACCTGAGAGCATCAGCAGAAACAGATTTTGATTCTTCTTCCTCAGGTCCCCTCAACAATTGGGGCTGTTAAGGGTTAAAAAACAAAAATACTTGCAAATGGAAGCAATTCAGTCAAGAGCCAAAAGTTTCTGTTTTTCATCTCCAGAAGAGCACTCTCAGCATGTGGGCAACCAGACAAGATAAACATGGAGCTTGTTGATAATATACAGCATCGGTGGTCAAACTTGCTTAATGTGCTTGAGTCACATATGATAAAGTTCAGGTGTTTGAGAGCCACAAAACATGAACAAATTTTACACATACATTATTATTAGATAGGATGTGCATTGTGGTGCAGTGGATATCGACTTGGAATGATAGATCCGGTTGCCGAGTTCGAATTGCAGTTGAATTTCTTGCATTCTCTTATGCACAAATATCCTTGGGAAAGATATTAATCCGTCTCTTCCCTCCAGTTATAGGTTAAATAATAGAACAGATTGGGTTCTATAGCCTTGGTCGGCAACCAGTCTACCACAGAAAGCAATAGCAACCTACTGCAGGATAATCTTCTGCCCAGTCAGTCATGTCTCTTTCGAGACATGATCACCCAAGCGTGTTTCACGTATGACATTTAACTGGCTATTATTACATGCATATAAACATTAAACTTATGCTTTAATCTAAAGAGGTCTCAATACCCAGTAAATAATTATAAAGTTTGAAATTTTTCTTATTTACCTTTTATATTAACTGTGATGAAAAAAGGAGCCAATATATTTCCATGAGCCTCATATTAAAGGATTAAAGGTCAAAGAGTCACATGTGGCTCATGAGCTGCAGTTTGGCCACCTCTAATATACAGGGTCAAATTGATCTCTGATCTTTTAAAGAGTTATTGGTTTGTTTGTTCTTTTTATTTTTACAAATGTAAAATTTGAAACTGCGCCTACAGAATTGATAATTGTGTACTATTACAAATTGAGTAAAAGGACAGCATCAGTAGTATGTAGTTATTGTTTCAAGCTTGACACCTGTAAATAAAAACAAAGTACAGGTAACTTTTTAAAAAGATTGGTTTGATTTTACACCATTTATATTATAAAAACGACACCGTTTCTAAAATGATAATATCTTGGAATTTTGACAAGTGTCGAGGCTCGAAGAAGGCCTAATGAATTCTAAGCTACAAAAATTGTCCCCACTCTCCCCCTCATTCAAAATAAAAAAAATTTGGTTTTGTAAGTGGCCATGTCAGTTTAAATAGTGCTGATTATAATCAAATATTGCCATTATGACAAAAGTGGCATCTAACTGAGGGCTGTATCATCTGGGCTGTCATTTTCTATTTTAAGGATTTTAGTCTTGAATTGCTCTCTTATTTGAACAACTTCAGCTTTGGAAATTTGCTTAGCTTATGTATCAGCATCTGGCCTAATCTTTCATTCACTCAGGTAATGTCTCAACTTTGGAGTGTTTGATACCACAGTTCTGTATCAAGGCCCAGACTGTTTGATTACAATAGACTTTTGTTATTGCTTATTGATGTAAGGGCTGGAAATCAGCATTGGGTAGGATATAAACAGATTTAAAAAATGTTCAACAAAGCAAACTGATGCATAAGAAATTGTATAATTACATTGAACAAAGAAAAATAATTTTTAATATGATTTTAGGTACCTCCACTCATTTTCGATTATCTAAATTTAAATTGAATTTTTAAAAATAAGGAAGTTTTCCTGAAGCTTTAATTTTAGCTTTAATTGAAAGCCAAGAGATTAAATTCTTTAATTCCAGTAAACAAAATACCCTGGTGTATTTCACACTGAAATTAAATTGATTGAAATATAAAATTATTTTGGTTTTAAAAAAATTTCAATTTTTCCACCATTTTTGATCGATCGACACATTTTGTATACAAAAGCCAATTCTTGGTTTTAAAAATTCTTGCAAAAATAAAACACACCTCGCTGACACATTATTTTATTTAAATTAACAAATTTAAACTTATTTTAATCTGTCCTAAAACAAGAATTACTTGCTTACTGCCTGAAATCTACTTTAAAAGCGTTTTATCCTTGTTATCGGGGTTGTCATCGCCTTATCAGAGGCAATAATTGACACGACATACAGTAGTCATCAAAAAAAATGCTAAGTATGGAAGACAAATTTCATATAAATTTTATGTGTACGCTTTGTTTTTTATTTTTAACTATATGTTAAAATTAAAAATTTAACACAATATTTTTAGCAATTATCCAGTATTTTACAGAATTTTAGTTAGTTTAGCTTTATAGCCTTACGTTTGAAGATGTTTTATGAAAAATAAAAAAGTAAATTATATATAAAGCTTTCTTTTAAAAAGAGTTTGCAATTTAACAGAATGAATATATATAACGGCAGAGATAACTCAATAATTTATGAAATGTTATGGCATTTATTAATTTTTATTTTTAATATTCTTTTTAGATACCTCCACAAATTGTGAATTTCACAATTCCTTTTTTCTTTTTTTTTTAACAAAATTAGGAAATTAGAAATCAAAATATAAAACTTGCTGTAAATTTTAAAGGGATGATTTGCAAAGCCTGTTAAATGTTGAAACATAGGGCATAGGAAACACTGAAGCGAGATGAAAGAATTGTACCCTGCTGAAAATGTTTATATAGGTTTTTTTTTTCATGTATGGAGCGCAACCTTTGAAACACGTGAATTTTTAATGATATATATCATGTACGGCCACAGTAACAAGAAAAACACTGTAATCAGCATGCACACAATTAAAAAATTTTAATTTATTTTAAAAATGCAATTAAATTATTTGTATTAAGCTTTTCAATTTTTGATTAGTAACTGTAGTCTTCACGCATTAATTTCACATACTGGCATTAATGAGGGATGGGGAAATTTTTTTAAATCTTTGAAACTTTATAAATTATTATAATAAAAAATAATAAAAATGAAAACAATTCTTGTAAAAATTCATTATTCATTGAAAAACTTTTTTTTCTTTTCATACTATGATATCCTAATTTATATTGTTAAAAATCTATCTAAATAAAAAATGGCATAGTTTTATTGCATTTTTGCTTTCACAATTCAGAGCAGATTTTCTAAAAATTAGCTAATTTTGAAAAAAAAAGACAGTTGATTAGCATTCCCTAATGACTCCTGAATTTAATTAATATTAGGTTTATGGCAAAACGTTGGCGAATTTCTATACATTTCCAGAAATTAATTGGAGTGGGGGGGGGTAACATGTAAAAAAAAATAATTTTTACCAATATTTTCTAAAAATAATTATTTCAACAATGATTTTAGTCAATTATAAATAAGCCCTGAAATTTTCATCAATATTCGACTATTATTTGATTTTTACAAGAATGTCCAAATTAATGTGGAAATTTGGAAACACATTGGAAAGCCACCATTACGAAAGAGCAGTTTACAACTCTGCCAATTTGATGGGTCGGTCATAAAAACTTTGGGATACTTTGAAGGTTCCTTGGAGTTACAAGGTAAATCTGAAGTAATATCTACAATTGTTACTAGTTGTAAAAAGAACCACGGACTTCTTAGAAACGACGTGCTTAACATAAATTCTACTAAAGTAATTAATGAGATAAAAATGGAAAACACCAGAAAGTTAAAAAACTATAAAGCGAGTTTAAAATTAAAAGAAAATGTCTCCCCTTCTTATTATGCGGCACGAAAATTACCAGTACATTTGTTGCCAATAGTGGTAACAAAACTACAAAAATTAATAGAACAAGACCTTCTTGAACATGTTCCCCCTGGGGGTAGCAAGTGGGCATCATCTATTGTAGTGTTGAGGAAGACAGATGGTGATTTACGTATTTGTGGAGATTACAAAATAGGCGTAAATCATAAAATCTGTTCGGATTCGTATCCCATACCGAATGTTAAAGTTGCATTGCATGCACTGGCAGGAATGAATGTTTTTGCAAAAATAGATTTAAAAACAGCATACCACCAAGTACTGATAGACGATAACTTCAAAGAAGTAACCATGATAAATATGCCAATAGGGTTACTAAGATGGAAAAGGATGTCATATGGAATAAAAACCACAAGCGCCATATTTCAAAGGGCCATCAAACAGGTTTTAGAAAATATGAAAAATATGATTTGATTTACCAAGATGATACATGCATAGGAGCCACTAATGAAGTGGAATTAAAAAAGAAAACCGACATAATCTTGAATAGATTAAAAAATGCTGGAATGACAATAAATTAAAAAGAAAAATGTCAGCAATTGTAGTAACATATCTTTTTTAGGTTATTCCATTTCAAAAGAAGGTATATCACCAGACCAAGCCTTGATAGAAAAAATACTAAAAGTAACTACACCTACAAATATGAAAGAACTGGAGTCTTTTTTGGGATTGGTAAATTTTTACGGGCGATATTTACCAAAATACACGGACTTGACTGAACTGTTTGCAAATTTAAGAAAAAAGAATGTTGAATTTATTTGGTCAGACGAACAACAAAAAGCTTTTGATAGATTAAAAATAATTATCGCAAAGAAACCAGTAGTGAAAATGTTTGATCCAAAAAAGGACGTGACGTTAACCACAGATGCTAGCGAACATTCAATATCGGGAATATTATCACAAGGTGGATATCCGATAATGTATTTATCAAGAAGACTAACAAACACCGAATTTAATTATTCAAATATAGAGAAAGAAGCATTAGCTATCATGTGAATGACTACTAGAGCCCAACAATTTTTTATTGAGAAAAAATTTCTATTAAGAAGTGATCGTAGACCATTAGAATTTATATTTAATCCAAGGAAAGAGTTACCTAAAGTCACGACATTGCAGATACTAAGATGGGCAATAAGATTAATGGCATTTGACTTTGATATAGAATATGTCAAAGGAAATTCAATTCCACATGTAGATGCACTATCAAGATTGCGATTTTACAAGGAGACAAAAGATAAAGCAGAAGAATTTGAAGATGCATTCTTACATTACGTATAGACTGATGTTTTGTTTTTAACTATAATGGCTGTGGAAACTAGACATGATCCAGTACTAAGTAGGATATAATCGAGAATAAGAAAAAACTCATGGGGAAATTGTTCTAGGGCGGAAAGACCCTACAAAGAAATTTTTTTTTTTTTTTTAATCATTTCACCCTAAGCAAGGCATTCCACTGCCACTATTGTGCATGGGGTTACATAGGGGAAGGTGAAGAGAAAGAGTGGTTAGATATAGGAAATGTCAGAAGGAGGGTGATAGATGGGTAAGGATACTGAGGGTGGGGGTTGGGTAGATAGGAAGAGTGTTTGAAAGATGGTTAGTGTGTTAGACGGCGTCTATTGACCTTACATTTAAACTCCTGGAGATTGTAGCCGTCAGGGAAGCAATCATGTGGAAGGGAATTCCACAGTCGGGAAGTGTGAGAAAAGAAATTGTTGGAGTAGAAATTGCGGTTGCATTTTATCGGTTTCACTGTAAAAAGGTGGGATCTAGTTGCTAATCTAGTATCTCGTGCAAATTCGTACCTAGGGGGCACCAGTGATCTAAGTTCATCGGAGCAGAAGCCGTTAAAGTATTTATTGAATAGACACAGGGAAGTCATGTCGCACCGGTGAGAGAGCGACTGCAGCCAGTCTGCCAAGTTGGTATCGATCACATTATAGACTCTCTGTTGTACTTTGTCAAGAAGCCCGAGGAGAATAGCAGGGGCACCCGACCAGATGTGGCAGCAGTATTCAATGCACGGGCGGATGGTAGATTTATATATGTGCAGGATAGATTCAGACGGAAAAAACTTCCGGGCCCAGCACAGAGAACCGACTTTCATAGCAGCGGATTTAGCAATGGATTCGATATAGTCATTCCACTTGAGGTCTGCTGAAAGTGTGAGACCAAGGAGGTGTAGTGTTTTACTCTTTGGGAGGTAAGCCTGGTCCATGCTAATGGGAGGTAGGTGCGGTTGTCTATGATGGTTAATTGATAGCAGCTTCATTTTAGAAGCATTAAAATTTATGAGCCATTTCTTACCCCAGTCCACTACGGATTGGAGGTCCTTTTCAAGCTTGGCTGCAAGGTTAGCTTTGTCGTCCACACCAGATTTTTGATCAAAGCGAAAGTAAACTGTGGTGGCATCGGCGTACATACCTACTTGGAATCTTATGGTATCAGGGAGATCATTAATGTAGATCAGAAAGAGCGTAGGACCTAGGATAGAGCCTTGAGGGACATCCGTGTTCATATGGTAGTTCTGGGAGGCATGTGCGGTTAGATAGGAATGACTGGATTAGTTCAAACAAATGTCCAGTTATACCATAGCTCCGCAGTTTGCATAGAAGGCCAGCATGCCAAACTCTGTCGAACGCTTTAGAGATATCCAAGGCAACGGTTCAGGCTTCGCCATTCTTGTCGAGAGCCTGATATATATACTTGGTGATGGTCGTTAGCATATCAGCAGTAGACCTGGTGAAGTGGAAACCATACTGCTTGTCCGAGAGGAGCCTGTGTGCCGTGAGATGCTGAACCACCTCGGCGCTGATAATGGCTTTGAACACTTTGCCAAAGATCGGAAGAAGGCTGATAGAGTGGTAATTTGCGGGGTCCAAAGGTTCTCCAGCGTTTTTAAATATAGGAACTACAGAGGAAGATTTCCAACAGGCAGGAAAGCAGAAAGCAGATAGGCAGGAGTTGTAGAGCTTAGAAAGGACAGAGGAGAGTTCAGGAGCACATTTCTTTAAGACTATGATTGGGATTCCGTCCCCTCCATTCACTTTGTGAGGGTCAAGTTTTGAGATTATGTTAGAGACCAGCGAGGGTGTAATGTGGACGTCATTCAGTTGAGCCTCAGTTCTAGGTGGGAAGTCAGATGTAGAAACTCCAGACGAGTCCAGTCTTGAATTGTTCGAGAATCTGCAGGCAAAGCATTCAGCCTTGTCTGCTGAGGAGGTGAGGACCTCAAATTTATTGATTAGTGGGAGTATTGGCGACTTGCTCTTGTTAAGCACTCTTTTACAGAGTCGCCAGTAGTCTTTGGCACCGAACTTAGAGGATGCTATGTGTTGCTTCATTCTGGCAGCAAACAACACCTTAGCTTCGTTCAATATCTTTTTACACTTATTATGAGCTGAAGCGAAAAGGCGCCTGTTTTGGTCTGACGCATAGCTACGATAGTCGGAAGAAATGATTCCGGTGGGCCATGGCGGCAGAGCAAGCAGGCAAGTACCATGGAGACAAATGAGATTTAAGCTGAAATTTCCTGGCAGGGATGAAAGCATCAATGCCAGTCTTAACCCAAGAGGAGACCTCGGATGCACATTCTTTGACGGGAAGACTAAAAACTTTGTTCCAACGGACGTCACAGAGGAAGTCTTGGAGCGAATCCCAGTCTGATCTTTTGTAGCAGTAGGATATTCTGCTGGTCTGGGTTTCTTGGGTCGGGTGGGAGTGGAATGAAATGTTGACAGAAATTACAGCGTGGTCAGAGTTTCCAAGACGGCAGAGCTGTCTGGTAGTGCAAGAGTCTGGGATGGAAGTGAAGCAGAGGTCTAGTAGTGAGTCCCTTCTGTTAGGGTTGTTGGAGAAACGCGTGGGGAAGTCCACCACTTGCGTAAGAGTTTGGGTGATTGAAAAATTCATGGTGTGGACACCAGCAAGGTTGGTGACAGAGTTCTCCAGCCACTTGGTGTGGTGGGCATTAAAATCACCAAACACAAATATATGGGGAGAGGGATGGGAAGAAATGGCTTTGTCGATATTGTCAGAGATGCTGTCAAGTAACGAACAGTCAGAGGAGGAAGGGGAGTGGTAGAGAAAGAAGAGATAGCTTATCAAGCTTAGAAGTGAGAGTTGGAAGCACATGAAAGAATTATCCAGGGATCCAAGAGATGTCACCCTAGCTAGGGGGAGGTGTTCGCTGACATACACACCAAACCCTTGCATATGAACATTGGAGTTCTTCCTGAAGAGGGGAAGGTAGCCAGGAACGTAAAACTCAGAAGAGATAGAAGAGTCAAGGTTAGTTTCACATAGAGCTAAGATGTCAGGTGAGTTCGTGTGAAGGAATGATTCTACGCTGAGAAAGTTAGTGCAGATACCACGTATGTTAGTGAAAGAGTCGCAGATGGGTTTGGGCATTTTCAGACTAGCTGGTTTAGTTTTGCTATTATGTTTGCTTTTTTTCATAGTGATTTAGTTATGGAGAGGTCTAGAGTAGAATCAGTCGGTCACTTGTTTGCAGCATGTGAAGGATGGAGAGTGGTGCGGCTACAACATAATGTGGCCTCGGGGTTGCCCACCAAATGTTCATGCAGGGATGCCCGTCCATGCGCAATATGGCACTACAAGAACCCCGGTATTATTCAACTGTTGATCAGAGCAGCCTCTCAAGATGCTACGCAAGCATTCGGGCTTCTAACTACCAGTCGGAAGCAGCAACCAGGAAACTGCCAACCCGGTACCCTCAGAATGAAAAGACGTTGCCACCATACTCAGTAATTGCAAAGAGATTCCAGCTGTACTAACACTAGGACTGAAGAAGGGGGATGAACTGGGAACCCCTTTCTAAACAAGAAACAAGGCGATCACCTCTACTCTTGTTCTAAAGAAGTGGGTGGAGTTTGAAACTGGGCGATAGTAGGAACTATCTACTCCAATTAAAAAAAAAAAGAAAAAAGAGTAACTGAAATTTACTAAGTTTTAACTTAGTATAAGTCGAAACGAACCTTGAATGCCAAAATAATTTACGCAAACTACTTAAGTTAGTAACAAAAATAAAATTAAAATAAAATAAACAAAAGGGAACCCAAAAACCCAAAAACAAAGTTAAATAAAATAAAAGAAGTGAACTTACCATGTGCAAATAACACTGAAAAGTCGATTTAAGCATTTCAGAAGACAGTTTTACCAAAATAAAAATTTAAAACATTTTTTCAGATAATCTAGGCGAGTTAACTGCCTGTGAGTTGACCAGGAATGGGGAGAGAGAGTGAAACAGAGGCTGATAGCTAGGTGGAGAGGGTGGGGGGAATGACCCATAGTCAAAAACTACCTAACCTTAATTCTTTTACAAGACAAAATTGCGAACTAAAATAAGATAAATAATACCACAATTCATTTATATCAAAACGAACCTTGAATGCCAAAATAATTCATGCAAACTACTTAAGTTAGTAACAAAAATATAAGACAGAAATTAACAATAGAACATGAAGTGATTTGTAATGGGGATCTGGTAGTTCCCCCAGAAACACAAAGAAAATTGGTGATCAAAAGTGTACATGACGATGTACATTGTGGAGTAGCAGCCACACAAAAAAGGATAAAATTAGAAGCATGGTGGCCCAGATATTCAAGAGATGTCAAAGAATATATAAAAAGGTGCAAAAAAATATAAAGAATTATGAAATTTTACACAGACTACTTTACATTTGTGGCCCAGAGAAGTGGTGCCATGTAGTAGGGTTCATATGGATCATGTGTATATTAATAGAGTGGGACTTTTATTTATTCTAGTAGACTCTTTTTCAGGCTGGCCTGAAATAATCCGGGTGCCAGACAATAAAAATTTTACAATAAAACAGATCCTAAGGGTCATATTTTCCAGTAATGGTATACCAAAAACCCTGGTATCTGACAATGCACCAGAATTTTGTGATGACGATCTTAATTTATGGTTAGAAAAAATAGGATGTAAACCGTATAAGACCCCCCCCTCATATCACCCTCAGTTGAACGGGTTAGCGGAAAGAATGGTGCAGACTGTAAAAAAGGGACTAAAAGCATGCTCTCAGCAAAAAGAAAAAGAAGTTTTTCTACGAAGGCTGCTTTTAAGTTATCGCACAATACTGCACGCTGGAAGACTAGAAAGCCCACCAGCTTTCATAGGAAGGCAAATTAGAGCTCCGCTAAAGATGTTGTATTTTACACATGAAAAAGTGTGGTACAAAAAGAACAAAGAAGCTAATCCTGATGCAAAAAGGCCCAATACAGCTATGAAAAATATAGAAAACAGCAACATTATTATCCCATGCAGATCAAATAAGGACCTAGGATGAATATGAAGAGCAAAACGAGAAAGAAATGGATACAATTCCATCCAGTAATGATTCATTAGAACAACCATTATAGAATGAAGCATCAGAAGACGAAGTAATGCAGGATCAAGTCGGCCAGAATAAGTTGGAAAGTTTGGACAAAGCTCAAATAATGCAAGACAATGCAAATGATTACAGCTGGGCGCGGGACAGATCTAGGTCTCCCAGAGAAAGAAATACAGGAAAGAGAGAAGTAGAGCAAAGTAATGAAACTATCACAAGAAGAAGTACAAGAACTACTAGAGGTATAAAACCTATACGTTTCAAGAAGATATAGTGATACTGGCAAATTAATATGCCTAATTAGCATAAGTGCAAGAGAGAGCCTATATAACTCGTCACTGAGAATACGTGTGGGACAAGCTTAGTGACTGATTGGTGCTAAACTTCACATCACAACAACTTTGTTTTTATTTAGTTTGGGGCCTTTTTCTTTCATACTATGCCGTTTTATCAGCGATTTTGTTTGGAAGTACGTATATAAATTTAACATAACTAAGAAAAAACAACTCTCAATTTTTTATTTTTATATTGTCCAAATCAGTTGTTGATATAACTCAGATCTCTCAGCACCAACACAATGATAATGAAATATTTGAAGTATTCAATAGACTTCAAGTATTTCGCTATCATGCATAACACACAACACACACTATATATATATATATATGGCTTAGGGAGTAGCGACTTCAACTGACACCAAATTGGTTGAGTTTCGATCCCGGCCAGAAGTAAGTGGATCTGTCTAGCCACACTGATGAGCTGTGATACAGCGAAACAGGCTTGTGTGGGGATGACTAATATATGTAATGTGTGTGTATGTATATAATTGAGTTCTTTCGATGACTGGCGTGTGTATACGCTGCTTATATATAACACACTAAAATTTCCCTTCTCTGATCCCATGTGCCTAAGGCTTAGGGGTTAACGACTCCAACTGACACCAAATCAGTCGAGTTTTGATCCCGGAAGCAAGTGGATGTCTAGCCACACTGATAAGCTGTGATACAGCAAAACAGGTTTGTATGTGAATGATGAATATATATATTGTTAATTTTGGTCAAAAATACGGTGATCCTTACTCATACATATAGTAAGAGGAACCGTCAGATATTGGAGGCCATGTACATCAAATCTAAACAACCAAGACTTAATAAAATCACCTTTAAATCCGGACATAACACGTTACATTGCATTTGAATACATGGTTTTGTTGTCATTTCACGCTATCACGTGGTGTGACGTCATAGAACCGCATTGCAAATTTGAGAACTGCGTTTGTTATTTTTGGTAACTATTGCCATTGCCTAGCAGAGTTTTATGTCAACATAAAATAAAATTGTCGGTGATGGTGGATGTTATTGTATTACCATTTAAATAACCTCTCTGAAGATGGCTCATGTGAGCCGAAAGCTTAGAAGCAAATTAATAAAAAATTATCCAAATGTTGGGGAATTTTTGTCTTTATTTTCAACTGAAATTAAAGCCAAAATACGACATTTAGAATGGCTCATAATTAAACATAATAGACATTCATTGTCTCTCATATTTAACAGTATATGTTTAGAAAATTATTTGCTGCCTCAATACAATATATATATATATATATATATATATATATATATATATATATATAAAAACTTATAAATGGAACTTTGTGTGTGTGTGTGTCTGTGTATGTGTGTATCCATTACCTATAGCCTCCGAAACGGCTGAACCGATTTTCTTGAAAATTTACACAGTTGTACTATAAGCATCTGCGAATGTTCTTAGCTAGGTTTTGTGTCAAGGTACCCCCAATAAATATCGAAAATCGATAAAATCGGGTTATAGAAGGAGTAGTTTGATTTTAATCAAATTTGATACACACATAGACAAAGACATAAGAAACAACATTTATAAGTTTCAAGGTTGCAGTTTTTACAATAGTGCAGAAAATCGATTATATATATATATATATATATAAAAGGCAAGATGTGTGTGTGTGTGTGTCTGTTTATCTGTCTGTATGTCCTTTATACAAATCCACAATTTTTATCCAATTCTCACCAGACTTCACAAATATTCTTTAGGCTGAGTCTGAACTCCAAGACCATGGATTAGTTTTAAAGCTTTCATTACACCCGAGCAATGCCGGGCTATACTGCTAGTATATATATAAAAACAAGAAAATACCATTGATATAATGTAAAAAAATTTTCAAATGGCAAATTATATCAAACAAAATTTATAAAATTCGAACAAAAACTTTTTTGTTTTTACAGATTCTGAGGAAGAAACTTGTTTACAGCAGACTATAATCAGTGAAGAAGAGGGAAGGTAGGTTTCTAGTTCTTAAAATTCTATTTTCTTTGTAATGTTTGCTGTAGGAATGACATATAGGTGATAAAGTGTGTTTTTCTAACAAACATTTCTTGGAATAAGAATATTTGAGTTTTTCCTTTTTTTTAAATATTTTTAAAAAATTCTATTTTCTTTGTAATGTTTGCTGTAGGAATGACATATAGGTGATAAAGTGTGTTTTTCTAACAAACATTTCTTGGAATAAGAATATTTGAGTTTTTCCTTTTTTTTAAATATTTTTAAAAAATTCTATTTTCTTTGTAATGTTTGCTGTAGGAATGACATATAGGTGATAAAGTGTGTTTTTCTAACAAACATTTCTTGGAATAAGAATATTTGAGTTTTTCCTTTTTTTTTTAAATATTTGTAGCCCAGAGATTACTCTTCAGGATTACCAGCAGCAAATAAAGATGCCATCTCTAAGCCCGGAGTCTTCAAAAAAAAACAAGTCAGAAATTGGTAAGAATTTCATATCATACGTCAACTTATTTTTCATCTCTTTAATATATTACGTAATAAGAAAATATTTAAATTTCATGTTAATTATAAAAATATATGTGTATCTACAAGATATAGTCTGGGACAAGGCTACAAGTGTAGAGTCCTCCCTGAAGTATTTTTCAGAAGGAGCAGTTACCTAACTACTGACCCTTGTTTTTAATCTTATCCACTTCCCAGCTCAGTATTTCAGTGATGAAGCATTACAATATCTATTTTGTGGAGTGTGTTAAGCTATAAACTTTTCCACAAATGAGACTTGCTTGATGATTTACTGGTGCTTCTCATCAATTGCCCTGCTTGGGTAGATCTGTGCTAGACTAAGGTTACACTACCGGCCATAATTATTCGGCCACCCCATTTTTTAAAAAGAAATGATGTATTTCATACTATTTTTAGTGGATAATTCTAAATGAAAATAGAATGGTTCTTTTGTTGTTATTATTTTGCAAAATTTTACAAGGATGAACTCGTCTGAATGACCCTAAATTTTCTTCATTGATAAAACTGCAATATAGGTAATTATTAAATATTTGTAAATTCATTTGATGCACATGTTATTGTGCAGTATTAACAAAAAAAACATTCTATTTTCATTTACAATTATTCATCTGGCAATAAATACTAAAAAAATAATATGAACTACATAATTTTTTAAAACACTGGTGTGGCCTAATAATTATAGCCAGTAGTGTATGTATGTATGTATGTATCTATCACTAGACAGATACAAAAGCACATCATTTTTACGTGGTGCATTGTATTCTTATCTAACTTTCTTATATTACTAATTAACTTTAAGACTAACAAAGTTAAGTTATATTTGTTCATGCATATGTATATGATATATAAGTAAAAAATAACGCGTCTGTGTGGATGTACATTTGTGCTTGAATTCCAGCTGGAAAACCTTAAAAATTGTACAAAACTGGTTAACCACACGTAGAAATTAAAAGAAAAACACAACAATGGCCCTGATATAACATGGAGTATAATGATAAAAAAGCCAAACCTTACAATAATGGTAATGTCTGCAGATTGTGCCAAGAAGAAACATTAGCCATAATATTATTTCCAGAACAAAGAAAATGACTAAATTTCAAGATCAGAAATAATGTCCAGATGTAATCACACCAAAAAATACATTTTAGGATCATACCAACTTGGATGAAAGGGTTTAAAATCTTTAAACAACTTCTCCCTATTTTTGAAATTTCAGTTATTTTAAACTTCCAGTTGTGCGTTTTAAAAATCCCTGTTGTATGTTTGAAAATGTTGGAAAATCAGTTATTATAAATTGCCTGAAGATACCGAAAGGTTGAAACCAAAGTTGCATAAATAACTGGTTTCCAATTGCAAAATATTCAAAAGCTCTACATTATATATGTATTGAGCACTTTTGAATACAACTGTATACTGGTCTAATTTAATTATGACCAAAACTTGATTAATAATTATTTTATATATATATAGTGGAGAAAATAAGTTATTTCATCTCCTATTGATTTTCTGAGTTTGCCACCTTACAAAGATAAGAATGGTCTATAATTTTCAGGTTAGGTCTATCTCAAAAGTGAGATAATATAAAAAAAGATTTTAGAAAATCACATTATATTAAATTTTGAACATTTATTTGTATTTTTTAAAATATTTTTTATTTTTATTTTTATTTTTTTTTTAAAATAAGTATTTTAGCACATAGCAAAACATAACTCAGTACTTGGTGAATAAACCCTTGTTGGCAAGCACAGCAGCCAGACGTTTCCTGTAGTCGGTTACCAAATTTTTACAGATGCCAGGGGAGATTTTAGCCCACTCTTCTTTGCAGATTTTCTTCAAATCCTTAAGATTTGTAGGTTGTTGTTGGGCAACTCAACGCTTTATCTCCCTCTCCAGATTCTCTAAAGGATTAAGGTCTGTAGACTGACTTTGGCAACTACATTACCTTAATGTGCATCTTCTTGAGCTACTCTTTTGTTGCCTTAGCTGTATGCTTTGGGTCATTGCCCTGCTGGAACACCAATCCATGATCCTGGCTGAGACAAGGAGGTTTTCACTCAAGATTTCCCTGTACTTGGCTCTGTCCATCTTTCCCTCAACCTAGTGTAGTCGCCATGTCCCCCTTAGTAAATAAACAGCCCCAAAGCATAATGTTTCCACCGCTATGCTTAATAGTTGGGATAGTTTTCTTGGGGTCCAAGTCAGCTTTTTTTTCCTCCAAACACAGCAAGTCAAGTTGAAGCCAAAAGTCTCACTTTTAGTTTCATCTGACCACAGCACTTTCTTCCAACCCTCCTCTGAATCATCGAGGTGCTCATTTGCAAACTTCAGACGGGTCTGTACATGTGCCTTCTTGAGTAGGGGGACCTTGCAGGGAATACATGATTTCAGTCCACTACGACGTAGTGTGTTACTAATGGTCATCTTGGTGACTGTGGTACCAGTCACCTTGAGATCATCAACAAGCTCTTGTTATGTAGTTCTCACCTTTCTCATCATCAGGTTCACTCCACATTGGGAGATCTTGCATGGAGCTCAAGACCAAGGGAGATAGTCAATTGGTATTTCTTTCATTTTCTTATTATTGCACCAACAGTTGATTCCTTCTCACCCAGCTGCTTGCTAATCATCTTTTTATCCCATGCCAGTCTTGTACAGGTATTGATGATTTTAGACAATTCTTTCATCTTGCCCATTGTGGAGAGATTAGATTCTGATTCTCTGAACTAGTGCAGGTAATGAGTACTTGATTAGGAGTAATAATTGAGTAATAGGACTAGTCTATATTCCTCCTGGTCACATAACTGGTCTGTGGAGCCTGAATCATTGCTGGTTGGTAGTGGGTAAAATACTTATTTTTTCAATAAAAACAAATAAATATTCAAAAATTAACATAATGTGATTTTCTAGAATTTTTTTTATATTCTGTCACTTTCAAGACAGACCTACCCTGAAAATTATAGATCATTCCCATTTTTGTAAGGTGGCAACCTCAAAAAATCAGCAGGAGATGAAATACTTATTTTATCCACTATCTATCTCTCTCTCTCTCTCTCTCTCTCTCTCTCTATATATATATATATATATATATATATCACTCCAAGCAAGACAGTACTGCCACTGGTGTGCATGGAGTTACAATAAGAGGAGAGGGAAAACAGAAAAGAAGTCAGTACAGGTGATGTTGTAGAAAGGATAAGAGAGAGGTGGAAGTCATGGAGATAAAAGATAGCAATTGATGTTGCATTTAAACTTTTGGAGATTGTAGCTATCAGGAAAGCAATCATGAGGAAGCAAGTTCCACAGGCAGAAAGTATGAGAAAAGAAACTGCTAGAGTAGAATTGGTGGTTAGATTTGACTATTTTGACACTAAAAGGTTGGAACCTAGTTGCCAATCTAGTTGCACGTGTAGACTCATGAGGGTGGGGCACAAGGGAATAAAGATCGTCAGAGCAGAAGCCGTGAAAAAACTTGTAGAAAAGACAGAGTGAAGCCACATTACATTGGTGAGAAAGTGGTTGAAGGTGAGCAGCCAAATTGGGACCAATTACACTGCAGATCCTCCTTTGAATTTCGTCAAGAAGCCTGAGATGAACTGCAGGAGTGCCTGACCAGATATGGCAACAGTATTCAATACATGGATGAATAGTAGATTTATAAAGATGCAAGATGGATTCTGATGAAAACAAAATTCCTGGCATGACACAGCGACCCAACCTTCTTAGCAGTATATATAGCTATTGATTCAGTATATTCATTTCCCTTGAGATTACCTGAGAGAGTGAGACCAAGGAGGCACTGTGTATTGCTTTTGTGGAGAGTATATTAATGGAAGGTGAGAAAACTTTTCTATGGTGATTAAAGGAGAGCAGTTTTGTTTTGGAAGCATTAAAATTTATGAGCCATTTTTTACCCCAATCCATCACAGATTGGAGGTCTTTTCAAAGAGCAGAAGCGAGATCTACTTTGTCAGCTTTGGCAGATTTCATCTTGAGTTTGGTGTAGATGGTGGTGTCATCTACATAGATGCCAACTTGGGAACTGACTATATCAGGAAGATCATTGTTGAATATCAAGAAGAGCATAGGACCTAGGATAGAGCCTTGAAAAACATCTGCCTTCACATGAAAGGATATGTCCATCACTTTACGATTTGACATGAATGATTGGATTAAATTGAACAATATATATATATCTGTGTATGTGCAAGGAAAAGTTCTTCACAGAAGAAATTCATCTCAGTGTTCTAATGGAAAGAATAATCTCAGAAAACCAGAGAAAATGTGTGAATGTGAAAATGCAAGAAGCCATTAGTAATGATATCACAATAATAAACGAAGCCACGTGGAAAGAAATTGGAAAACTTATATTAAAAAGGACTTTGAAAGTTGCAAGTTGTGTGTCAGGTGAGAAATTTTATTGGTGAATGACTTGTAATGTCTCATTCCGTAAGAAGTGTGTAAAAGCTAAGGTTTATATATTAAAAAATACTACAAACTTATTCAGTACTGCCTGGATGGAATTATCTGAGCTGTGGGATTTAACAATAATTTTTTTATTGCAAAAATGTAAGTGAACAGTTAACAAAAAAACAGAGTGAAAATTTAAAGGAAGAACTGAAAAAAATGTTTTCCAGATTTTCTGTTGGATGAGTTGTGTTAGTATTCCAAATTCAAAGCAAAATTTCAAATGAAAAAAATGGCTGTTGTCAGTATTTAAACTGGAACATAGTGTACCATTTGCGCATTGGTCAAACTTGAAAAACTAGGTGTAATTGAAAATATAAACCATTCAAAGTGAGCAGCATCAGCAGTGTGTAAAAATATATATATATATATATAATCAAATTGTGTTTGTGCGGATTTTTTGACAAGGTTAAACAAATGTTTAGAATCTTATA
This sequence comes from Ascarosepion bandense, assembly GCA_037127315.1. Classification (NCBI taxonomy): domain Eukaryota; kingdom Metazoa; phylum Mollusca; class Cephalopoda; order Sepiida; family Sepiidae; genus Ascarosepion; species Ascarosepion bandense. The sequence continues at coordinate 1,111,951 of JBBBDQ010001851.1, forward strand.
ACTACCTATTGTGAAGTTCAGAAAAAAGTTTTGTAAAGTTAAATGGTGGAAAAATTTTTTTGAAGCTGGATCTTTCTGAAGTGTACTTACAAATGCAGGTTGAAGAAGAATGTTCAAATTTAACATGCACAGGGGATTGCATAAGTTCAGTCAAATTCCTTTTGGTATAAAAATGGCTCCAGCTATATTTCAACAATCTATGGATACCATGCTTGCAGATTATGATCTTGCAGTTGCTTATCTAGATGATATATTTATTAAAATTGTAGCTAAGGAACAACATATCAGTCATGTGAAAATAGTACAGGTTCACACTTAGTAAGGAAAAGTGCAAATTGTTTTTATCTAAAATTAAGTACCTAGAACAAATCATTGACAAAAATAGTTGTTAACCAGATCTGTTGAGGGCAAGTACAATTAAGAATATCCCTCCTCCAACAAACATTACTAGGTTACAAGCATTCCTGGGAACTAACAAGGTATTATCAAATTTATGTATTGTGCTGCCCTGGACAAAATGCCGAAAAGCATCTCGTTTGGACAGCCAGTTTAACTCAAATTCATAAGAACACAGACGAATTTCATAGGAAAAACAAAAGATTTATTTCTCGAATTAGGTAAAAAATCAAAGTTCTATGAAACGGTGGAGAGGCGAAATAGTGTGAATCGATGCAGGGACCAACATGGAGAAATCTGAAGATCCCACCAAAGGACAATCTCGTTCACGTAGCCTTATCACATTGCCGAGAGTCGATAAAAAATGGTAAGGCCTAATAAAGGACAGGAAATTACAACAAAAGGAAGCATAGTCTATGTTAGAAAGCACAATAAGGAAAGAGAAGGGAAAAACAAAATAAAATAGAATAAAAAAAACAGTAACGAGAAAAACGTCGCAGTGAGACGAGAAGTAAAAGGTAAACAAACACAAAAACGGTGTCCGAATGAATTTGTCCTTGAAGACGGAAGGTCCGAGTTACAAACGTGATGTGTATCTAATATGCAGAATTGTGAGCTCCTCTAAACAATTTACTTAAAAAAAGGTGTAAAGTGGAACTTGACTGATAAGTGTCAGAAGGCATTTAAAGAAATTAAAAAAATTACTAACAGACTTAGCATTAAAGAACTACGATGTAAAAGAAGAAATTATATTGGTTTCAAATGCTTGTGATTATGATCTAGGAGCAGTAATTTTACATAAATTTGATGACGGTAACATGAAAGCCGTTGCACAGGCTTCACATTTGCTACCACCAGCAGAAAAAAACTACAGCCGGATAGAAAAAGAGGCATTAGCAATAATATTTGCAGGGAAAAAATTTTGTGACAAAAAGACTTTTTGGTTGCAGACAGATCACAGACATCTATTATCAATTTATGGTTTGAAAAAAGAAATTCCTACACATATAGCGAATAGATTACAATGTTAGGGTACTGTCTTATTAAATTATGATTTAAGGACGGATTACTAACCGTTCCAAAAATTGGGACATGCAGATGGGTTATTAAGACTGAAATCAAAAAATATTGAACCGTTTGAAAACACTGTCATTGCAGCATTAAAAAGTGAAATAGAAATTAAAAATACGTTATGCAGTGTAGTATGCTCTGGAAGAAATAAAAGTAAAAGCAAAACAAGACACGTTTATTGGGAAATAAAAAACAACAACTAAAAAAAAAATTACAATTCAAACTTGAAATCTTACTCGCTATATGATGGAGTATTGGTGATTTGTACAAAGAGTAGTAATACTTAGTATGTTACAAAAGTAGATGTTAAATGCATTTTATAGTGGACACCCAGGAATTTCAAGGTTGAAATCTCTTATGAGAAGCTTTGTATACTTGATCAAAAATGTCAAAATGGATCAAGACATTGAAAAAGTAGTAAAAGCCTGCAGAGGTTGTGTTCTGGTACAAGATCACCGACCATGAATTTACAACTTTAGCTAAAGACAGATATCCCATGGTCAAGACTGGTCAATAAATGGATCATATCTTGTGGTAGAGATAGCTTTACTAAGTAGCCTGAAATTTGTAAATGCACAAAAACCAACTTATATGGTTACAGTTAATTTTTTTACAAAAACTGTGATATGGCATTCCAAATACCATAGTCTCACATAACGGTACACAATTCACTGCTCATGAATTTGAAGATTTTCGTAAAATGTTCTCGATTGAACATATCACCCAAGGTCAAATTATATATATAATCACTTAGCTGATTGATGTTACCATCAGCATCCTGACTCCAGAGTTTCATAGACGGACATGTCCACCCACTCTAAAGATATCACAAGTAACAAGAATTCACTGAAACAAATTTTGTCTGTGAATAAATATTTTTATTTTTTATTTGAAAAATTTATATCCTTGTTTTTGTTAGGTATGAAAGTAATGGCTAAGTGGAAAGATGGATATTTCTATCCAGGTAAAACTGCATCTCAGGAGAAAGGAGGAAAGTAAGTGCAATTTTTTTATTTTATTAAACTTGTTAATTTTTAATTGATAATCTGGTTGGTTTTGGCCAGAAGATTCTTCAAATGAATTTGAACACTTTTTATATTTTAATCAACATAATTTTCCAAATGTTTTTGTGTTTATTTACAAATGTTTTATGGGATTTAGGAATTTATTTTGATATCTTTTTGCGTTATGAGAATTGAAGATAATTATTCTTTATCATTGAGGAAAAATCTAATCAGATGCGTTAATATAAACCTTTAAAAATCCCAAACCTCAAATATATTGTAGAATTATTCACTCTTGGCTATTGCCACATCTTTGTTGTTTTTAACTCATTTTACCCAGTACAGACTTCTTGCAGTCTATCTGGTCTCCATCATTTACGTATTAGGCATATTTCTTTTCTTTTAACTCATTTTACCCAGTACAGACTCTTCTTGCAGTCTATCTGGTCTCCATCATTTACGTATTAGGCATATTTCTTTTCTTTTAACTCATTTTACCCAGTACAGACTTCTTGCAGTCTATCTGGTCTCCATCATTTACGTATTAGGCATATTTCTTTTCTTTTAACTCATTTTACCCAGTACAGACTCTTCTTGCAGTCTATCTGGTCTCCATCATTTACGTATTAGGCATATTTCTTTTCTTTTAACTCATTTTACCCAGTACAGACTTCTTGCAGTCTATCTGGTCTCCATCATTTATGTATTAGGCATATTTCTTTTCTTTTAACTCATTTTACCCAGTACAGACTCTTCTTGCAGTCTATCTGGTCTCCATCATTTACGTATTAGGCATATTTCTTTTCTTTTAACTCATTTTACCCAGTACAGACTCTTCTTGCAGTCTATCTGGTCTCCATCATTTACGTATTAGGCATATTTCTTTTCTTTTAACTCATTTTACCCAGTACAGACTCTTCTTGCAGTCTATCTGGTCTCCATCATTTACGTATTAGGCATATTTCTTTTCTTTTAACTCATTTTACCCAGTACAGACTCTTCTTGCAGTCTATCTGGTCTCCATCATTTACGTATTAGGCATATTTCTTTTCTTTCTCTTTTTATTAATATGTCATTGAAGTTCACCTAAATATTAGGTTGGAACAAAACTTAGTAGTATTTTTTAACAAAAAGAAAATTCGAAAGTCTAGATATAATATTCACCTCACCAAAACTAAATAACATTGATGGAAACACTTTTATAGCAACAAGGATGAAGAAAACCATATGAATTATATATGAAATAACAAAAACCATCTCAGAATTTTAGAAAGATATTTTAGACCAATTTCAAAATAAAACTTGCATGAGAAAAGTATTGATACACTAAAATAGTGCATATTAATAAAAAAAATAGTAATGTATTGACATGTATTAAAAAAGCAACACTAATAAGATGGAATAAAACTAGTAATAAAATAATAGCAATAAGAGTATTGAGCTAGAGTCTTGGGATAAAAAGCAACAATAATAATAGAGAGTGTAAAAAAATAAGTGGGTGGTGGTGTATATTTGTCTATACTTCTGAGATGAGGTAGGATTTATATTATTTACATTGTTTGGATTGTTGTCCTCATCTTTATTGCCATGTTTACAATGTTTTGGCCATTGTATGCTCTGGCCTTCTTCAGGTGATAGGAATTTTGAATCAATCTACTGAACATATATATTGATCTTGTGTTTTTGTAATAATAAAGTAACAGTTAGTCAGATAAGTGCCATATATGATACACGCTTGGGCGATCATGTCTTGAAAGACATTACTGACTGGGTAAAAGATTTTCCAACAGTAGGTTGCCATTACCTTCTAGAGTAGACTGATTGCCAGCCAAGACTATAGAAACCAATCTATCCTGTTATTTAAGTGACGGATTAATACCTTTTCCAAGGTTATTTGCGTGTAAGTGAATACAACGAATTCAATTAGAATTCAGGCTTAGCTTCCCAATTTCTCGTTCCACTGCAACACAATGTAAATCCTAGTAACAATAAGATGGTGTAAAACTAATAATAAAACAATATTGTGAATATGTTATAACTAGCAGTATAGCCCGGCGTTGCCCGGGTGTAATGAAAGCTTTAAAACTAATCCATGGTCCTGGAGCTCAGACTCTTTGGACGTTGGCACGAAAGACTAAAAAGCAATAGTTGTTTCCAGTTAAAGCGAAACCGTAGACTGAAAGAAAAATGAATGGATGTAAGTCAAATTTTGATTTCCTGGTATTGATATCAAATAAGTTTTTTTCGTCATAAACTGAATTTTGAAGGCTAAATAAGTCCACTGAGTAAATGGTATTATGGCTGAGACTAAGAACTACAATTATACCTACTTAGAGCCAAACCTGAAGCAAAAGCTAAAATAAAAGGGCTGAAAAAAATACAGACATACAGGCAGATAAACAGACAGACACACAAACATCTTGCCTTTTATATATATATATATATATATATATATTATCGATTTTCTGCACTATTGTAAGAACTGCAACCTTGAAACTTCTGAATATCGTTTCTTATGTCTTTGTCTATGAGTATCAAATTTGATTAAAATCGGACCACTCCTTCTATAACCTGATTTTTTTGATTATCGATTTTTGATATTTATCGGGTGTACCTTGACACAAAACCTAGCTAAGAACACTCGCAGACGCTTATAGTACAACTGTGTAAATTTTCAAGAAAATCGGTTCAGCCGTTTCGGAGTCTATAGGTAACGGACACACACAGACACAGTTTCATTTATAAATAATTTTAGATAGATTTTGTTATGTATGTGTTCTATTGTTCTAATATTTTTCTTTGTAGGTGTTTAATCAACTTTGCTGATGGGGATCAAATGTGGGTTAAAATAAACCAGATTTTGGTTGTAGATTACCTTCCACAAGGTCAAAGTGTAATGGTTCAGTCCAAAGATAATTTCTTTGATTCTGCAATGATTGTTGACCACATTTCCATTGGTTCTGAGTCTTCTGATTCTTTTGTTTACCAAGTAGAAATGGATGACAACACAACAATCAAGTAAGTTCCTGAATTTATTAACGTTGTTTATCAATGGAAAGGGCAGTTTGATCATTTTTTAGAATATCATCTGTCAAATCATATTTGTCTCACATACTTTTTTTTAATCGTATCACCCCGAGCAAGGCGGTAACGCCACTGATGTGCAGGGGGCTACGTAAGAGTGAAAAAATTAGAAGAGAGAAAGCCGGAAACCACATCCTAAACAGGGAACAAGGGATGAGCCTCTACACCTGTTCAATCTGAAAATAAAACATTATTATATCAATTGATTTGTTTTTTTTTATAGGTCTTGCAAATAACTTAAAGCAATACAGTACTTTTAAATTCTAATAATTTTTTTTTATAGATAATAATAATTTACTGATACAAAGCCTATTAATTAACCCATAGCTGAGGGGTGATGAGGTGGATTCATACCTTTCTCAAGGCTATTTGCGTGTAAGTTAATACAAATGGGTCCTGGGCATGAGAGTAAACTGCAATTGGCAGCAAGACCTCTGATTGGGAGGTTGTGAGGAGCATCAAACCACCTCTTAATTGCTGTTGTTCCCAGGTCCACCCCGACCTGGAGTGGTACCACCTGTTAGGGTCCCAGCTATGGGTAAATAGTTAACCCCCAAACTGGGGTCAAAACACTATGAAAGTATAAAAATGCACTTTTATAGAAAAATATACATAAAAATAAACTTTTATAGAAAAATACACATTCTTGAAGAAAGGATTATTGCTGTAACACATTCTTGAAGAAAGGATTATTGCTGTAACACATTCTTGAAGAAAGGATTATTGCCGTAACACATTCTTGAAGAAAGGATTATTGCCATAACACATTCTTGAAGAAAGGATTATTGCTGTAACACATTCTTGAAGAAAGGATTATTGCCATAACACATTCTTGAAGAAAGGATTATTGCCATAACACATTCTTGAAGAAAGGATTATTGCCGTGAACACATTCTTGAAGAAAGGATTATTGCTTGGATTAACACATTCTTGAAGAAAGGATTATTGCCATAACACATTCTTGAAGAAAGGATTATTGCCGTAACACATTCTTGAAGAAAGGATTATTGCCATAACACATTCTTAAAGAAAGGATTATTGCCATAACACATTCTTGAAGAAAGGATTATTGCTGTAAAACATTCTTGAAGAAAGGATTATTGCCATAACACATTCTTGAAGAAAGGATTATTGCCATAACACATTCTTGAAGAAAGGATTATTGCCATAACACATTCTTGAAGAAAGGATTATTGCCATAACACATTCTTGAAGAAAGGATTATTGCTGTAACACATTCTTGAAGAAAGGATTATTGCCATAACACATTCTTGAAGAAAGGATTATTGCCGTAACACATTCTTGAAGAAAGGATTATTGCCATAACACATTCTTGAAGAAAGGATTATTGCCGTAACACATTCTTGAAGAAAGTATTATTGCCGTAACACATTCTTGAAGAAAGTATTATTGCCGTAACACATTCTTGAAGAAAGGATTATTGCCGTAACACATTCTTGAAGAAAGGATTATTGCCGTAACACATTCTTGAAGAAAGGATTATTGCCGTAACACATTCTTGAAGAAAGGATTATTGCCGTAACACATTCTTGAAGAAAGGATTATTGCCGTAACACATTCTTGAAGAAAGGATTATTGCCGTAACACATTCTTGAAGAAAGGATTATTGCCGTAACACATTCTTGAAGAAAGGATTATTGCCGTAACACATTCTTGAAGAAAGGATTATTGCCGTAACACATTCTTGAAGAAAGGATTATTGCTGTAACACATTCTTGAAGAAAGGATTATTGCCATAAAACATTCTTGAAGAAAAAAAATTCTCAGCAAAATATTTTTGAATAGAAAATTATAAGTTATTTTCAGTTTTCTAAAATAAAAAAGAATAAAAACAAAAATTTTCATTAAAATCTGACTAAATCAACTTTCTCACTCTAACTGAACATTAAAAAAAATACCTTAAAATCCCACCTTTTTGGCATTAAATAACTGGAATTGGAACTTGGCTCTCTAAATTTAAATTCCAATCTATTATCCATTACACCACCCACAGAACCTGGCATTTCAATGTGGTCACCAGTGTAGGTATTGACCAGACTCAGTGTTGCTTAACTTTGGTATTTTAACATGATAGGCCAGTAACTCTATTTATACCAAATTAAGATGTTACAAGAAAAAAAAAATGCTGCAGACTCTTGCATAGATTTGAAATAGCTGAAATTTGTATCTCAGATAATAAGGTTGCTTTTGTATAAAAAATTGAAGAATTGTTTCAGTGAAAAATGTTTTATAACTATTTAACATTTGTCGAAATCAATTAATCGTCGTCACTTGTTGACATCCAAGCATCAGGATCATTATCCTTTTTCCTTATTCCCTTTCTCCCCTCTGGTAGCAAAGATGGCTGCAAAATCCCAGCTTACTCCTGAAGAATAGTGAGCAGGAGTTACAGAGGAGTCTGTTGTAGATGCAGCTTGGTGAGTGAGGCTCTCTTGACAGCACATTGCAGATCCTCATCATGTCTATGTTAGACTTGAAAGCCTCGATTCCCTCTCGATGTCCTGTATCAGGAAGGCTGATTTTCAGCAACATTTCAACCAGGTCTCAGGGTAGATGTTGGCCTGTGTCAGGGATTTTTTTCAGTTGAATTTTGAAGTGTTGTTTTAGGTTTCTGCATAACCTCTATCTGCTTGTGAGTTCTCCAAACAGGATGATATGTGGGAGTCGAGTAGAATGGATTCTGGATACATGACCCCATCCAGCAGAGTTAAATTCATTGTAACTATTTAAAATTTATCAAAATCAATTAATAATTCTTATTTGACATAAGACTTTGTAGAATCTGAGGTTTTTATTTATTTATTTTTTTCCAGTTGTGCACGTCAAAAGGTGATTTTGTCAGAAGATCAGGCTGCCATTTTGTTATCTGATGAAGAGTATCAAATGACAAGTGCAGCTCCAAGCACTCCTCACCTTTCTGGGGCAGATGTTAGTTTGGGTGAGATTTTTATTTATTATTATTGGAAATATAGTAACCTTTAAAATGACATATATATATATATGTGTGTGTGTGTGTGTTTATAGTGTTACTGACTGCCTATATATATATATATATATATATATATATATATATATATATTTCATTGAATAATATAGACATATTGTGTCTACTTATTTTTATACTGACCTTTTTCAGTTGTCTCATCAGTTGCTTGATATTAAGATGAAATTCAGCAAGGGTAGCGCTGTAGTTTTTTTAACCCAACTACTTTTGACTTTTTCTAAGGTCATTCATCTTCAGAGGTAAATTATAAAAACAAACTTATTGTAATTGCAATAAAATCTGCATTCATTGTGGTAGTGATTTTTAAAAAAATGTATGCAAATGCGCTCTGTTATTGTTATTTTAGAATTTTAAATTTATTCAATGTAGTTATGGATTTTTTTTAAAAACACACATTTTAATAAAAGGGAACTGACTGGAAATAAGTAGAAATGTAAAATGCCATTAAATGTTATATGCATTTTAATGTTGTTGCTATATTCCTATTAAATTTGTTGGGTGTTAGTTGGTTGATTTTAATATAGAGGGCCTCAAGAATTTGAAGTTTTAATAAAAATATTTTGGGGATGGACCTTTTTTTTAAAACATGTTGAATATGACTTCAAATGCTAATAAGAGCCAACTTAGGCAATAAAAAATTTTATTTAAATTTATATATATATATATTATTATTATTATTATTATTATTTAATTACTTAGTTTTTAAACAGCCAAGCCTTACAACGGTGGCAAAATATGTAGACTGTGCCAAGAAGTAAAGTTAGCTATTATGTTATTCTCAAACAAAAATGAATTACTGAATGAAAGAACAGAAATTATGACTAAGTGTAACCATACCGTAAAATACCTATTAAGTTCATACAACCATGAATGAAAATGTTATAATTTCTTCTAATTTTGAAAATTGCTCGTTCAAAAAATCTCCATTACGTGAATGTTCAAAAAAATCCCCATTATGTTTTTTTTAAAAAAAACTGTTAAAAAAATAGTAAAATCGGTTATTCCAAATTACCTGGAAGACACAACGCTAGCAATTTGTCAATCGTTATATTTGAAGCAGAAAAAACAATGTGCAGTAATTTTTAGCAACACAGTTTTCCGGTTACATTGGTTACCAAAACTCACACCCCTGAAGATGATCTCGGAAAGAGATTGAAAGTATTTGGGTACCTTAAGAAATGAATTAAAATAAAATCTGTCAATGTTACAGCTCATTTCTGACATCTTTTGATTGTAATACGCGAAAGATTATCCATGAATATGAACAGATTTTATTAAAAATAAGCAAATATATGTAATATAACAATCTGGCCCCACCCGAGGAAGGCTGATGCAAGCGGGGGTGTTTCCGGTCGTTGAAAGGAACGGATGTTTGTTTGACCTTATTTCCGGCAGTAGCGGAAATGGCTACAGAGGCAAACAGAACAGGTGTCTCTGAGAATTACGTGGGCGTGCGTGGGCGAGGCAAAACCGGAAGAAAAAGTCCCGGTTTGGAGATTATAAAAAGACCTCGGCGCACGGATTCACCAGACAGACCAGAGTAGCAGTACAGAGAGAGAGACACAACAGATACGACGACACTCCCGTCAACCCTTAGAAGCGCGCTCTCTCGCTCTCTGTTCCCTAGGCTACACGGTTCATCGTCATTAATAAAAATATAACTTATATTTTTATATATATGCGTGTTTGTTGTTTGTCAATATACAACATATAGTGTTTGCAATTTATTTAATGTCACACACACACACATATATATATATTTTTCAAAGAGGTTTAATATTTTTTATTTTGTTTGTTTATTTTTATAATGTGCATTGTGGTGCAGTGGATATCGGCTCAAAACGAGAAATCAGGGAGCTGAGTTTGAATTTCAGTTGAATTCCTTGCATTCACTTATGCACAAATACACTTGGGAAAGGTATTAATTTGTCTCTTCCCTCCAGTTATGGGTTAAATAACAGGACAGGTTGGATTTTACAGCCTTGCTTGGCAACCAGTCTACCGCAGAAAGAAATGTCAACCTAATGCGGGATAATCTTCTGCCCAATCAGTCATGTCTCTTTTGAGACATGGTCACCAAAGCATGTATTACATATGGCACTGAACTGACTGTCTGATTTACATATATTTTTGGGCAAAGAAAATGGCCTTATCTAGCATGGGTTCTGTTACAGAAGGATATAATTCTTTTATAAGAATACAACTAGATATGAAAGAAAAACTTGAAACAACAGAAATGTTTTTCTGTAGAAGGATGCTGAGGATACCATGAACCGAACATTTTGGCAACAACAAAGTTTTGGAGAGAATGGAAACGAAAAGGAAACTTAAACATAACATTAGGAAAAGATAGCTGACATTTCTGGGACGTAATGAGGAAGGAAGCCTTGAAGAATGTGATACTCACAGGGTGGATAGAGGGAAAAGGAACCAGGGGAAAACAGAATGTGACATACTTAATGGGCTTAAGCAAATGGATGACAGAGCAGGGTTGGAAGAAATAACAAGACAAAAGGTATGAAGAGCTACATGGGACAGGATCACCTATGTCCTGAAGGGACACTGTGTACAAAAGAAAAGAAGATGCCTCTTCTATAACAGAACTCATGCTATATATATATATATATATATATATATATATATATATATAAATGCTATATATAAATATATATATAAATGCTATATATAAATATATAAAGATAAATTTACAGTTATATGTGTGTATATATATATATATATACTGTAAATTTATCTTTGAACACATCTCAAAAAACCCACCGAGTATAAACGTGGAGGGGAAAAGATAAATATATGCATAGTACTACACTTGCTACGCATGTATGGTCCATCAAAAAGAAGTAAATATTGACTCCATTTTAAAATGGGAGATACTTAAACGATGTACTAAATATAGAGCAGGACAAAAATTTTGTAAATTGTGTGGGGAGGAGAAGTTAGCCATAGCTCTGTTTGAACCTGCATATAACTTACTTCCAAATCCGAAATTTTAAACTAATTTAAACATAGTAAAAATTGGCTATTAAATTAGATCGTATGTTTAGCATTATTATTATTATTAAGTGTTGTAAGTCACCCCCCCCCCTTTATGTGAATAAAATGTTACCCCCTCGTCTAGAGTGTTTGGTGTCTTCTATTTTTAGTCACGTGGTTGTGGAGTGTCTTATATACTACTGCCTTACTTCAGCCTAATTAGCCAGTTTGCCCTGACGATCCATTTGGTGAAACCTTGGTAGGTCCGTTGGCTCTAGGTTAGCTACCTACTTATATATTATCTAATGTCTTAGGCACAACTTGGAGTTTCATGTGTTATGCAATCATCAGGTGCATATTATGAACTGAACGTTTCTTGATTTGAATTAGGTATTAGGGTTCTTTAAGTTAAGCTCGTTATAAATAGTAAATTGTATGTGTGAAAATTTTTATTTATTAAATATATAATTTCATTAGGTGAATACTGAACCCTAAAAATGGAATAGGATAATTAATTTGTGGGAGAAAAGAAAAAATTAAGAAAAAAGGAAATTTATATCTCAGGAACCAACATTATTAATCTCATGTTGTAGGGATGCAACTAGTTTGTTTACATTGGGGTAAGAAAGAAAATGTTTTTGTTTTTTTTAATAATAGTCATCTGTCTTTATTACAAAATGTATTAAAATGTGATAAATATTCACGTAGTTTAACTTTTTCTCCCCTTTTTTTACAAATTATTTTACAGCATAGTAAAATTTGTTTCCTACCGTGTATGTTTAACAAGGAAGTAATGAGTCAATCAGCAGTTGATCTTGTTACTTTCTATTGGCCTAAACACATTAAACATCCAAATTAGTTACTTTATTTCAAGGTATTCAAGATATAGTACAAGTGAAATCTGTCTTTTTTGCAGATAATTTGGTGGAGGGTTGTCGACGATCAGGAAAAAAAGTGGAAGTCTTGAGTGAGAAAATGGAAAGCAGAAGCAGTAAGCGTACTAAGCTGATGAGGATGGAACCACAGGCAATGAGCACCCCCACACCGAAAAGGAAAGCGAAAGCTTTAAAAAAAGGTAATAACTTTTTTTTTTCTTTTTTGCTCAGATTGAATTTTGTTAATCTGGCAAGAAATAATAAAAGCTAAATTCAGATTTATATACTGTATTTATTTTGGTAAGCACTATTCCATGTATATAGAAATTTGGTAAACACTATTCCATGTATATAGAAATTTAGTAAGCACTATTCTATGTATATAGAAATTTGGTAAGCACTATTCTATGTATATAGAAATTTGGTAAGCACTATTCCATGTATATAGAAATTTGGTAAGCACTATTCCATGTATATAGAAATTTTAATAAGCACTATTCCATGTATATAGAAATTTTAATAAGCACTATTCCATGTATATAGAAATTTTAATAAGCACTATTCCATGTATGTAGCCATACATTTTTACTACAGAACTTATCTTTGATTTTTTCTTAAAGAGAAGGCTTACAGCCATATTCAAAACACTGAATCTGATATTATTATTGAAGTAATATTGACCCTGGTGAATAACTAGAGGGGCAACTGCTTGGGAATAACAGGTGCTGTAAGCTTAGATGTGCTGATAGTGTAATGGTTAACACTTCAGAATTGGACAATGGAAAATTGTATTCTAATTCCAGTTGGGTTTGTTAAATTCACTTACATGCAAATACCCTTGGGAAATGTGTAAATCCACCTCTTCTCTCAGCTTAATTAGTGAAACTTGTATCAATAAATCATTATTATTTCCCAAAAAAAGTCTTACAACCTAAAAATATTTTCTGGCTTAAAATAACCTTCAAATTGTTGATAATCCATCAAAAACAATCAATGTTTTTAAAGGAGAAAGATAATTCCAGTGTATACACAGGTTTCTAATATTGCCTTGTGTTACACAGCCTGAAAACTGATTGCTTCTTAGCTTTTATGCAGACAAGGATCATGTTGTTCCTAAAAATAAAAATGTATTCATGATTTTTTAAATACTAAAATAGCATATCACATTATGTATTTCAGAATTTATTAATAATAAATAATTTATATTTTATGGATGAGAAAAATGCAAAATAACACAACACTCTGACCAGAAACTTTCACAATTCCTGATAAGAAAGCACAAACAGTATCAAATATAATGCTTCAGGAGATATTTCCTAGGTTAGGAGCCCCTGAGCAGTTGGTCACTGACAATAGAACAGAGAATCAAATCATGGAGGAGACTCTGAGAGAAATACTGTAACGCATCACTCAATAAGTCCCGAGTCTGACATATTGATGGGACCACTAATAAAAAATTCATATGAGTTTTATGAAGTACTAACCTTCAAATGGCAAGTGACACAATTTGGACCCAATCAAATTATTAGTTTAAAAATTACAGTTATTTAAGTGAAGCTACTGTTGCAAATTTTCAAAACAATGGAAAAATCTGAATTTCGTGTGTTGATAAAGCATTGTTTTTTGATGGGAAAAAATACTGTTCAAGCGAAGCAATGGCTTGATAAATGTCATTTCGACTCTGCTCTATTGGAAACAATGGTTAAACGTGGTTGTACAGACACAAATGATGCTTGACACTCAGGTCACCCAAAATCTATAAACTCGTTTTAGCCAATTGTAAATTGAAGTTGCATGAGATATCAGAGGAATTGAACATATCAGAAGGCAGTGTATTCACCATTTTGCATGACAATTTGTCAATGAGAAAGCTGTGTTCAAAGTGGGTGCCACGTTTGCGTACAGTTGATCAAAAACAACAACGCTCTGATGATTCAGAGCGTTGTTTGCAACTGTTTCAACACAACAAGGAGTTTTTGTGTAAATATGTGACAATGGATGAAACATAGATCCACCACTTCACTCCAGAGTCAAATTGGCAGTCAGCTGAGTGGACAGCAGCAGGTGGAATCTGTCCAAAGTAACCAAAGAGGCAAACATCAGCAGACAAGGTTCTAACCTCTGTATTTTGGGATGTGCAATGTATTTTGTTCATTGATAACCTTGAGAAAGGAAGAACCATCAATAGTGAATATTATATAGCATTATTGGTGCATTTGAAGGAAGAAATTGCCAAAAAATGGCCACAAAAATGAAAAAATTGACCTTTACCGAAACAACGCACCGTGTCACAAGTTGATTGCAACAATGGCAAAACTACATGAATTGCACTTCGAATTGCTTCTGCATCCACCCTATTCTTCAGATCTGTACTGGCTGTTTGCAGACCTCAAAAGAATGCTCCAGGGAAAGAGATTTGGCTCTAATGAAGAAGTGATATCGGAAATTGAGGCATATTTTGAGGCCAAAGACAAAATCGCTCTACAAAAAAGGCATCAAATTGTTAGAGAAGGGTTGGAATCAGTGTATCACACTAGAAAGAGACTATGTTGATGAATAAAATTGAATTTTGCCTAAAAGTTGTTGCTTTATTAGTTAGGCCCGGGGTTTATTGAGTGATGTGTTAAATGAATTAAATCTTACCAACCCTCAGAAAAAAATCTTCCATTATGGAAAATCCTGAAGGGAAGAGGTTACTATAACACAACAATGAATAGATTACATTAAGATCAGTATTCTTTCTTACTGAAACAAGAAGAACCACCATAGTGTTCTACATTTTATAATTGAATTGATCTTGACTCCAAAACACACAATTTCTTCCAGGTAAATAGCCTGAAAAAACTTTTCAAAAATATTAAAATAAGTTGAATTATAACATTTTTTGAATCAGTGGGATCATATCTAAAAATATACCCCCTTTCCACCCCCAAGAAAACAAAAATCAAACAAACTGAAAGATTCATATTGAAATAAGCAGATCTTAATCTTATTTAAAGGATGTGTTGGATCCAACACTCACCAGAGCATATTTAAAGAACTTGTTAATATCCTGGCACCAGATCTCAGAAGAAACTTTTAAAGTTCTTACAAATTCTGTACTTGATCAAGTAAGAGTTGTTTTGTGAGTAGATGTAAGACCAGCACCTTATTTGGTAGGCGGTCATAGTGCTTTACCCCATCAATGTATAAACATTGGAATAAACAGCTATGGCCCATGTATTGTCTTTTCTAGCCTAGATTCAAATTACATTGAAAACATCAGTCTTCATTTGATCACCAAAGTTAAGCATTGTCAGTCATAAATGGGATCATTTCAGAACACTGAGTACTAAGCAACCTCTTACAAATTTGGAATCTATGTTTTGGCTTTATCCCAATTGGGCTTACTGGTCAGTACTTAGATGGGTGACCGCTTGGGAATACCAGGTGCTGTAAGCATTTAGTGACGGATGTGCGTTGTGGTGCAGTGGATATCAGCTCGGAAAGAGAAATCGGTGAGCCAAATTTGAATTCCAGTTGAATACCCTGCAGGTAATTTTTGGAAGAGGTTAAAAATCATGCATTTTTGGTGACTGGTTGCATGATACACAAGGAAATGGTCCTGGGTATGACGGTAAACTGCATCCAGCAGCAAGGCCTCTGATTGGGAGGTTGTGAGGAGCATAGAACCACCTCTTAATTGCTGTTGTTCTCAGGTCCACTCTGACCCGGAGTGGTAGCACCTGTTAGGGTCCCAGCTATGGGCAAATAGTTAACCCCCAAACTTGGATCAAAATACTATAAAAGTATAAAAATACACTTTTATAGAAATATATAGATAAAAGTAGACTTTTATAGAAAAATATAAATTTTTGAATGAAAAATATTACCAACAATGCATTTTTGAAAAAGAAAAAAATTATTACCATTACACATTTTTGAAAAAAAAAAAGATTTACCATTACACATTTTTGAAGAAAAAAATTGTCATAATACATTTTTGAAGGAAAAAAATTATCAGCAATACATGTTTGAATACAAAAATAAAAGACAGCTTCAGTTTTCTAAAATAAAATAAAAAATTTTTTCATCAAAATCTGACTAAATCAACCTTCTTACTATAATTGAACACTAAAAAAATATCTTAAAAACTCTACCTTTTTGGCATTAAATAACCCACAGAGTTTGATATGCCATTAAATAAAATTCAAACTCAAATTCAAACACAAGGAAATTTTTTTTAAGGGGATTGGGTTAAAATTTTTAAGGGGATAGGGTTAAAATTCATGCCAAAAAATTTAAGGGTTGCACTATACATGAAGTCAGCTTATACATGAGTATATATGCCATACAAAAATGCTGAAAATATTTGCATCAATATTTTCTTTAAAAATTTTTAGTACAGTGGATATTGATGCGGAAAAAGAAATCAGAAAGCCAAGTTTGAATTTTAGTTGAATTTGTTGCATTCACTTATACATAAATACCCTTGGGAAAGGCATGAATCTGTCACTTCTTCCTCCAGCTATGGGTTAAATAGGACAGATTGGGTTCCAAAGCCTTGGTTAAAAACCAGTCTACCACAGAAAATAATGGTAACCTACTGCAGGAACATCTACCCAGTCAGTCATGTCTCAAAAGAGGCATGATCTTCCAAGCGTGTATTACGTATGGCACTTAAATGACTAACAGTATTTGTATGGCACATTTGAATTGATTCATAGGAAAATAAATACATGGAATGTGGCATCAGTTGTAACTCCTTTTCTTTCCTTTAATGTCCTCCAGGTATCTCTTGCATTGAGTCCTGGTCATGGGACCAATTGTAACACTGTATCCTCACCCCACTTGAATGACACATTCTACCAGACCAGCAGTTAGCCTGGTATGGTCCAGTATTACAGGTTAGACCCAGGTCTCTAGTTCCCAATGTCAATTCAATGCCACCCTCCTGCCACGTTGTGATTTTTTTTTTTTTTTGATCCTAGAGAGCAGTCAACAGATTGTAGAAACCTGGAGCTCCCTGTTGGTCCACCTGCATGTTCATCAGGTGAAAATCAGGTTAACAGAAAAATAAATATAACCCAGTTGATGCGATTTTGGAAGGATATAAAGTTTTTTATATATCAAAAACAAACACAAAAAAAACAATTCTTGTTGTACAAAATTGAATGTCTCTTGTATATCAACAATAACCAAATAAAACATAAAAACTTCAAATAATTTTGGTAAAGGAGAGATGCAGCCTTAATTTAACCTTTTTTGGTCTGTCCTTAGCACAACTATTACAATCTTCGACGTTTCTGTTATCAGTAGTAGTGATGGTAATAATAATAGTAGTAGTAGGAGTAGCAGTTTTTAGATGTTATCGGCAGTATTTTGCTTCTTCGCTTTCAGTATCAGCAACATGCAGTGGACGCTTTCTTTTAATCTCTGATGTCTCTCAACTCAGTTTGACTGACAGCTGGACCCCAACTCCTCTATCTCCCACTCTCTTCTCGTCTCTCAGGGCTTCTGTCTGTGCTTGTGCAAAACACCTGCTTAAATAGAGGCCAGTGGTCTTAGAAAACAAACTGATTATTTACTTCTCCCCCTAGTTCAACCACACCAACCCCCTCCATGACATACTTTTTAAGTACAATTTCAACTCTTCGAGAAAAAACTCTTACTTTTTCACTAATTGGTTTTCAAGGTTTACAACAAAACACTAATGCTTATCACCTTGCTATTAATTATTCTGACGTTCTTTTTGTAAACTACAGAGATCTTGGTTAAAAAAAAGTTCTAAATCAAAACATCCTTAATTTTAACCTTGATTCTTATAATGTCAAAATCCATTTCTCTTTAAAAGTTCTAAATTATTACTATTCCATTAGTGATCTAATATCCTTTGTATACTTACAAAAAGATTGTGTTTCTAAATTAACTTTCTGTACATTAACATTTCAAAGTCTTTACAGCATATCAACATCTTGGTTATTGGAAGACAGTCTCTCTTTCACTTGGTTTTTCTGTTTTATGACACATTCTACTTTATTATTATTATTTCAGGGGTGACATCGCCCCTTCCACATGCAAATGGTTGATTGGCCTTGATCTTAAAAATACAACCATCAGACAAGGTATCAATGAATAGAATCTTTTGTATCTGTTTATATTTCTTAGATGAGGTAATATAACTATTTACATTGTCATATTCCCCAAGGATACATGGCCCAGTGGATAAAAGCATTGGCTGAAGTTATCCAAAAAAGGACCTTGATCCAGAGTTGTGAGATCAATACCTGCCTACAGCAGAGGTGAACAAAAACTTGAAGAGTTGAGTTACTAAACAAAATCAACTGAAATAGATATACAGAAAAGGCATAACATCTGGAACTAGAATGGATAATGGACTAAATAAAAGGTTTGGTTTCAATGTATATCACCTGAAGAAGGCCAGAGCATACAACGGCCGAAACGTTGTAAATATGACAATAAAGATAAGGACAACAGCCTGAACAATGTAAATAGCGTAAATAGAATCTTTTGCTCATTAATTCTGCCCTTATCTCATTACCTGCCAACAAAAACCCATCGGTTTCTTGGCCATCAACATTTCTGTACTGATTAAGACATTCCAAAACCAAATATATTCGAAATATGTTTTGATTATCAAGCAATTTTGAATGACTTACCTGAAACATTTTTTACATTTTCAGGTATTTTTTCTGAAAAATAAATCTGAAAATAAATACTTTTCTTTTGATTTGTCTCATTCAGCCTGATATTTTCCAAAACAACTTTCTTAGGCAACAAACATGACATTCATTTCAATCTTTTTCTACCCATCAACTAGACAAAGCCACTAAAAATACCCCTCTTCTTCTTGTCCTATACTTTTTGTGTCTATTCAAGATGTAGGCAATCATAGCTCTCCACAATTTCCTGTCCTTTTTAGCTCATTATAAATGTTGTCTTTGTTATTTCTTCTAAACCTTGTTCTGCCATCCATTTACTCAATCTCACTAATGCGTCGATTTCTTCTATTCCTCTTGCCTTTAATCTGTCCTGTGAATATCAATGTCAGGTGATCAGGACTCTCCACAATTTCTTGTCTTTTTTAGCTCTTTATAAAGGTTGTCTTTCTGTTATTTCTCCTAAACTTTGTTCTGCCATCCATTTACTCAATTTCACTAAGTATGTTATGCAGTGTTTTTGTCTGTCCCTCTTGCCTTCAATCTGTTCTGTGAATATCAATATCAGGTGATCATGACTCTCCACAATTTCCTGTCCTTTTTAGCTCTCTATAAATGTTGTCTTTCTGTTATTTCTCCTAAATCTTGTTCTGTCATCCATTTACTCAATCTCACTAAGTATGTTATGCATTGTTTTTGTCTGTCCCTCTTGCCTTCAATCCATCCTGTGAGTATAAAATTTTCCAAGCCCTCTCTACTCATTATTCTGAGAAATTTCAACTATCTCTTCCTCATGTTAAGTATGCTCCCCCTTTTTCTTTCATTTTCTCTGTGAAGACATTGCCCAATATTCACTGTCATATAGGAGGACTGATATTACATAACAGTTCAATACTCTTTTCTTTGTTTCTAATGAAATTTTCGTTTCTTAATACTTTGCTTATCTTCACTATCCCAATGCACTTTCAGATTTCAAAAAATCTCTAATGCTCAATTTTACTGCTTAAGTTGCAATTCAATCCATGTTTAGACCCCAGTGATGTTTCCTTCTGATTATTATTTAAATTTGATTACTGTGTTGAATCTTTTATGTGACAACAAAACGTTAGTCAAAAACATGATGTAATATGAAAAACTATTTCTAAATGACTGTACCACTTTGATACAAATCATAAAAATGTTGGATATTTTGTTTTTTCTTTTTAGTCAAAGCCAATATCTATTTTTGTTTACATTTAATAAACGTGTTACATCCCTGCAAGTCTGACCAGACTAAAGGTAGCATATCACTTTAGGCTTAAAATTATGGGAAGAAAACAACTTTATTGTCATTTAAAATTTCTAAAAAATCTTGATTAGAAAAGAAAATTCAAATGTCTGTAAATTTACTTTTCATGTTTGTAACATGCATTTTGTGAGATTTGGTAACTACGGACAAATTCTTGTTATATATTTTACTAGCAGTATAGCCTGGCCTTGCTC
Source organism: Ascarosepion bandense (assembly GCA_037127315.1). Classification (NCBI taxonomy): domain Eukaryota; kingdom Metazoa; phylum Mollusca; class Cephalopoda; order Sepiida; family Sepiidae; genus Ascarosepion; species Ascarosepion bandense. The sequence goes on from JBBBDQ010001851.1 coordinate 1,132,538, forward strand.
AGGTGCAATGAAAGCTTTAAAACTAATCCATGGTCCTGGAGCTCAGACTCTTTGGACATTGGCATGAAAGACTAAAAAGCAATAGTTGTTTCCAGTTAAAGTGAAACTGTAGACTGAAAGAAAAATGAACAGATGTAAGTCAAATTTTGATTTCCTGGTATTGATATCAAATAAGTTTTTTTCGTCATAAACTGAATTTTGAAAGCTAAATAAGTCCTCTGAGTAAATGGTATCATGGCTGAGACTAAGAACTACAATTATACCTCCTTAGAGCCAAACCTGAAGCAAAAACTAAAATAAGAGGGCTGAAAAAATACAGACATGCAGGCAAATAAACAGACACACACACAAACATCTTGCCTTTTATATATATATATATATATAGTATCGATTTTCTGCACTATTGTAAGAACTACAACCTTGAAACTTCTGAATATCGTTTCTTATGTCTTTGTCTATGAATGTATCAAATTTGATTAAAATCTGACCACTCCTTCTATAACCTGATTTTTTTGATTATCGATTTTCGATATTTATCGGGGGCACCTCAACACAAAACCTAGCTAAGAACACTCGCAGACGCTTATAGTACAACTGTGTAAATTTTCAAGAAAATCGGTTCAGCCGTTTCGGAGTCTATAGGTAATGGACACACACACACACACACACACAAAGTTCCATTTATAAATAAGTTTAGATTAGATTTAGATATTTATAAACTGGTAAGGTTGTCTTTGAAATTAACAATAGATGATCTCTTTTAATTTCCCAATGGTTCAGGGTTTCTAGATATTAATATTGTTAGTTGCATTATTTCTAAATATAAGAGCTGAAAAGTAATCCTAACTGTTGATATTTCATTAACTTGTTTATATCAATTTCCTTGGAAATTTTAGAAAAATTAAAAATTTTTTTAAAATCTCATTTTTTAATGTCAAGGTGTAACAACGGACGTAAAATCTTTCTGCTGCTTCACATTCAAAACATAATTAAAAAAAATGATTGGCTTAATTGTTCATTTAGTTAATCTCTTACTTTTTGTCATTGGCATACTAGTGATAAGACCTTCTAAGATATCTAGTGATGGCATAGCACACAAGGAAAAGTGGATCTGTGCCTTTTGCAAATTTATTAGTGCTATGTGTAAGCAGCCCTAGTTAGAATTTGAACTCAGTTTCCAATTTTGTTTGTATTATGCTACTTAAAATTTTCCAAAAATAAAGAATAATTATTCATATAATAATAATTTCAATTCTATAAACAACTATCTTCTATGGGAGTTATAACCAAATTTCACACACAAAATCTAAAACTGTAAAATGTTTCCTAAAATATATTTATTTTTAAAAGTCTTTTTCTTTGTACTTTTGAGGTATGGTCCACTAAAATCCATTTGTCATAATTTAGGGTTCATTGAATCCACATACTGCATTTATATTTTCCAGGATTTATGGCATATTTGAACCTTGTTTCCACGGCTGAGCCGTGGTCCTCTGACAAGAAATTAAAATTATGCAGTAAGTCAGACAAGTTATAAGAATTCCATTGAAAGAAATTGTTATTGAATCATGCTTGTCTATTTTTGTAAGCTACAAAATCTCTAGAAATCAGTCCACAGAAAAGAGCAAACAATTATTCACATATAAATTATTTGTAGTAAGTAATATAAACTTCTGTATAGTTTTTATATTGAAAGCATATTCATAAAATAGCAACTTTGGATTTGTAGTATTGTTTTAAAATATTTACTAGGTTTGCATAAATTGCTTGTCTTTATTCTAAATGCTCGTTTACTACTTGCAAAAATTACTGGTTCTCTCTTGTTGTTATTTAAAGTGTCATGGATGATGCACCCATAAGCAAATGATCTGTACTTTGTCTCAGAGTTTGAACCATTGTACTAAGTTTGTTATTTTCATGCCTATGAGTAGGGCCAGTTTCTTTCTTCTTGACAACATTTGAGGTGGATTTGTTTTTAAAGTTACCTTCTTCTATCCTTTGCCTAAAGAGGCAGGACCTACAAGGCAGCAGGTAGTTTGAATTCAGAGTTTTTCCTTCTAGCTTGGTAGCCAACCAAGGCTACAGACCCAGTCTGTCCTTCTATTTACCCATAGTTGGAGTAAGAAAAGCCACTAACCATTACTCCACTCTGCCTTCACTTAGCTATACATAAATAATCCCATCTTTTTTTTTATGGTTAATTTTAAATATAGTTTTTATTCTTTTAAATGAGTTTAACCCATATTTGGGGAAAAAGAAAAACAAATTAACATTTCACTACTGAGTTGGTAGTAGTAGTGGCGATATAATAGCAGCAGCAGCAGCTGCAAACACACAGACACAGAGCCTTGCCGCACCACCTTCTTCTGTTTCCTTTATTATGATAAAACCAACCCAGAAATGAAATAGTGACATAATTTTTTATATCATAAGATGATTAAAAATTGTATCCTATCTTTTATGACATATTACTAAACTGGGATGTCAGGCTGTTAGCAATGATGCACATCTAATCTTTAAGCTTTGACTTGATATTATTGTTAAAATTCTAATCAGTATAATATATTTGTTTTTTTTTTTCTTTATTTTTTTCTTAGATTCTAAAGATCATGAAAGTCTTATTGGAGCAGCGGTATCTTCTCCAAAAAGTCAGAAATATGATAGAACCAGACAAGTAAAAAAAGGTAACCACATTCAATAACATTTTGCTTGTAATTGTACTTTATTAATGGAAAAATATACACCTATTTTGAAATAATGATTTAGGGAAGTTGGTCAGGCTGACAAATTTTCAGTAATTTCTCATATAATCTATTGACCCCAAAAGTTAATTCTGTATTTCTCATTAGATGGCATTAGGAGGTTTCAGTTTTTTATCATGTTATTCAGAAGGGAAATTTTGATAACTCACTACTGGCAAGTTATAATATTTTGGTTGGTTGGTTGTTTTTGTTTTATGGCATATCAACCTCAGTGGGTCATTTATTGCCAACTAAATTTTTTTTTATTTTTATTTATTTATTGCTGTTAATACCTTTTCCTTTCAACAATTTATTGTTGTTTTTTTATAAGTTTTGTGCCTAGTAATACTTTTTTCTTTTCGAATATCAAGATTCATTGGGATTTGTTTTTAAGAGCAGGGTCTCCAAGTCCTACCCCGTTATTTAATCCATAACTGGAGGGAAGGGACGGATTAATACCTTTCTCAAGGGTACAAGTGCTTAAGTGAATGCAGGGTATTCAACTGGAATTTGAACTCAGCTCACCGATTTCTCTTTCCGAGCCGATATCCACTGCACCACAACGCACATCTGTCAGTAAACGCTTACAGCACCTGGTATTCCTAAGCGGTCACCCATCTATGTACTGATCAGGCTCAATGTTGCTTAACTTCGGTGATCAAGCGAAAACCGGTGTATTCAACGTGATATGGCCGTAAGCCTAATATTTTGGTATCTTTGTATAAAGTCAATGTACTAAATGAATCCTTCAAATAATACACAATAATGCTCTTGAGTAATTCACTCAGAAACAATCTCTTCAATGACTCACAACACCAGAATGATACACAACACAGAACACACTCATACTTCTGTCTGAGTGCTTTATATACTAAATATTTATGGTCACATGATCCCAGTAGCACAATTCATTCAACGGTTACATTTGTTGCCTGGTAATCCATGTTTGACCACACGTGTTAATGTCAACACTTTCTTCCTACAGAACATCTCCCCTTTTAAGCTGACTCCTTCTGGATTCTATCCTCTGGAGAGTCTGTATTTTCAGTAATTCCTCATATAATCTATTGACCCCAAAAGTTAATTTTGTATTTCTCATTAGACAGCATCTCCCCTTTTAAGCTGACTCCTTCTGGATTCTATCCTCTGGAGAGTCTGTATTTTCAGTAATTCCTCATATAATCTATTGACCCCAAAAGTTAATTTTGTATTTCTCATTAGACAGCATCTCCCCTTTTAAGCTGACTCCTTCTGGATTCTATCCTCTGGAGAGTCTGTATTTTCAGTAATTCCTCATATAATCTATTGACCCCAAAAGTTAATTTTGTATTTCTCATTAGACGGCATTAGGAGGTTTCAGTTTTAAGAAACTACATTAACAAACGTTTTCTTTTGAGCCTTTTGTGACAGTTGTTATTTCAGGCTGCATCATTTAAAAATAAAATTCTCAAAATTAGTATTAGTTTTTTTTTTCATCCATTATAGCACTGGTTCTTTTACAATCACTAAGTTAAGCAATGTTAAGCCTAATCAGTACCCAGATAGGGGACTTCTTGCAGGTGTTTGGATGTGTGGGTGATACCTTCGATAATGGCTTGTAATTGTAAATCTAAGAACTTACTTCCAATTCTAGCCAAGTTTGTCATATTTACTTAAACGCAAATACCATTGAGAAAGGTTTGTATCCACCCACTTTCTATTAGTAGGACTTGTATCAATAAATCATCAAAAAAAAATTCTTGTAATCTAAAAATATTTTCTGGCTTAAAATAATCTGCAAAGGGTTGATAAGTCATAAAAACAAATCAATTAATCAATCTCACATTGAAGATCAAAGAAAGGAAGCAACATATTAGTCTTATTATGTCTTTATTTTAAGAAAGGGAAAAATTTAACTCAAATGCAAAAAGGAAAGTACCATAAATAAATCAATGTGTCGAATGTTTTGCTCAGTTTTGCATTGTGAACCTTTTGCCAAATAATGTTCTCCAATCGGGGAGACAAGCTGAGGTTGATAATAATAATTTCAAAATGTTATCTGGGAATAATCAATATTATATAATACAGCAGATAGCTATCTAGCTAGCATTCTCAGAATATCCCAATCAAGCATTAAAAAATCATTTGCATCAGCTTTGTTATATTAATTGCTTTGATGAGTCACTTCCCCATGAGCAAAAACAACACACAAGTCTCCATTTCTGTTTGTGATTTTCTACTTAAATGAAAATGTTCTATTTTTTAATAAATTGGGATGAAAGGGAATACTTCAATATGTGAAACAAGATCTTGGGAAAAGCAAAATAAATCATCAATTATGGTGATGTTGAGACTGGAAAGAAGTCCTTTCATCTGGAAAAGCACATGATTTGGGGAACTATTGCTCCTGATTTAACCATTTGAAGGTAGAAATCAATGAAATGTGTTAAGAGGCCATAAAATATTTCATCAGAATAAAATTAAGATGCAAATTTCTTTGGTAACCAAGCAGAAATTGTTACAGATCGACTGCAAAGTTCTGTTATAATCACTATATGCTCCTTTTATTCTAACAAAATTTTCTTCATAAAAAAAATTAAATTCCTTGGAAGATTGCAAAAAGCATTTAGAACATTTTTTATAATTAACAAGTTGCTTGATGACAGTGAATAAAAATGGTAAATATATTTAAAAAAAAAAAAATTGTGCTTTTTTTTTCTTTACTTAAACAGAAGAACTTTTTGTGGCTTTGCTTTAGAAATTAATTATTGTGATAATCTAGATATGATTATAGAAAAATGGCAATATCAAACATAAACAGTTTAATTACAAATTTTTAACTTAATAAAATTTGAAATGGGTCATTTAAATTCTGTCTGTTAATGTGGTGGCGTAATGGGGCCGTGGCCTGCTGTCTCTTGTCAGGCTCAATCCTGGTCTGAGAACAAACTGTCAGCCCACAGCCGTTGATTGTAGATGGCATTAACACAGCAGCTGGTCTTTCAGTTGACCTCTTCAACTGTAATCTCTCTTACCCACGTTGTGATTTTTGATCTTAAGAGAGTTAAGCTGAATCATTACTGCGGTATCTCAACCAAGCCTAACTAAGGAGTTGAATATGCAAACACAATTTTAAAAATAAATGGATGATGCCTGAATAAGTCATCAGATGATATTTATATAAAAAATAAAAGCAAAAAAATAAAATTTACAGTTCTTTCTTTTTCTTTTTTTTTCTTTCCCCAACCCATTTCTAATATATGGAACTAAAATTTCTACTAATTTCTCTAACGGGTAACCAGACTTGACAACTGGGTTTAACATCACGTACAGTTGTTTGTACTTTTGAAAATGGCACAAGGATATTGTCGGAGTTTTTCTTCAGTGGCAACTGGACTTTCAAAAATGGCTCGCTCTGTTGGCGGGAGGCATCAGAATATGCCGACTGCACCTCTGCAGAAGGTAAAAGTCCCTCAATGGGGCCACCTGTTGGCCGTGGGTGGTGACCCATAATGCCTAGGGACGGGATCCTGGTGGTTGATCAGATCATGATCCAAGTGCAAAGAGGTCATGATACTGCAACACACCACTTTGACCTTTATCTGGGCTAGACGGGCAGTCAGAGAGGCCCGATCCGATCAATCGGCTCGTCTGAATGAACTTCCAAAAAATCAAAAATAAAATCAATAAAAGGAATAATCAGAAGCAGAGAAATATATCTCGCCACCCCAGAAGAAATTTCAAACTCAATGTGCAGTCAGGGAGTTATCGACCACAAAAGAATATTTATTAAAAAAAAATAATGAAAAGAGACCCACAAACACATATATACTCACTTTCAATACACCTCAAATCCCTCCAAAAATCAAAATAGGATACAATATAGAACCCGTAGAAATATACATTCCAGATCCCCTAAGATGTTTCAAATGTCATAAATTTGGGCATCATAAAGACATCTGTAGAGGACACTCCACATGCGTCAAACGTGGCTCAAAAGAAACAAACCACGATGAAGAAGAATGTCAGGAAATTAAACGTATAAATTGCCAAGGGAACCACCCAGCTTTCTCCAAAATGTGAACGCTGGAAGAAAGAAAAGGAAATCCTAGGAATAAAATATAAAAGAAATATTCCTTTCCCAGAGAAAAAAGGATAGTTGAAGGACATATGAAAAATAAATGCAAGAGTTTTTCTTGTTTTTTTTTGTTTTTATTGTATCACCCCGAGCAAGGCGGTAACGCCACTGATGTTCAGGGGGCTACGTAATAGTGAAAAGATTGGAAAAGATAAAGCCGGAAACCGCATCCTAAACAGGGAACAAAGGATGAGCCTCTTAACCTGTTCAATAGACATGGGTGGAGTGTGAACCAGGCAATAGATAGAAATATCTACTCCAATTGAAAAAAAAAAACAAAGTGAGAAGATTGGAAAAGAGAAAGCCGGAAACCACATAGAAAAGACAAATGCAAATATTACCCATCAGATAGACAAGTACAACAAACTCATAGAAAAACTAATACATTTAGAACCGAACGAATGGCCAAACTTTCAAAAATATTTTAAAATATTACACCTCCAAAAATTAGAGAAAACAAAAACAGGAACCAAAGAAGAAACCAACAAAATATTAACTTCTCCCCAAACCCAAACTTCCCCTCATAAAAACAAACCTTTTAAAGAACAAAGTTCACAAAAACCAAATATCCAATCAGTAAAATATATAACCTCATCTCCAAAGAAAACAGAATCATCTAAAAAATTATTAAAAATAAATTTGAACTTTTTGATGAAATGGAAATAGAAAGTCCAAATCAACAAATAGAAACAATGAATTCAGAAATTAGTCACCGATCACTAACAAAACAAGAAAAAAAAACAAAATAAGAACAAAACAGATAACAGGTCTCGATCAAACTCAAAAACCAGAAACTTAAGCAATAAAAGGACCACAAAAGATTCAGTAAAAGATAATAATCCAAGAACTGGAGAAAAAACAAAAAGATCAGAACTAGATGAATGCACCCCCCAACAAATAATTCTCACTTTACACCAACACCAAAAACAAGAACCAAGATTAAAAAAAAATTTTTCAAACACTAGAGAAAATGGACATAGATAACAAAAATCATAACACAAAATGATCTATAAAACTGTAATGACATAGTCATAAAACAGAACAATAGAGACATAAAAGATAACTTGAACAATAAAGAACAAAACTAATGTCTGTCCAAATTAAAGCCAAACCAAAACCAAATGACATACAAACTTCTCCAATGGAACATCAGGGGTGAAAAGGTTAATCCTCCAGGGGTGAGATGGTTAATCTTGCTGAATTAACACTCCTAATCGACTCATTCCACCCAGCAGTTGTATGCCTTCAAGAAACATAGAAAAAATCAAGTGACACATTCCGCATTAATCAACACACAACATACGATTACATATACAAACAAAGGAATAAAGCTTCTGATGGTTCATCAGTTATAATCAATAATAATATTATTCAAAGTGAAATCAAGCTGAATACAACAGTTGCAGCAGCTGTACCACTCAGAAAACCATTAACTATCTGCTTACTATATCTCCCGCCTAACAAGAATCTAAATAAGACGCAATTAAACGAGCTGATTCAACAACTACCCAAATCCTTTATTCTAATGAGAGATTTTTATAGGCACAATGAAATATGGCGGAATAAAGAGTCAAATAGAAGAGGAAAAATAATAGAAGATTTTTTGAATGAAAACCACTTATGCCTGTTCAACAATGGAGCATATACATATTTACACCCAGCTACTGGAACATACTCAGCTATTGATTTAACAATATGCGAACCCAGTATCTACATGGATTATCATTGGAAAGTATATCATGATACCTGCAGAAGTGATCATTTTCCAATCATACTAGAAAGTCAAGAATTGGAAAAAGATATCAAAGTACCTCGATGTAACCTTCAAAAGGCAAACTGGCAAAACTTCAAAAACACTTGTCAAATGAAACTGACACCAGAAGCCAATATAAGAAGAGAAGATGATATCATATATTTTACCAACACTCTAAAAACAATTGCATAACAAAATATCCCCAAAAGTTCACCATCACCAAAATTTAATAACCCCTGGTTCAATAAAGAATGCAAAGAAGCTGTCAGAGCCAGACGAGCAGTTCTCAGAAAATTTAAAACCCAACCAACTAAAGAAAACCTAGAAAATTATAAAAACGATAGAACTAAAGCATGCAGAGCTATTAAAGAAACCAAATGAACAACATGGCAAGGATACGTCAACAAATTAAATTCAAATACCAAAACAAAAAACATATGGGATATGATTAATAAAATTTCAGGGAAAAACATTAAACAAGCTTATAAGCATATTATCCATAATAACATTAAAATGACAAGCCAAAAAGACATAACTGAAATTATAGCTGAAAATTTTGTTAAAAATTTCTCTTCAACCAATCGAAAAAAGAATTTCAAACCATCAAAAATCTTAAAGAAAAACAAAGAATTCCGATAACTCCGAAAACTACAATAAAACCTTTACAATGTCTGAATTAGAAGAGTCGCTTAAAAATGCACATAACTCAACTGTTGGACCAGATGAAATCCATTATACTTTACTAAAGGAATTGCCTAGAAAATCAAAAGAATGCTTACTCAAAATATATAACAGTATCTGGACAAATGAAAGATTCCCAAATGTATGGAGACAAGCCACAATAGGACCCATACCCAAATTTACAAAAGAGCTCACAGACGCAATGAATTACCGTCCCATTGCACTCACAAGCTGTATATTCAAGACCCTTGAAAGAATGATTCATAAAAGATTAATCTGGTATTTAGAAACCAATAAACTAATTAACACCAGCAGGTTTTAGAGAAAATAGGAGCCCCATCGACCACATTATAAAGCTGGAAACTTACATACGAGAAGCATTCATTCAAAAAGAACATGTTGTAACCGTATTTTTTGATTTAGAAAAAGCTTACAATATGGCACTGAAATTCGGAATACTAAAAGATTTAAAAGAACTTGGTCTAAAAGGCAAGGATGCCAATATTCATTAAAAATTATATGAGCAACAGGAGTTTCTGAGTAAAATTCGGAAATATCTTTACAAGCTCCAAAAAACAAGAAATGGGAGTCCCACAGAGAGGCATACTATCAGTTACACTGTTTAATATAAAAATTAACAATATAGCCCAAAATATTAATACTGAAACGGAATGTGCCATCTATGTGGATGACCTCATGATAAGTTTCAAGGCCAAATACATGCACATCATAGAATGACACCTGCAAATATGCCTAAACAAAATAAATGACTATAAACGGTTTCAACTTTTCTCAAACAAAAACAAAATGCATTCACTTTTGTCAAAAAGGGGAAATGCACCACAATCCTGAACTAAAACTTGGCAATAACCAACTAACAGTAACAGACCAATACAAATATCTTGGAGTCTATTTGATAAAAAACTCAACTTCATATCCCATATAAAAAATTTTTTTTTGTTTGCTGATCACAAAACCCTTTTAAAGTTCTACCAATCACTTATAAGATCTAAACTTGACTACAGTTGTTTTGTCTATGGTGCATCTAGAAAGTTCTACATCAAGGAACTTAATACAATACATCACCAAGGACTGAGACTAGCACTGGGAGCTTTTACCACCACACCCATAGAAAGTTTATATGCAGAGGCAAACGAATCATCACTAACAATGAGACAAGAAAATCTTGCTCTCCAGTATTACACAAAATTAGCATCCTATACCTCAAACCCTATGCATCAGTGTGTTTTTCAACCCAAACACAAAAGTTTATTAAAAAAAAAAAAGGCACTCAAGCCATTTGGACTACTTATGGAACAAATAAAAGATGAAGCCGAAGGGAACATTGCTTTAATACACAAAGCTGTCAGACTAAAGCACTCACCTTGGCTATCCTTAATTTCAGAAAACCCATCCTGGCAAATAAATCAACCTACAGTATTACTAAACCTCTTCAAACATCCCAAAACCAGCACAATCAAACCTACTTATATAGAAGAAATATATGACATCCTCCAAGAGCAGCCAAACAATGAACATATCTATACCAATGGCTCTAAAATCAATGAAAAGGTTGGATGTTCAGCTATACGAAAAAACAAAATTATCTCAAAACGTCTACCTGATAAATCTTCAATCTTCAGCGCCGAAGCCACAGAAATGCACCTGGCCCTAAATATTATAACAGCTGATAAAGCAAATAAATTCATCATTTTCGCTGACTCTCTATCAGTATTAACATCACTGAAAAGAAAGAATATGAACAATCCTCTAATAAGTAATCTATTAAACAGAATGAACAGCATCAGGAAAAAAAAAACACGTTATCTTATGTTGGATTCACAGTCATATTGGCATCCCTGGAAATACAAAAGCCGATATTGCAGCAAAAAATCATGAAGCATGAAAAACTCTAAATTAAAAGTCCCCTATACTGATATCAAACCAATTATAAATTCATACCTTAAAAACAAATGGCAGCTACAATGGAACATAGACAAAAAAAAAAAACAAATTGCAAGAAATCAAACCCATTCTTGGAAAATGGAGCCCCAATTTCAAACTAACTCGAAAAGAAGAGGTGATCATAACAAGAACAAAGATTGGCCACACAAACATCACTCATTTCTACTGAAGGGAGAAAAGCTTCCTGAGTGTATAACATGTCAAAAGGTATACACAGTAAAACATTTTCTAATAGACTGCCCTGCCTTAGCCTCCACCCGACAAAAATACTCAAAGATGAAAAAAAACAGATGAAAAAGTCATATTGAACTACTTGAAAGAAGTCGATCTCTTTTCAAAAATATAAACCCTTTTATTAAAAAAAAAAGAATGCTATACCCATTTAAAGAAAATAGACACCATAGTAATAAATAACCAAGTCTGACTTGGTGAAAAATCAAAACAAATTTATTTCTCCATGGCACTTGAAAGAAAAAAGTTTTACCAGCCACAAACTTATTATGAACAATAAATTTTTTGAAGGAAAAAAAGTATTACCAGCAATAAATAAAATTTTGTTGGCATTAAATGACCTGCTGAGGTTGATATGCCATAAAAAAAACAACCAAAAATTCAAAAATGGCACAAGCATATCGTCATAGTTTTTCTTCAGTGGCAACTATTGTTATTATCATCAGATTGGCACAACAGCATTATGGCAAAAAAGAAAAAAAAATTTCTTAACTCCCCAATACAGCTTCTGCAACTCCAGACTGCAACTCACTCCAACTGGCTTTAGCCCCTGTGAGCACTTGTATTTATGGGTGTCCCTTTCTACTTGTATGGTGAGGGCACATCAGGGGATTTTATACAAATGCCCTAAAATTCAACCAGTTCTCTTTCACTGTTTCACACTTCCAATTCTGTAAGATTTCCTCTCCTCTCTGGGAGGAGCTATTATATGATGTTGATCTACCTAACGTCGTTGTCTTTTGTTTTTTCTGCCTCAGGGAAATTTAGAATTATAATTTTCCCAGCAAGTGACAATTGGCATCTCTTTTAACAAGATCATTTTAACTTTTGGCCCTTAACAAACCAGCTGTGTTTCAACGAGTTCTACCTGTTCTCAATTTTGAGGAAAATGAATTAAAAAAATTAAAATCATTTTCCTCAACCTTTTTTGTTCATATGCAATCTTAAGTATTGTTACATTTCTTTCAACAAGACTATTTTAACCTCTGGCCTCTAACCTACCAGCCGTGTTTCACTGAATTCCACTTGTTCTCAATCCCAGGGAAAATGAATTAAAAAAAATAAAATCGTTTACCTCAATCCTTTTCGTCTGTATGCAATGTTAAGTATTATTATATATCTCTCTCTCAACAAGACAACTTTAATCTCTGGCCCTTAACCTGCCAACTGTGTCTCGCTGAATAGTAACAATCATATTGTGTGATTTCACTTCATTTTTTTTTTTAACCAGCTCTCAATCCTGGGAAAACAAATCCTATTCCTACAAAAAAAATAAAATCGTTTTCTTTAACCCTTTTTGTCCATATGCCATGTTAAATATTGTTACATTAAGTGCCATACATGATACACGCTTGAGCGATCATGTCTCTTTCAAGACTGAGTAGAATATTTTCCTGCAGTAGGTTGCCATTACTTTCTACGGTAGACTAGTTGTCAACCAAGGCTATAGGACTCAATCTGTCCAGCCATTTAACCCATAGCTGGAGGAAGAAGAGGCAGATAACTTTCCCTTGTGTATTTGTGCCTTAGTAAATGCAAGGAATAATCAACTGGAACTCAAAATTGGCTCACCAATTTCTCGTTCCGGGCCAATATTCACTTCACCACAACACACATTATTTACATTCAGTCAGTTAAGTGCCATACGTGATACACGCTTGGGCGATCATGTCTCTTTCGAGACATGACTGACTGGGCAGAAGATTATCCCACAGTAGGTTGCCATCACTTTCTGCGGTAGACTGGTTGCCAGCCAAAGCTATAGAACCCAATCTGTCCTGATATTTAACCCATAACTGGAGGGAAGAGACGGATTAATACCTTTCCCAAGGGTATTTGTGCGTATGTGAATGCAAGGAATTCAACTGAAATTTGAACTTGGCGCCCCAATTTCTCGTTCCAAGTTGGTATCCACTTCACCACAACACACATTATTTACATTACTAGTTTTAATAAAGGAATTAAAAATCATTTACAACTGTTATCCTCATCTTTATTGTCATATTCATAGCGTTTTGGCTGTTGTACGCTTTGACCTTTTTCAGCTGATATACATTGGAATTTTGAACCAGAGGACACATTGCCCAGTGGATAAAAGTGTTGAAGTAATCCAAAAAGTAACATGACCCAAAGAGTTGTGAGTTCAATACCTGGCCACAGCAGAGATGAACAAAAAACTTGGAGAGTTGAGTCACTAAAGGGAATTAACTGAAAATGAGATATCCAGAAAAGGCATGACACATGGAACTAGAACAATCTAACCCCCCCCAAAAAAAACACCCCCCCCCCCCGGACCATATAAAGGGTTCGGTTAAAAATTCCAACATATATCACCCAAACAATGTAGACCGGCTGCAACCACTCTCTCACTGGCATGACATGGCTTCCCTGTGCCTTTTCAACAAATACTTTCACGGCTTCTGCTCCAATGAACTTAGATCATTGGTGCCGCCTAGGTACGAATTTACACGAGATACTAGATTAGCAACTAGGTCCCACCCTTTTACAGTAAAACAGATAAGATGTAACCGTAATTTCTACTCCAACAGCTTCTTTTCTCGTACTTCCCGCCTGTGGAATTCCCTTCCACATGTCTGCTTTCCCAACAGAATCTCCAGGAGTTTAAATGTAAGGTCAATAGACACCTCCTATCACACTAACTTGCACCTATTCTCCCAACACTCTCACCATCTACCCAACCCTCATTATTGGTATCCTTACCCACCTATCACCCACCTTCTGACATTTCCTATATCTAACCATCCTTTCTCACCACTTTCCCCCTCTATGTAATCCCCTGCGCAATAGTGGCAGTGAAATGCCTTGCTCAGAGTGAAATGATTATTTTAAAAAATAGTTTAAATAGTTATAATACCTCATCTAAGAAATATAGACAGAATTAAAAATCATGTTTAGAAATTGTAAATCTTGATTTTTATTGCAGTATTCATGTCTTTTATACGTTGTGCAATCATTAAATGTTATGAATCATAAAGATTGGTGGATCTGTCATTATTTCCAATTTGCACTCATTAATAGTTCTAAATTTTAGAGTCTAAAATGTAAAAAAAACAAACATTGGGATGTAATGAGAAAGAATTAATAATGAAAATGTTTAAGGAATTCAGAAAAATATGACACCAAACCCCTCCAGGTTTCAAAATTATGTTGCATGTGCTAACTGGCCATAAGTTAGTCACACCTGACTCTGCAGCTGTTCACTTCCATTCCACCCCCAGGTGATCGAAGATGTCAAATGATTAGTCGAAAATCTTTCACTTCCTCTGCCATTGTAATTTCTGATCTCAGAGAAAGCTATGGAGCTGTGACAAAGGACGGTTGTCTTTGTGCTGCATTCCTTGACCACTGAAAACAAGAGGTGGTTGGGTGCACAAGCGGAAAACAGGCAAGAACAAAAAAATAACAAGGCAGTAGCAAAGGCCAGTCTATGTGGACTAATGATTATATTGTAATTCTCTGTACATCAAAAGAAAGAGAGTATTAAAAATAAAATAAAAAATAAGAACTAAAAGTAAAATACAATCCAACTTTTTCAGAGTCCACAAACTACTTGTGGCTACTATGTCTGTTGTTGCTAGAAGTAATACAGTCTTTATGCTTCTCTGCCTTGGTGTTCCGCCTATAGGTGATGTTTTGTGTTACTAGAGTGTGGAAGAGAGAGAGTAAGAATTTTTCAGCATCTTCAATTCATGTTTTCTCTTGTCTGTCTCACGATCTGCTCTTCTCTGACTTGATTTTTAAATCTTGTGTTTTTGTTGAAACTGTTTCAATATGGCGTGGGGTGGTAAGTGATCGGAATGTCTTTCCATTAAAATTTGACAACTTCGGGTATCTGGCTTAGATCACTCGCTCACAGCTTTTCTGCCATCCTGGAAGCTTGGAGACAATTCTGTTGACTTTATACATTCATCTTTCAGCGTTAATTGTGATTCCATCCCCATGTGAGTGGCCTCGTTCCAATTCAAACTGATAATTTCAAATCTTTAGTCAGTCCTTTATTTTTTTTTCTTAGAGAGAGAAAGGAAGAGCAACAGACAACAAGGAAGAAGAAAGAATCAGAATTCTCTCCCTTTCACTATGCCATCTGTTTTTTTTGTAAAATTTGTTATATCATCAATGTCACCTTGCTCTGTGCTTTGCTTTTCTCTTTCTCCTAGCCACGCCTTCTTCCTCTCTCTCTCTCAGCCCTTCCTAAGAAAAGAAAAAAATATGCACACAGATATTCTTCAAATATCTATTCTTAGGTTCAAATCTAGGGTCCATTGATACTCATTTTAAGTGTGTGCATAAGGAACACTTACAATGTTACACAAAACTATTAAGTTTACTTATCTAAATGATTGCTTTTTATTAGAGACAATATGAACCTTTTCAACATACATATTCAAAGTATACAATCTAGACTAAGGTCAACATTATAATTTATAAGCGGACAAAATATGCTATTCCTTCTACAATGGTATAAAAAACTTTCAAACACTATCTACAATCACAAAGATTGCTCAGAAGTAAAGAGAATAATTAAAACAGAAAATTTTGTAGACAAGAAATATTACATTTTAAATCCATTGACATTATTCAGTATTTAGTACTGTAGCTTTTATTCATGATTTTTTTTTTTTTAATCATCTCACCCCAAGCAAGGCATTCCATTGCCACTATTGCGCATGGGGCTACATAGGGGAAGGTAAAGAGAAGGAGTGGTTAGACATAGGGAATGTCAGGAGGAAGGTGACATATGAGTAAGGATAGCGAGGATGAGGGTTGGGCAGATGGGAAGAGTGTTTGATAGAATGGGAGCAGGTTAGTGTGTTAGGAAGTGTCTATTGACCTTACTTTTAAACTCCTGGAGATTGTAGCCGTCGGGGAAGCAATCATTTGGAAGAGAATTCCACAGTCGGGAAGTGTGAGGAAAGAAACTGTTGGAGTAGAAGTTACGGCTGCATTTTATCGGTTTCACTGTAAAAGGGTGGGATCTAGTTGCTAATCTAGTATCTCGTTCAAATTCGTATTTAGGGGGCACTAGTGATCTAAGTTCATCGGAGCAGAAGCCGTGGAAGTATTTATAGAAGAGACACAGGGAAGCCACGTCGCGCCGGTGGGAGAGAGACTGCAGGCGGTCTGCCAAGTCAGTATCTATCACATTACAGACCCTCCTCTGAACCTTATCGAGAAGCCCGAGGAGAACAGCAGGGGCACCCGACCAGATATGGCAGCAGTATTCAATGCACGGGCGGATGGTAGATTTATAA
Organism: Ascarosepion bandense; assembly: GCA_037127315.1. NCBI lineage: Eukaryota > Metazoa > Mollusca > Cephalopoda > Sepiida > Sepiidae > Ascarosepion > Ascarosepion bandense. The sequence continues at coordinate 1,149,299 of JBBBDQ010001851.1, forward strand.
ATGTGCAGGATAGATTTAGACGGAAAAAACTTCCGGGCCCTACACAGAGAACTGACTTTCATAGCAGCAGATTTAGCAATGGATTCGATATAGTCATTCCATTTGAGGTCCGCTGAAAGTGTGAGACCAAGGAGGCGTAGTGTTTTACTCTCTGGGAGGCAAGCCTGGTCCATGCTAATGGGAGGTAGGTGAGATTGTCGATGATGATTAATCGAGAGTAGCTTCGTTTTAGAAGCATTAAAATTTACTAGCCATTTCTTACCCCAGTCCAATATGGATTGGAGGTCTTTTTCAATCTCGGCTGCGAGGTTAGCTTTGACGCCTACACCAGATTTTTGTAGGAGGCAAGAGTAAACTGTGGTGTCATCGGCGTACAAACCTATTTGGGCTCTTAAGGAATCAGGGAGATCATTAATGTATATCAGGAAGAGTGTAGGACCTAAGATGGAGCCTTGGGGGACATCTGCGTTTGTATGGTAGTTCTGAGAGGCATGTCCGTTTAATACCACCTTCATTGTGCGGTTAGAGAGGAATGACTGGATTAGTTGAAACAAATGTCCAGTTATACCATAGCTCCGCAGTTTACATAGAAGGCCAGCATGCCAAACTCTGTCGAACGCCTTAGATATATCCAATGCAACGGTTCGGGCTTCGCCATTCCTGTCAAGTGCCTGGTATATGTACTCGGTGATGGTCGTTAGCATATCAGCAGTAGACCTGGTGAAGCGGAAACCATATTGCTTGTCCAAGAGGAGCCTGTGTGCTGTGAGATGCTGAACCACCTCGGTGTTGATGGTGGAAATTTTAAGTAGTTCTTGAAGAATTTTTACTACCACTGTACTTTAGTTAAAAATGAAAATAAATCTGAATTTATTCAGCCATTTTAAGGAATAAAAACTAAAAATTATTATTTGTAAAAACTTTTACTACATCTTACGACCAGCTTTTATTATTGATTGATTTGGATGAGAGAAAAATAGATTTTTCGGTGGACCTGAAGGAGACTACCACCACCTTTAAATTTGCTGTTTTTCATTTTTTTTTTTTTTTTTTTTCAATGCTATCTTATCAATTACACCCTAAATTTATCAATAGACAAAAAAGAAATTTGGAAAAATGTCAATATTTAAACAATTTTAGAGCAGGCTCAGTTTTTCATACGACGTTAAAATAAATCAATCCTCCATTTTGGAACCACTTGCCGGTATGACATTACCACTACCTGTAAATTGGTTGATCATCAATTTTTTTTTTACTTTTTTCAGTGCAATCTTATTGATTAAACTTTCCGATTGACAAAAAAAATTTGTAAAAATTTCAACATTTAAACAATTTTAGCGACGGGCTCAGTTTTTCATACAACCCTTTAGTAAATCGATCCTGTGCAATTAACTTTTTTGTTTGCACATATTCAACAACTGAATCCTTTGTGAAATTCTTGAATTAAGTCATTCTTGGAGTTTCCGAGGAAGATGCAATCGTAACAACTGAAGAAAACTTGAAAAAGGCAAAAACAAGAGCAACAACTCATTCCAAACAAACTAAAACAAAGCAACCCCAACACGAGTTGTTCCAAAATGGATGATCGATTTATTATAATGTTGTCTGAGAAACTGAGCCCCCCCCCCCCCCACTTAAAATCATTTAAATATTGAAATTTTTCCAAATTTCTTTTGATAATCGGAAACTTTATGTACTAATAAAAAAAACTGCGCTGAAAAAAGTAAAAAAAAAAATGAAAAACAACAAATTTAAAGGTGGTGGTAGTCTCCTTCAGATCCACTGATTTTTCTTCTCAGACTTTTTTTTTTAAATTTTATTTCTTTTAGAACTCTTTGATGCTGTGAAAGGACCCATTCCTAAACAGAAAAACCTTTTCAAAGGTATGAACTTCCTATTAACTTACACAGAGAAGAGCCCAGAACAAAAATTGTTGGACAAGAAAATGGTTCAAGAATTCTCATCTGAAAGTTCTACAAACATTTCCTACTCAGATGCTGGTGAGTGGTACAGTTATTTTTATTAGTATTATTGGTACATTTACTATTAAAACCTAAAATGTTTTAACTTTCCTAACTTGGATTTTACTGTTCAAATTCTTGGTATTTAAAGCTCAATGAAAAAGATTACACGGTTATTATTTTATGCTAATGTAACAAAAATTAGATAACTCAAGACCAATTTGACATGATGTGTTATAATATAGTTTCTATGATGGTTTTGAAATGATTTAAGTTTTTTTTTATTATTTTTAATTTTCAAAGATTTTTGCTGGCATCAAAGTAGGATTGAACAAATATTTGAAAAAAATCTATTGAACAAAGAAAAAGACAAAACAATACTTTTATGACAGTGATTAAACAAATGCATTATCCATAAACTGGGTTTACCTTTCACCCAGTCCTGTAGGTAGGAACTATTTTAGAATGGTAGTTCTGGCTGTTATGCTTATTTTGGAAACTGCTGACATTTACAAAACTTTCAAATTTGGTGAATATTAATATTTTTTTGACATAGAATAATGATTAAAGAATTATTTAAAAATTTAATTTTTTTTTAAATTTCTAGATGAACCTGAAATTCCTTTTGATAAGCAACATTTGCAATCCCAAATTGAAGCAGGTGGAGGAACCATATTTGATTCTTGGTCTGACAAGGTAAATAAATTCTTGGGCTATCAAAAATCTTGCTTTTCCAATTTAACATTATGTATTTTTATTTTTGATTAAAATCTCTCAGTTTTGTGTAAGAGTAAAAAAAGTTTATTGGGAATCTAACTTTAAATCAGCTTATAAATTTGAGGAAGGGAAATGTGTGTTTTTTTTTTTTTTTGCAGTCATTTCTACTTAGATTGGAATCAACATAACTTTTCGTTTTCCAACTTAAAAGCAACTTATTCAATAAATTCTGCTTCATGTTGATTGCTTCCTTCTCTGTTCTTGCCATCATTAAAGTAATCTTGATCATATTTTTCAAAGTTAAATTTAACAATTTCTTTTCAATGTTAACATCCCAAATGCCACACTCAAGTCTATCTTTGATCATCTTTGTCAATTTGTTTCCAAAATTACATGGTTTTGCTGATTTTCTTGACTAAGCCATGTATTTACTCATGTTTTCATTCTCATGTTAAAATATGAACTTTTGATTACATTATTTGATTTCAGATTTCATTGTCTGTCTAAAGAATTTTTCACATTATTTAATTATGTTATTAAGCTTCAAAAGATGCATCATATTTTGCAATAGATTATAATTTTTCTGTGTTGAGATTTGTTAGGAAATGTGCACACTTTCTATATTAATGGATGTAGCTATGAAATAAAAAAATTAATCTTTCATGTCAATGTCAAAGTTCGTTCTGGTTTTAAATCTACCATCAGGTGTGGGGTCATCACTTGAAAGTATACTCCAAACTTTGCACCTTATATGTCAGTTTTTCTTTTAATCAATTCAACCCAAGTAAGGTGATGATGCCACTAAGACTCAAAAGGCTGTTGGGATTGAAAGAGAAAGAGAAGACTTTAGAAGGAACTGGAAACCCAACCCTAGACAGAATGTAACAATATTTAGCGGAACGGAGGTAATTAATTTTATTAATTATCAACTATAATTGGAAAATCTTTTAATTACTATTATAGATCAGAAGAAAACGTACTAAAAGAATTTTTTTTTATTCTCCAAATATGAGTGAAGGAAAAGAAACAAAAGGCAACAAGTTTTGTTTTCCTTGTTATTCTAAACCTGAGAGGGAGAGAGAGAAAGAAGAGAACGAAAAGAGAAGTAAATTTGTTTTATTCTCGCAGTTAGATAAAACACAGACAATAGACATTGGAATTTAAAAGAATTAGGCCACCCATGAAAGGCAACAAGTTTTGTTTCTCTGTTGTTATTCTAAACCTGAAAGAGAAGAGAAATAAATTCAGTTTTTATTTTTTTCGCTGGACATTAGTAATTGGGTTGAAATATAAAAATTCAGATGGCCTTAGACGAAACTTAAGAAGAATCAGTCACCTGCCAAGGTGATAACAAAGGAAATAGAGAATCGCCTGGCTAGCCTGACATTAAAAAGAAAAGGAAAGGAAAGCAGATAACAAAATATTTTCTGTCATCTGAAAATATCTGTGACTCAAAAATAGATATTGGAAACACAGATGTGGAAATTCTTATCTAAGTGACAATGTAAACAGACTCGCCTGTCTGTTTGTCTAGTTGTTTTGGGCGAAACAAGGAAGGGACAAGTTCAAAAGGTTAATACTGATTGATTAAAAAAAATCCCCAAAATTGTTTCGTGAGAAAGAAAATTTGCCGGATAAGTCCAGCCCAGAAAAGGGGTATGGGAAGATGACATCATAAGACTGAGAGGAATCTCATTAGTCCTGTGAACCAGTGCCTGAAAGTGGGAGACGACCAGCAGTTGATGTCATGGAAATAAGACTAATCCCATTTGGTAAACCAAAGACAACAATGAGTAGCAGCTAACCTCAGCATTCTATTGGTTGCCGAGATGAGGGGTTAGATACTCAGCATTCGTCAGCCCCACACCATGGCATGGGCATAAATACAGGGTCCCGAGAGACCAAAATCAGTTCAGTTCGAGTTACTGGCCTAGAGATGTAATGACAGAGGTAGGCGCCATGCTGTTGGGCACCAACCGCAGGGCCTGCCACCTCCCATAGCACTCCTGGCTGAAGATGTAAAGAGACAGATAAATGCCATGCCGTTGAGTGCCAACCGTAGAGAGGCCTGCTGCCGGCCAACCAGAGTTAAAGACAGGCACAAAGAGATTTTGCAGATAAAGTTTTGAAATTGCTAACTGAACAGAGTTTGCAGGTTGAGTTTGAGTGGCAGTGAGTTTGAGTTCCCGGCCCAGAGACGTAATGACAGAGAGATAATTGCCAAGCAGTTGGGTGCCAACTATGGAAAAATTGCCACCTGCCAAAGACAGTTCCAAGCTGAAGAAGTAAAGAGACAGAGAGATAATTGCCATGCCGTTGGGTGCCGACCATAGAGAAGCCTGTCACCAATCAATCAACCAGAGTTTGTGAGAGTGATTCAGCCCAGAACAAGAGATCCACCTCGATTCCGATTCTGAAGATGAACCGCGCCAACCTACCCATAACCCGGCACTTCGGCAATTTCCACAATATTCCGGAGAATGAGAATCAAGTTGACTAGATTTACGACGAACTTAGAACTCCGTTCAGAGTAGCACATTGCGGCTAGCCAGATTTCTCGTTTATTACTTTATTACTTAGGATAATTTGATTTACTTAAGAGACTTCCGTTCCGCTATCAGCTTGATAGAAGCAGGGATTGGGAATTATCCGAAAGACTATTGTGTGAGTTACTTTCTGTATTATATAAAGACATTATTTTATAACACTTCAGACTTCAGTCCACTTATTTTTCTTGGTGCTATATTTCTTTCTTTTATTTTCAATTGTGTGCACGTTTCCCAGTTTGGTTTAGTTCGGCAGAGACACCTAGTGGAGAACTCATGTGACTACCTTGTGATCAATCAGCACAGTGTGGGACAAGGGAGATCACCGTGAACAGAGTCAATCTACGACCAGCTATCTGGATCGAAACCAACAGCGACCGACCCGGGGTAATGGCATAAGAAAACAAGGGATAAACATTTACACTCGTTTAAAAGGAATGTGAACTGGATGATAGATGAATTTATCTACTCCTATTGAGAAAAAAAACAAATAGTAAATAATAATTCAGAGTTTAGATAAAGACATTAGAAGTATAGAATTGAAGTAGACTTTAGAATGAATTGAAAACCCAGTCCTAAACAGGAAACAAGGTGAGTGTGGATGTTTTTCGGTGGATTGTGTGTGTGTCGAAGTTGCAAGTTTCGTATTGACAGTTAGACTGACAAAGAGGAAGGAGAAGAGGCTTAGTTGGTGTCTGTTTCACAACTGCCCTGTGTAAGGGGGGGCAAGAAAAGGAAACCTAAAATCCATTTCCTTGAGGCTACCAAAAAAAGAAAGAAAGAAAAACAGCTGGCCTGCTGGCCAGCAAGCACCTTTTGTTGCCCCCCTCATCATCATTCATCTTTCTTTTTTATACTACATCTACTCCTGTTTAAAAAAAACAGGGAAGGATTATGAACCTTGCAATAGGCAAACTTATCTACTCCTATTATGTATAAAGCAAACAAAAATGTTCAGAACGTTTCTGTCATTTCCAGTGAGAGTCAGGATGAGAAACTTAGGGTGTACACTTCAGCCCCACTATAAAAGAACATAAAAAATACACTTTTTAGCAAAACATGGCAACCTGATCAAGATTCTGTGTTAATTCAGCCAATCACTCAAAAGTATGTAAATAAACATTTAGTTTGGCACTGACAATCTAAATGTACCATAGCATCAGTTTAAAAAAAGATAAAAAGACACAGCCCTGATTTTCACAATTGTTTTGTCAAGAAATTATAGTTATCTCCCCTTCCTTAACTGAGTGATAATCAAGTGTATTATTCATTTGAAAAGAACAAATCTTATATCTTATGAGAGATATCTTCGTCTTGGGTCTTGTTATGCTGACTGTGAACTAGATAGTAATTTAGAATTGATATTCGAAGATGATGATGATAAAAGCAATAACTGTCTTAGTATAACTGGCACACTATTTACTTCCCAAGAAATTGTATGTGTATGTACATACATACATATATACAGGATGCGATTAAATTGTCACCATTTCATATTAATTCAATGCATGCGCATTGCTTGTTTTGGATTTTATTGATTGCACAGTATAGTAGGGTCAGTCAGTATCTTTGAGAAAAAAAGAACCATTAAGTGCCTTGAGGACGTAGTACTACCCTGGGTCAAGAGAGTGGCTGCTAAAAGACCCTACGTTTGGCAACAGGACTCTGCACCATGCCACACAAGCAGAAGAACCCAGTCATAGCTGTCAGTTTTTGTGACTACATCAACTTTTTACATCTGGCCATTTAACATCCCAGAATGCAGCCCCTGTGGGGCACAGTTGAGCAAGAAACCAATAAAATTCCTTGTAATACCAAAAATGAACTGAAGGCAAGTATTGTGATAGCATTAACTGTCCAGAAGAATTGCAGGAGATTCTGAAGTTATCCGGACGCTGTCATTGAAGTCAGTGGCAATTTTATTGAATAAATTTACTCTCTAGTATTTCAAGATATTTTTGTGTAATATTGGTAAATATATCTGCTAAAATGACTTGTCAGTGTTATTTGCATTTTTGTGTAGACAGCAATTCATCCATCACACCCTGTACATTTTGTGCAATTCAATTTCTTTTTACAAATTTTTTTTATGATTATTTTATATTTTTAAAATTTCTGTTTATGAAACATGCATCTGGATTATTATTTTGATTCTTGAATTATTTTGTAAACAAACTGGGTCCTATAGCTTTGGGTGGCAACCAGTCTAGGAGAAGGAAACTCTGAATTCAAACCACCTGCTGCTTTGTAGGTCTTACCTCTTTCATCAAAGGCCAGAAGAACGTAACTTTAAAAACCAATCTACCTCTGAGAGAAGGGAAAAGATAACTTCAATATCACCGGTGCAAAAGGAACCTGCAAGCCATTGCACTATTCTACCTTGAAGTTCATCATGAATCACAATTAGGATGGCAAGTAGAGGAAAATGTACTAACTGAATAAAATGAATGAAAATAATGATTATTTTGTAGCGTTTACGAAGAAAGACTTTATAAGTTAAGACAAATTATTAAAACAATAAATCAATTTTAGTAAAAATCAATAATGGATCTTGAATTTTCTTTTTTATTATTGATCAATGAAACTGTTACGTATGTTTTGCTTATATTGTGTTGGTATTTTCTTTGATTTTTTTTTATATAGTGCAGATTACTATAAAGTTATCGCCCTTTATCACTGATGACATCTACCAATAAAAAAAAGTAATTTTTCGAAAATTTTCCTCATATTAGTTTTTTTTTTCTTTGTTAGTTCATATCCAAGAAAACAAAAAATTGCTAAGAGTTATTTAGTTGTTCTGTTGCTGCTCTTTCAGTCGGTTCATTCTCCGGCCTTCAGCAGAAGTGTCTCTATACCAAATGTTGATAATTAACTAATCAGACCCACTCATTCATGGTGATATAAGATTTTGCAAGAACAGCATATAATAGATCGTGAGTTCAATAATCCAAAGAAATCTTTGAAAAAACAAAAAAATTTTAACATTTGTGTAGTGCAGTAACCCTTATTCTGAACAGATCCGTGGGGAGGGGATATATTCCCAAAACTCTGAAACTGCATATCGTACTGAATCTTTATTTTTGGTCAGTGAAGCTGTTATCTATATAACTGCAAATGATAACAGTTTTCCTCTATACTATGTTTTTTTAGTTTTTTGGTTGTTTTTTTTTTTTTTTTTTTTGTGTGTGTTAGTATTTTCCTTTGTGAAATTTTTGTCCAAATTACCATAAAGTTATCTCCTTTTATCACTGATTGCCACAAAATTCTCTCCCTTAATCACTGATGATAAAAACAAATTGCATTTTTTGAAAATTTTTCTCATATGTATATTATTCATATTAGGGTCTTTTTGATGTTTTTTCTTTATTAGTTTATATCCAAGAAAACAAAGAGTTTCATCATCTCTAACAGTTACCAACGAACAATTAAATATCTTCAAGGTCTTGCTGCTGGAATCCCATGTGTTTCTTATTTATGGATACGAGATTGCTGCAAACAAGTGAGAAAGTTTTCTAATCAATTTAATGATATTCAATGCCATTTGGCAACATTTTCTAATGTTACTCATTTATTTGAAGCATTTTTTGCACTGTGGTTACAAATTCTTTTTTTTTTTTTTGTTTTTTTCTTTTCTATCAAAGAGTCAAACAACTTTATTCAGTAGATTTTAGGCAGATCTTGTGTATTCTGATATAATTCCAAAAATTACTTTTGGATTAGAAATTAATTTTTGAATTATATTCATGAAAAAACATTCCAAATTACATGTTACAAAAATACCAACTGAATCCTTGTAAAAATAATAGGATTTTTTATGAGTGGATTGGCACTTTGGCCTGAAATCAAAATGCTTAGAATTGGATTGTAATAAATTTGAATTTTGTGAAAGGTATCTAATGCATTACGTTTTATATGTCCTATGTCATTTCCGTAAGAAAGTGTCAAAAATGTCAATCCCTAGTTCTCTGCTAGAGAGCGAAGGGATCAACAATTTTTGCCTAAAATTAAATCATCACTCTCTAGCTCTTGGCCTAGAATCAGAGTGTAATACCTGTGTACTCTGTGAAAGGTATTTAATACAGTGAGTTTTATACTCTCTATGTCACATTCTGTTATGGAAGTCAACTTGTTATTCTCTAGCATGTGGAGAATGGTTAGTCCTTCAGTCTAAAACCAAAATGTCACTCTCTAGTAATCAGGTTAGAATCTGTGTAGCATGTGCGTACTTTATAAAAAAAAATCTGTGAAAAGTGCTACATTGCGTTTTATATGCACTATGTCAGATTTTATTATGCAAGTTAAAATTTTCACAATAAAAATGATATTTTCAGGATGTACTTGTCTACATATTGGCAATATATTTGAGTGAGTTTCAGCTTATATATTATTATAGATGTTGATAATAATGTGTGTGAGTGTTGTTTTATTTTGTAGAAAAATACAACCAAAAAATACATAAAATTATTTATATATAAACCCAAAAGATGTAGAAACATTTAACACAATATTTCATATACTTTAATTATTTCATTTTTGACATGTTAATGACATTCTATAACCTTTTCCAGTATTTCAACCATTGATTTTGTTAACTGTTTTTGCTTACAGTAGATTTTATTGCTTCTCAGAGATCTTTGAATATTATTGTGACATTATCACAATATCTTATATGGTTAGGTATTTGGCAAACACTGTCATTGTTCAGCAGTGACCCTAGTTGATTGTGTGATTGTGTCAGTTTCCATGACTTTCTTGGGATCAATTTAATAAACCAGTCTATGCCTTTTGCTGTGAGTCAAATTAGATATTTGATTTGAAAGCTTTCCTGTAATTTTTCTATAAATGCTTTCATAATAATTGTTCTGATGAATTTTTCTCTATGGTATCTAGACTTTATGAATTTAAGTGCAGTACTAGATTGGCGGTAAGGTCTCATCATTTTAAAGCTGAAATGGCTGCTCATAACCATAAGTTCTATGCTAATAGTTTCTTCTATCACAATTCTCGCTTGTGGAACTCTCTTCCGCCTTTTTACTTCCCAGTCAACTTTGATCTTTAAAAATTTAAAGACAACATTAATCATTATCTTCTATCTTCTTAATTTTTGTTCTTTTATTGTCCTTTCTTCTTAATAGTATTTTCCTTATATTCCCTAACATTCAGTAACACCTTGTGTCTTACTGACTTTATTGCCTTTTTAAAAACGGTCCTTTATTACAACCCCACCTACAAATTAGTATAAAGAACAACCTTGGCTCCTGAGTGAAAGTTGCCTATTTTTTAAAATTTTTTTATAATCATTTCACCCCCAAGGAAGACAGTACTACCTCTACTAGGGGGGGATTCCAAAGAGAGAAAAAACAGGGTACAGGGAATGCTGAAAAAAGGATAATAGGAGGATGGTATTTAGGGAGATAGAAGATGAGAGTTGACGTTGCATTTAAACTTTTGGAGATTGTAGCTATCAGGGAAGCAAGTATATGGAAGGGAGTTCCACAGACAGGAAGTGCGAGAAAAGAAACTGATAAGAGCAGAAGTGGTGGTTACATTTGACTAATTAACTAAAAGAGTGGGACCTAGTTGCCAATCTAGTAGCATGAGTAAATTCATGTGGTCGGGCAACCAGGGAAAGAAGCTCATCAGAGCAGAAACCATGAAAATATTTGTAGAAAAGACAGAGGGAAGCCACGTCCTCTTGGTGAGAAAGTAACTAAAGGTGAGCTGCTAAATCAGGATCAATTATGTCGCAGATCCTCTTTTGGATTTTCTTGAGAACCTCAAGATGAATTGCAGGAGCACCCAACCAGATATGGCAACAGTAAGGTGGTTACTACTTGAATACTATAACAAGAGATCATTGATAATTCACTTAAATGTTTAGTCATTTAGACAATGAGCATAGAATGAATGACACTAAGTCTGTGCATCGTCTATTCTCCCCTCCCAAACTCCTATTGTTCATTGGTGAATTTAATGATTGTGTATAAGTTGAGAAAGAACTGAACCTATATAAACCAAAACTACTAACTCATCAAACAGATCCACAATTGTGCTGGACAGACAGACAGAGATATGTGTTTTATTATAATATGAATTGTTATATTTTGTGTTGTAGGGAATATCATCTGATTACAAGGCTTATATGCTTCAAGCAGGAATTAGTCTTAAAAAGAAAAGTTTAATTGAATGGTAAGTTTAATTGAATGATTTTCTTTTGTTACAAAATTGGATTTTTTTTTCTTTTGAGCTTGATTAAAATTAGTTACAATTTTCCTTTATGAAGATTGATACTAATTTCAAATATTTTTTCATTATTTTATCATTTAACAATGTGAAATGTAAAAAAAAAAATGAAATCTATTCTGAAAAAGACAAAAGTCTAATGATTTTAATCACACTTTATTGTTTTTAATTCTGTTTAGACATTTCTTCTTTATTTCAAATTTTGTTAGATAAACAGTAAATTCATAAAAGTTTAACTATAAATCCATAATTCAGTCACTTTCTCACTAATGTGATGTGGCTTCCCTCTGTCTTTTCTACAAAGTATTTTCATGACAACTGCTCTGACAGGCTTTTTTCCCCTGGTTCCCCAGCCACATGTATTTACTTGTGTTACTAGATTGGCATCAAGAACCCTCCTTTACCATCAAAATAGTTAAATGAAATTTTCTCTTCTACTCTCACAGTTTCTTTTCTCACACTTCCCATTTGTGGAACTCCCTTCCATTTGCTTGCTTCCCTGATAGCTACAATCTTCAAAAGTTCAATGGCAATTGACGTTGCATTTTGGATGTTGAAGAAAAGATAAGAAATGTATGAAAATCAAGTGCAACATCCCCTCTGCCTTTTTTATTCTCTCACTGTAGACCCCCGGGCACCAATGGCATTTCTACCTTGCTTGGGGTTAATTTTTTATAAAAAACAAATATATATAGAATGACTGTAATATTGATAAGAGTCATTAACAAACTCAGGCATACAACCAGATCATATTGAAAAACTGATCACCAAAGTTAAGCAACAGTGACCCTAGTCAGTACATCAACGTGTGGCTACTTGGGAATACCAGGTGCTGTAAACTTGGATGTGTGGGTGGTGTAATAGATAGCAGCTCGGATTTGTTAGTTGGAGAGCTGAGTTTCAATTCCAGTTAGGTTCGTTATAATCAACCATGTGCACTGCCCTTGAAAAAGTATGAATCTGCTTCTACCCACTATCTATGGGTTAATTAGTAAAACTTGTATCACTAAATCTTTAAAAAAGATTCTTACAATCTACAAATATTTTCTGACTTTGAATAACCTGCAATGGGTTGATAGAAAATCAATCAATAAAAAAAAATTGCCAAACTCAATATTGTTTGGAACTGACGAACCCCCCCAATCCCCACCCCACCCCACCTGCTTGGTTACTTGATTTTCCTACTACTGTTAAAATGAATCTGTTTGCTTAGTATATTATCAACTATATTTCTCTATTGCCATTTTTTTTTTTTAATGAACAACAGCAATAAATGAAGATGTTCCACTGTTCAAACAGTTTTGGGCAGGAATCATTAGAATAATGGAATAATCGTTGACTTGAATTGCTGTAAGGCATAATTAATAGTCATTTCTGTTGTTCATTTACAAATATATATTGAAAATCATATTGTTTTAGTTTTTTTTTTTTTGTATTCATTGGTCTAAAAATGTATAAGAATAAATCTTTGAGAGGTCTTCTTTTAATTCTGCTGGATGTTTAGCCCAAAATAAAGCCTGGTAGGAGAACCAGCTTAGTCACCAATGAACTGAGTAGATAGCACTGGGTTACATGGTACCACTGGCACTTGTAGAGAGACCTGACATAATAGCGTAGCATGTGAGGTACAGCATGTAAATTAAAAAATGTGTTTCATGTTTTGTCTCCTAAATAATGTTTCCATTGACATTTTTTTTTCTTTTGCAGTAAATTAAAACCTCGGTGTCTGGATGATACCCAAGTTCTTGTCTTTTCAACACATCCAGATTTTATTAGCACATGGTCAGAAATCCTCACATTGGCAGGCTGCAATGTAGTAAAGAAATTCAAAAAATCTAGAGGTTAGTTCTTTTATATTTTTTGTTTAATAAATCTTACCCAGCAAGAGTTACAATAAATAATCTCTAATGAATTTTTGTGATAAAGCAATAGTATGTTTGCTGTGTCAGTATATATATATATAAGAAATAATGACAAGCCTATAAAAACGCAGAAGCTGATCCCAAAAAATTATTTAATATAAAATATCAAATAGATAGAAATAGAGGGCTCAACTGATATTATCCAGAGCAATCTGATATATAGAGAAGAAAACTCAACACATAATTAAAACATTTTTTTTTTTTTAATCATATCACCCCAAGCAAGGCGGTAACGCCACTGAAGCACAGGAGGCTACGTAGGAATGAAAAGATTGGGAAAGAGAAAGTCGGAAACCACATCCTAAACAAGGAACAAGGGGTGAGCCTCTTCACCTGTTCAATAGACGTGGGTGGAATGTGAACCGGGCGATAGTTTAGTCTATCTACTCCAATTGAGAAAAAAAGAAAACAGGGAAAAGATTGGAAAAGAGAAAGCCAGAAACCACATCCTAAACAAGGAACAAGGGATGAGCCTCTTCACCTGTTCAATAGACGTGGGTGGAGTGTGAACCGGAACCATTTAATTATGTGTTGAATTTCTTCTCTCTCTCTCTCTCTCTCTCCCTCCCTCCCTATATATATATATATATATATATAGTGTTGAGTTGTGAAAATGTTTAGTGCCAAGATTGTTGTTTTTTTCAGTGGTTTACTGATTAAAAGATATTTTGGCAAGCAGTTTTTGTCGCAAAGTGTTGGATATTGAGATAGTGTTAATAGGATTAGTGTGAAGAAGTTTCTCATTTAACTAAGCAGAGTCATGCCATCTTCAAAGTTTCGGGAAGGCACTGTTATGATGTACTCACTAGTCAGGTGTTAATTACAATCTGCTTCAATCAGGTGGAAATTAAGCCCTAACAAGTAAAGACATCATAATAGTGCCTTCATGAAACTTTGAAGTTGGCATGACTCTGCTTAGTTAAGTGCCAAACATCTCCACATTAATCTTATTTATATAGGAAATAATGTAAAATCTATAAAACAGAGAGGATAGTAAAAAAAATTTGAACTAATTAATATAAAATATTAAATAGTTAAAAATAGAGAGCTCAATGGATATTATCCAGAGCAATATGATATACAGAAAAGAAAACAACGCATAATTCAACCAATTATAAATCCTGATTTATTTGAGAAATGAATAAGCACCCATCTTCTCATATTGTGAAATATAAAGCAATAACCATTTTATACTTCATCATCTGAGGAGGTGGGTGATCACCTACTTGTCAAAATAAATCAGAATTTTTAATCGCTTTAGATATCTGTTGAGTTTCCTTTTTATATATATATATATATATATATATATATGATATAGCCTGATGATTGCACTTAGCATGAAACAGTTTATCGTCCTTGAGTGTTGACTTCAATGTTCACTCTTTTATATTTTATATTTACATACGCTCTATCTCTCATATTGAGCACTTTATCTTATAAATATAGCACACCTTAAAACTATATTCATATATATATATATATATATATATATATATATATATTTTGATTGTTTAATTACTTAGATTTTGGTCATAATAAAATTAGACCAGTACACATTTGTATAAAAAAATGTTCAATACAGTTATATTGTAGAACTTTTGCATATTATTCATTTGTAAACAAGTTATTATGTTTAATAACTCATTGACAAATGAAGAATATATATATAAGTAAATTAACCTAGTGAGCCAACAAACCTACCAAGGTTTCACCTAAACGGATCTTCAGGGATGGTTGGCTTCCCTGAAGATCCATTTAGGTGAAACCTTGGTAGGTTTGTTGGCTCACTAGGTTAATTTACTTATTCTGTTTTGCTTACATATTGAGTGTTTTTTTGTTATTGATTACTCGTCTCGGGTTTTTTCTTTGGGCTACGTACTGGCTCGATCCAAATCACTTTGGCTGATGTTCATGTGCTTAGCTCTTTCTTTTTTTACAGCCATTTTTTTCCTTTTGCATATAGACACGGAGGGTTTTTCGAATTGAGTATAGTGATAAGTTTGCATATATATATATATATATATATATATATATATAAAACAGCAACTGAAAGCTTTGATAGATTTGTATAATAAATCTTACCTTTTTATACCATGAGTTACTTGAATAATCTGTAATGAATTTCTATAGTAAAGCATACACAGTATAAAGTGGGCCAAACTCCTTGAGATTGATCCCTCGCCCGGTAAGGGAAGATGTGATTGATAGGTATCACCTGACCGTCATCTAACAACTGTTCGCATCAAGCAAAATATAATTCTTCGGACATGGAATATTAGAAAATTAAATTACTTTGAGCAGTTAAAAATATAAAACAGAAAATGGGCAGGTTAATATCAATATTTTAGGCATATGCAAAAATTAGTAGGCAAACAACAGAGATTTTATCAGTGACAAACAGGATCATATACGCAGAGAGAAAAATTAAAGCAGAGTGGGATCGATACTAGACCAAGACATGAAGAAATGCATTCTGGGATACTGTGATATCTGAAAGAATTCTTGTCGTTAGACAGAAAGGAAAGCCTTTTAACATATCCATCATATGTACTTGCAGCAGAAAGGACAGAAAAAATTGAAAAATTCTACTCTTCACTAGACAATGTCAAGATCCTTTGCAAATCGCAAAAAATTATAATTGTCATAGGAGACCTGAATGCCGATATAGGCAAGGAGACAGATGATGAAATGGTTGGCAAATTCGGATGAGAAACCCGTAATAAATGCATAGGAAAATGTATCCAATGGTCTAAGGTGAATGATGAGATAATAACCAACACCTGATTTCAAGAACATTCAAGACGTATATAGATAGAGATGGGGAGACCCTGAAAGAGAAACATAAAAACATTTGACTACATGACTATCAACAAGGTTCAGGAATGCAGTTTTACACTGTAAATCATATCTAAGTGCTGATTGCAGGAGGGATATATGAACTTAGAGTGAATCTACAGAAATTGAAAAGGCCTAAGGCAGCACCCAAATTACAATACTCTTGAATGACTCTGAAGAGAAATATATGGACTGTGTGAAAAGTAGATACAAGGGACAAAAGGAAAATGGTAACTCAAAGTGGACACTTTAAGAGAAGCTTTAGTAGCATCAACAGTTGAGATCATCCCATAGGAAATAGGACGAGAAAAAAATGAATGGATGACGAAGGACATTCTCAACATGATGAAAAGGAGACAAAAAACAATGCCAATAAACAGAACGGAATCTAGGACATGACACAAAGAAATAAGGAACAAATGCAGACGGGCTAAAGAGGAATGGCTCAACAAAAAATGTGCAGAAATGGAAAGAATGTGTTTCACAAATAAAGAAGATAAGAGCACTAAAAGCACAAAAGACATGCTCATCAACAGAATGAATAAAATCCAAGGATGGAAGGCTGAGAATAGAGAAAGGAAAAAATATTTGAGAGATGGAATAAATATATCGGACAACTTTTCTGCAATGAAAAAGAACAAATGGCAATACACAGAAATGTTGAAAAACTGAAAATATTCAAATCTGAAGTCGAATGTGCACTAGCTAAATTGAACAGAAACAAAATGGCAGGGCCAGAAAAAATTTTAATAGTGATGCTGGCAGCCTTAGATGATTTTAGCATAGACAAGATTACAGAAATAATAAATGAAATCTACAACAGTATTGATATATTGGAAAACCTAAGTAGATCTATTTTCATAGCAGTAAGAAACCAGGTGCAAACAAATGTGAACTCCAGTGAGCAAGCAGCTTAATGAGCCATATATTGAAACTTATCATCCAGATTCTGATGAATGGAGCGCAGAGCAGAATCAGACCAGAGATAAGACAAGAACAGTACAATTGCGTCAAAGACACTGGAACAAGGAATGTAATATTTATATTTAGAATGTTATCAGAAAGAGCAATACAAATGCAGAAGAACATTTACTTGTATTTTATAGATTACACAAAGGCCTTCAATACACATACACACATTACTTTATGTACACCCCAAAGATGTGGAAATTTAATTATCTGGGAAGTGTTTTAACAGGGGACGAAAAGTGTGACACTGAAATCCGATGGTGTATTTGAATAGCCAAGGAAGCATTCCAAAGTACTAAGAAATAGAAATATTTTGCTAGAAACAAAGAAAAGGGTACTAAACTGTTTTGTGATATCTGTCCTCCTGTATGGCAGTGAGTGATGGATAATCTCCTCAAATGTGAAGTGATGTAAAGCAAAAGATATGTGGTTCTACAGAAGGATGCTGAGGATACCATTGACTGAACATGGAAGCAACAACAAAATTTTAGAGAAAATGGAAACCAAAAACAAATTATATTTAACATCAGGAAGGGACAATTTAAATTTCTAGGGCACATCATGAGGAAAGTAGGCTTGAAAGATCTGATACTCACTGGGCAGATTTGAAGGCAAGAGGGAAGGAAGTAAACAACGTGTAACATACTTAGTGAGATTGAGTAAATAGTTGGTGGAACAAGGTTTAGGAGAAATAACAGAAAGACAATATTTATAAAGAGCTAAAAAAGACAGGAAATTGTGGAGAGTCATGATCACCTGATATTGATATTCACAGAAGAGATTAAAGGCAAGAGGGAAAGAAGTAAACAACGCATAACATACTTAGTGAGATTGAGTAAATGGATGGCGGAACAAGGTTTAGGAGAAATAACAGAGACAAAGTTTATTAAAAATTACAAGGAACAGGAAGTTTTGAACATCCGTGATTGCTAACATCTTGAAGATGAAGGCGAATAGTAAAGCAATGTTTGCTGTATCTGTATATATATATATATATATGTGTGTGTGTGTATGTGTAATGGTTACAATAAATTAAAGTTTTGATGGATTTGTTTACTAAATATTTCTATGAAATAAGTCCCGGGCCTGACATATAGATGGTGCCACTAATAAAAGATCCATATGATTTTTATGAAGTACTAACCTTCAAATGACATGTGACAAAATTTAGGCCCAATCGGATTATTAGTTTACAAATTACAGTTATTTAAGTGAAGCTACTGTTGCAAATTTTCAAAACAATGGGAAAATCTGAATTTCAAGCATTGATAATGCATTGCTTTCTGATGGGAAAAAATACTGTTCAAGCAAAGCAATGGTTTGATAACTGTTGTTCAAACTCTGAAACAACAGTTAAGAGGTGGTATGATGACTTTAAATGCGGTCATACAGACAAAAAATGATGCTGAATGCTCAGATCGCCCAAAATTGGCAGTTGTCCCAGAAAACACCAAAAAAATCCACAAATTTGTTTTGGTTGATTGAAAATTGAAGTTGCATGAGGAGTTGAACATATCAAAAGGCAGTGTATTCACCATTTAGCATGAACATTTGTCAATGAGAAAGCTGTGTTCAAAGTGGGTGCTGCGTTTGCTCACAGTCCATCAAAAAGAACAATGTGTTGACGATTCAGAGTGTTGTTTGCAACTGTTTCAATGCAACAAGAAAGAGTTTTTGCATAAATATGTGACAATGAATGATACATGGATCCAACACTTCACTCTGCAGTCAAATCGGCAGTCAGCTGAGTGGACAGCAGCAGGTGAAAGCCGTCCAAAGCAACCAAAGACGCAAACATCAGCAGGCAAGGTTTTGGCCTCTGTATTTTGGGATGCGCAAAGTATTTTGTTCATTGATTACCATGAGAAAGGAAGAACCATCAATAGTGAATATTATATAGCCTTATTGGTGTGTTTGAAGGAAGAAATTGCCAAAAAATGGCCACAAATGAAGAATAAAAAGTGATCTTTCACCAAGGCAATGCACCATGTCGATCGCAACAATGGCAAAACTACATTAATTGCACATCAAATTGCTTTCGCATCCAGCCTATTCTTCAAATCTGGCTCCCAGTAACTACTGGCTGTTTGCCGACCTCAAGAGAATGCTCCAAGGAAAGAGATTTTGCTCCATTGAAGAACTGATATCGGAAATTGAGGCACATTTTGAGGCCAATAACAAATCATTTTGCAGAAAAGGCATCGAATTGTTAGAGAAGCATTGGAATCAGTGTATCACCCTAGAAGGAGACTATGTTGATAAATAAAGTCGAATTTTGCCTAAAACTTGTTTGATTAGTTAGGCCTGGGATTTACTGAGTGATGTGTTATAAATAAGTAATTTTCCCTAGAAAATGATATTAAAACTTTTAACTTCATCTTTGTAGAGCTAGCCATTTTTTCACCAGTCTTTAAATTTTGTTTTTCTTTTTTCTCTTTTCTAATTCAGACCAGAGCCGTGATGTTGATATTGTGATCACAGACAAAACTTGTAGTGTTCATATCAAAAAGCAAGCTGAAACTTACAACACTCCCCTCTTGTCCACAGAATGGGTGATACAGTGTTTGATTCATGGTCAAAAACTATGTTACACGGGTCATGAGAAATACAAATTTGATTATGAAGAATAAAAACGAAGTAGAGTTTCAGGGCAGGGTTGGGAGGGGGGGCATTCTTCACTTTGATTTCTTCTAGAATGTTTCTTTTATCATTCATTTTTTTTATTTATACTCTTTCTTATCTTCATTTGCTGTCTTTTTTATTTCTTCATTTTCTTCTTCCATTTTTATTTTTCAGTACTTTTTTTTCTCTTCTATGTTCATCAGTTCAAAATGGCTTTTCTCTCTCTCTCTTTTTTTTTTTTTTTTTGCATTCTTGGTAAACTGCAAGTTTCCTCTGTGTCATTATTTGATTTGACCTA
Source organism: Ascarosepion bandense (assembly GCA_037127315.1). Taxonomy (NCBI): domain Eukaryota; kingdom Metazoa; phylum Mollusca; class Cephalopoda; order Sepiida; family Sepiidae; genus Ascarosepion; species Ascarosepion bandense. The sequence goes on from JBBBDQ010001851.1 coordinate 1,169,412, forward strand.
GTAAGTTTTTATTTCTCAATTTTAATTTTTTTTTTTTTTTGAAAAAAAGCTTGGTTGCAAAACCAGAATTTTATACAATAGCAGTTGTCTTCATTTTGATTATTTTAAAGACGATTCCTCAGATTACGTAGATATCATTGAAAATCATTTATTTAATCCATTTCTAATCAAACAGGCCTTTTAGGCAGATTGTGAATGTTTTTTTAACTATCGAAGACAAGATGATTTTAATTTGCTGTACAGAAAAAAATGAAAAATTTTCTTATATATTATATGGCTGGTGAGTTTATTGTTTAAAATTAGTGACCTTTTCTTGTAAATAATTGTAGACACTAGCATAGGTACCTCCACAATTAATGTAATACCTAAGGTTCAAAATGAATTTTTTACAAAGAAAAATTTTTCTTGAAACTTTCATTTTAATTTTAATTTCATGTTAATAGATTAAATTTAATATTTTTAATAAGAAAAATACTTTATGAAAAATGCTATATTTCAAGAACTAATTTAAATTCATCAGAAAGAGTGTTTTTTTTTTTGGTTTTTTTTTTTGCTAAAATAGCTGATTAGTTCTTTTTTTTGTCATTTTTCATTTCAATTTTTTTATTAAGAAGTCATTTAAAAATAAAATATATTTTTTTGAAATTTTTTCTGAGGAATATTAGCCAATTTAAAGTATAATTAATCTGAGTTGAAACTAAGTAAATATTATTTACTTAGTTTAAAAAATATTTAAAATATCCCAGAAATGAATTATTGCTGTAGCTGTTTATTTAAGATGTTGACATGTTTAACAGCTTGATGACAGATTGATGTTTATCTAATATTGTTCTATGGAGGCTTTAACCATTAATTGAATATAACACGAGCACTTTTAATTATAATTTTTAAGTACTCAGTAATCTTAAATATTTAAGAAAATATTCTCCTTAATCTAAAGTTTTATTGACTTCTAGATATTTTTTGGCTTTAAATTTACTATAGTTATCGATTTTATTTTCTGATATTGTGTATGGCTGTCCATATTGTGTCTGGCCGTCCATATCTACAAAAATCGACATGTTTATACACATAATAAAAAATAAAAAATTCTTTTAAAACTATTGGTGTTTGATGATTTGTACTAAGCTTTTCCATTTACGATTAATAATTATAGATTTTACTGAATAATATAATCTAAAAGAGTGAAATTAATACAGTATTTTAAGATTTAAAACTTAAATCATTCTAATTAAAATTGTTAAAAAATGAAAATAATTTTTGTAAAAATTCATTATTCATTGAAAAAAAAATTTTTTTATTTATAAAAGCAATTAAAAACTTTTCTAATTAAATAATGTCAGTTTTATTGCATTTTTTATTTTACAATTTACATCAGATTTTAGTAAATGCTGTTTCTATTTAACAAAAAAACAAATTGATGATTTAGATTCTAATTGTTCTGCTTTTAGCTAATATAAATATGAAGATGGTAGGATTTTAATTTCTTGAATTTCTTAAAAATTAAGTGGAGATAACATATCAAAAAAATATTTTTACCAAGATTTAAAAAAATTTCAAAAATAATTTAATTCATTTTGAGAATAAGTCCAGAAAATTAAATTAAAATCTGACAGTTATTTGATCTTTGCAAAAATTTCCAAAACAGTGTGTTTTTAATGTCAAAAAAACACTTCTTCTTCTATTATGTGCCATGTCCTTTCAGGACATAGGCGATCATGGCTTTCAACATCTCCCTGTCCATGGTGGCTCTTAGCACACTTTCTCCTGTTACACCACCCAAACCCCGCTCTGCCATCCACTGGCTCAAGCCCATAAATCTAGAATATAAATGTATAGAAACTAGCATGGACAAAAAATGAGGGATCAGTTTATATATTGATTATAATGTAGATTTGATCCCCCATTTTATATCCATATTATAATTTCTTATAAACAGTTGGCATATATATATATATATATATATATATATATATATACTTCTTCTATGTGCCGTGTCCTTTCAGGATGTAGACGATCATGGCTTTTCACATTTCCCTGCCCTTAGTGGCTCTTAGCACACTTTCTCCTGCTGTACCACGCAACCCTCGTTCCATCATCCACCTGATCAGGTCCTTCAAATATGTTATCCGCTGCTTTGCCCCGGTCCCTTTTCCCCCTTTATCTGGCCTGTTAGTATCAGGTTCTCCAAGCCCTCCTTCCTCATTTCATGTCCCAGGAACTTTAGCTGTCTCTTTCTGATGCTCAGTATGAATTTTCTTTTCGTCTCCATCCTTTCCAAAACCTTGTCATTGCTCACATGCTCGGTCCATGATATCCGCACCATCCTTCTGTAGAACAACATTTCAGCTGCTTCAAGTTTTTTCTTCCTCTTTGAAGATATTGTCCAACATTCAACTTCTGGAATACTTCTTCCACCATGCCAGATCGCCTTTGGATCTCTGTTGCACTTTTCATCTTCTGTTAGAACACTTTCTAGGTATTTAAATTTCTGTACCAGCTTAAAACACTAAATTTCCTAATACTAATCTTTGGCCCACCTGCTGATGCAAGAAAAACAAGATTTTTAACCAAAATTTCAAATGTGCTAAAAAGTATTAGAAAATTAAATAGAATAATTAAAAAATCCTTTGGTCTTCCCAAATTTGTTTGATGATAAAACTGTTTTTATCAAATTTGGGTTTGTTTTTTTTTCCCATCATAGTATGCTCAATTTTTATAATGAGGGTACCAGGTTGGCAGTTTTCTAGTTGCTGCATGCTGACTGATAATTAGGAGCCTGAACACTTGAGTAGCATCTAGAGAGGCTGCTCTGATCAACAGTTGGATAATATTAGTGCCATGTCTTGCATGTAAAGGTGTCCCAGCTAGCGCTTCTGGTGGCCAACCCCAAGGCCACACTATGCTGCAGTGTGTGCCAATTTCTATTCGTTGTATGTTGCCTTAGACGACTGACAGCTACTATTATTTTTGACCTTTTCTTGATCTAAATAATACACCATGATGATAGGCAACTAACAAAATAAAACTAAACCAACTTGACAAAAAACTTCTAAACCACTTAACTTTTCTTTCTCTAACATCCATGCTATTTGTACCAATTTCTGCAGTGTGGAATCGTTTCTCTGTGAACACCCTCCGGACATCCAAGTTCTGATCTTAATACTTTAATTCCCTCTGAATTCTCAATTCCTGACTCAAGTGTCTACATGTATCACCTTGATTTCTATGTTTGGGAATATTACCCACCTTTTTTGTGGCACTCACTCTCTCACATTCCTCTACCAAACTCATTTAGCTATCTCTTCTTTCTCTATTGTTCCCTTTCCTCTCATGACTGTTGCCTACAAGACAATATTTCTTTAAGGATGGTCTTGTGAATTCTCATAATAATACATTCCCTGCTTTGTTATACGAAACACCCCACAAGTAGAAACCCTTGCCACCTTAATTTTACTAATCAGTGTCTACTTAGATATAAAATAGGCATTATAAAATATTTTTTCACGAGATTATACAAGAATTCATCCTCTGGTCAGCTTTTCTTTAAAGAACTTGAAACAAACGCTTGTTAATAACGGTTTTTCAGACCATCTTATAGATCCACTATATTAGACTTTTTCTTTCTAACGTAACCAATAGAAACACTAAACATACAGATAAAAAACAATAGCATAACACTTTATATAAAAATCAAGTGCACAAAAAACATAAGCAAGATGAATCTTCCCTGAGGAACCTGCAACTCCAGTCAGCAAAAACAAAAAAATTAAATTTAGCAAAACTCCTTATAATACCAAAGATAAACTGCAGACAAGGATTATGGCAGCATTCACAAACTTAAACAAGGAGACCACCCAGAAGAGTTGCAGGAGATTCCAAACGTATCTACAGGCATTTACTCTTTAGTATTTCAAGATATTTTTTATTTATTTTCATTTCTGCTTTATTTAGATAACAATTCATTCATTGCACCCACAACATTACCTGTGTCCCCACCCCCCCAATACTAATTATTTTATCAATGACCAAGTTTTACCATATTGCGAAAAAATATTTTTGCTGGGACATTAAATACGTACAGATTAAATTTAAAAGTGAAACTGTTAAAATAATTTATGTAATTCGTTCTGGTATGCAAATTAGTAGCAATTGTAAAAGCCAAAGAAAGATAGGATGTTTAAGTGTTCAGAGATCTCAAAATTAGCAGATTTTAATGTTTTAAATTTTATTGCTGTTATGCCAAAAGCTATATAAATGCTTTCTTATAAAATTTTTTTTCATTAATTTGATTTTTTTTATGAATGTTGTTTTTCAAGCCAAAATGAAGTCACATATTTGCTGTTGCTTGTTGAAATTGATTATTTTTGGCTGTTGCTTCTGGAACTTCTACAGAATTGTCACTTCTATTTTCTAAGTCATATATCTTTATCTTTAGGAAGACGGCACTTGTTATTGACCTTATTTTTTTTTTTTCTCCTTCACTCTCATTCCATTTTCCAAATGTTGACCGTATTTTTTTTTTTTTTTACATAACTTTCCTATGTACTGAAAAGAATATAAATAAATAATAGAGAAGACACGGCAACTGATTTTGAATTGAAAAAAAAAAAAAAAATATATATATATATATATATATATTTCAGACATTTTTGCTTTTAATCAGTCTTCCTGAGAATATACATGATTAGTATATAAGTGGGAGCTGAAAGGTTCCTATTTTAACCAACTTCCCAAAAAGATTTCTTTTTTCTTTGTTTTTGGTCTAGACAAGCACTTTTCAGCACCCCCTCAAAGTATCATAATTGGGTTTATGTGATTCTGCAATAAATGCTTGCAAAAATGAACTGACAATGTTATTCTAGCAAAGATTTTAAATTTTTTATAAAGAAGGAAAAAAAAAAAATGTTTCTAATGAAATCAGGCAAATAAAAATGAATAAACAAACAAGATATTTTGAGAATTTTTATTTCTCTTAAAAAAAAAAAAACAATAAATGTAAACTTTTCCCCCACATTTGGAGTGTCAAAAAAATAAAAAATAAAATAAAATAAAACCTCATCCTGTATAAGAATGGACTTGATATTTTAAGCAAAAAAGTTTGTTTTATACAAAGTCCAAGTAGACATTTTTATATTTATATGTAGCACACGCCCTGCTCAATTTATTTATTTTTTTTGTGCATAAATATTAACATCCTACAGGAAAAAAATGTTACCTGTGTATAGTGGAACCAGTCACTGGAAAACATAATTTTTAAACTTTTTCAAAAAAAAAAAAAAAAAAAAATTGGCCATAAAATTGAACTTTTTTCTTTTCTTTTTTTTTTGTTAATATATAACATAATGACATCAAAGATTTTGCTTTTCAGTACCCTTGTAATAGTCAACCAATATCCTTGTAGTAGCGAGTTCAATCTTCACAACTATGCTAATCTTCGTAATTTGGGTACTTTGCTGTGGAATGTTGGCCAGCAATTTAATCTCTAAAACTAAATATTAGAATGAGTTTGATCCGCATTAGGGATTCACACTTGTGCTAAGTTTAATAAATACCTAAAAGACTCTAGGCACTTGTCGTTAAAAAACCCAAGCTAATTTTGTAGATATAAGCTGTCCAATACTCTTAAAACTTAATTGCTTAGAATATTTTTGGAATAGAAATAAAAAAAAAAATGGCATTAGAATTCACATAAGTCTATGGCTGAAATATGTAGATGACACCTTCATACTCTGGCCATACCAGAAAGAGGTTCAGCTATTACTGGACCATATGAACTCAATAGGATCATCAGTTCACAATGGAGAAAGAAAACAAACTAGCATTCCTGGGTGTACTAGTATCTCAAACAGAGCATGGATTCAAGACATCCGTATATCACAAGCCAAGCTACAACTCCTACCACCCATACAGTGTAAAGAAAGGAATCGTCTGCTGCTTAGAAAATCGATTAAAGTCATAAGTGGCAACCCAGAGATATAAGAAAAAGAAATGATTAGTATAGACAGTACCCTAAAATGTAACAACTACCCTGGGTTCATGACAACAGCTTCAACAAACTGGAATAGAAGGGTTCAAGAGTATGACAACACTCAAAAAACAGCCTCGGTCTGCCTACTCTATGTGAAGGGATTGTTGAAAAAAATACAAAAGACTTTTGGTCCATATAACATTAGGACAATCTTCAAAAGTGGTTCAACTCTTCCAAGTAAGACCCTCCCCTAGAGGAGGACACGGTTAAGGGCTACGTGTATGCCATGCAGCTGTGGTAAGAAATGGGCCACCCTGTTTAGACAAGATTGCAAGAATTCTATAAAGCTGTAACACAAGGGGAAATATGAAAACTGAAGGAATCAGTGCATATGCTAGGCCACAAAAATCTAAGCCAGCCAAGCATAGAAATTAATGCAATATGGGAACCAGTAATATGGAGCACTAGAGAAAATCATTAGTGTCGACAATTGCAATATGAGCACTGGTAAAATAAAAAAAAGGGTACTGAGATATTAGGTTTATATGTCCCAGAAATTCATACACTGATATCCTCAGTCAACATGGCCGAGTGGATATAGGCATTGATTAGTTCCAGTGACTTGACCCAAAGAAGTTGAGTTCAATACCTAGCTACAGCAACAGTAATGAACAAATAATTACATGGCTATACATGGAATGAGTGATTGAAATAAAAGGTTGATTCAAAATTCGTAGCAGAAAGCCAGAGCATACAATGGCTGAATACCTGGCTATAAAGAGTTACAGCAGAGGTAAACAGCAACAACAACTTAGAGTTAAAGGGAAATAACTGAGATATCATGACCTGTGGCTGCTGGAAGACTAACACATCAGCCACTCTGGCCACCTATCTCTCCCTTGATTATTATCTGTTGAGCTTGTGACAGCATTCATTGCAGAAAATTGAAGCTCATTTTATCAAGTATTATTTTATATAAATATATGTGAGATGTCAGTGTTATTTTCATGACAATTCATCCACATATATAAATCTCAAATTAATTCTCTGGATTCATTTTATAAATTTACACACTGATATTGAATCCCGAATGATTATCTTGATTGTTAGAGCTTTATGTTTAATGAGTTGTTTCACTAATCCAAAATATCACAAAACCCTTCATTCTAAGAATTTACACCAGATGATGACAGCAAATTTGTCGTTCAAACACTGAAAATTTCAGCACTAACAAAATATAAAAAGAGGAAAGGTTTTGATGATTAACTACCAAATTTTTAAATGCTTCAACTTAAAATAAATTTTAACTGCTTTGGCACTCCTCTTTATTGTTGGAATTGAAGAAAGGGAGAAAAAAATTATATTTGTCAGTGATAAGAAATAGATTTTATGGAAGCATTTTGACTTTTATTACCAGTTTTATTTCATTTTATTGTTGCTTTTTAGACCAAAATAAAATTACTGTTATTAGAAGTGTTTTTGATTTCAAGTTATTTGCATCATAATCATTGTGATAAAAGGCAACAATAATAAATGGAATAAAAAGTCTTTTCACCGGCTTAAATAATCCACCATTATTTTTCTTCTTTGAACATTTGATACAAAACAAGAAAAAGTCCAAGAAAAGGACCACAGATTTGTGCTCCATTTAATCATTGAAATTTCTAGAGGCGTAACGAGAGTAGAAATCTCATTAGAAGCCTTTTCATTATTTTCAATTTTATTTGATATTCAAGTGTGATTTTTCCTTAGAAAACAACTTTAATGTTTATTCCATTATTTTTTTAGCATAAAGAGAGAGAAAATACCCAATCATTTTTTGGTGTTGAGGGTGTATTGAGATTTAAGTTAAATCAAAGGCACTGTTATTTAGGAAAAAAAAAAAAAAAGAAGATATATTAAAATATTTTAAAAAGGAAATGTTCATTATTTTTCATTTCTAAACAAGATTGTCTTTGAAAAAAAAAATATTAAGACTTCATGTCATATCTTCAAAAAGCTTTATAATGCCCTGCTTTACAAATTTTTCAGGAAAATCATTTTTCATTTACACAATAGAAAATATATAGGGGAGTGGGACTTTACCCCCTCCCAGTCATTTTACTTACACACTGTTAACTTTAAAGACAAAATAATTCATAAGTATTAATTAACAATAATCCCAAAGTATACCAAAAGGTGATATTGTAAATTTGGAATATGCCAAGAAAAAAACTGAAAAGATAAAAAATTTCAGGCTTAATAACCCCCTACCTCAAGAGACTTTTTTTTAATCTTTTACTGAGATGTATCTGTTCATCATATAATATTTATATTTTTGTTAGCATCATAGTTTAATTTTGTAGTTATTTAGATTTTGCCAGTATATATATATGTAAACACATTACGGAAATTAACGAATTTTAACAAAACTTGGTTATAAGCAACCAACAATTTGTAATGAATTATTTTGAACATTATTTTTACCGATACTCGTATTTAAGTAGATATTCTGTTTTTAATTAAACAGTATTTTTATATTTATATCTACCGGCCTGATTATTTACGATAAATTTTTATTACGAAAATGTGTGCTACCCAGCAGGATTTAAACCTGCGACCCCTATTACATAGGGGAAGCATACGAGGTTTTTATTATGCTTATATACCACAATTTTCGACTTTTACCGCAACATGTTTACATTTGTTGACATTATGATACATTTCAGAGCAGATATGCTTGTTTGCGGTAAAAGTCGAAAATTGTGTTATATAAGCATGATAAAAACCTTGTGTGATCAAGAGGCTATCCATGGTCGAGTGGTCAAGACGGTACCAGATCAAATGGTATGCTTCCCCTATGTAATAGGGGTCGCAGATTCGAATCCTGCTGGGTAGCACACATTTTCGTAATAAAAATTTATCGTAAATAATCAGGCCGGTAGATATAAATATAAAAATACTGTTTAATTAAAAACAGAATATCTACTTAAATACGAGTATCAGTAAAAATAATGTTCAAAATAATTACATTATATATATAGGTTCAGTATTAGCTGCAGTTTCAGAGGTTTGGGAGTATTAGCACCCCCTCACTCTGTTCAAGGGTGGGGAGACACTACACAAATGTTATGCATTTTTTGTTTCTTCAAAGATTTGTTAGGACGATTGAACTTCTGTTTTTGCAAAACCTTATATCATTACAAATGAGTGGCCAGTGTATCTGCCATCATTTTGTTAAAGATAAAGAGAGATTCTTCCACCAAAGACCAGAGAATCCACCAACTCTGAAAGAGCAGCAGAAGTAATAAATCTTCAAAAATTTATGGAAAATATTTTGTATTTTTTTCCCCCCCCCACTTAAGTTGTTTGCTAAAAAGGGAAAAAGAAAATAATGGTAAAGACTGGGTCTCCTTAAACAGAAAAATATTATCAACAACAAGTAACAGAGTTGTTACGCAAAACTCTAGTCAACAGAAGACGGTGTGCGTGTAGTGTTTAATTGTGATATTTTAGGGCAAGGTTGTTTTTTCGGGGGTTTTACTGATAAAATGTATTTTGGTAAGCAGGTTTTTTTATTATAAAGTGCTCGATAGAGCAATGATAAGTGCAAAGAGTTTGTCACTTTAACTGAACCGGTTCATGTCGACTTCGGAGTTTCATGAGGACACCTATGATGTTATCCTCATGAAACTTGGAAGTCGGCACGAACCTATTCAGTTAAAGTGACAAAATTTGTGCTCTTTATATATCTATATATATATATATATCTCAGCATGCAGTGTGGGTATAGAAGAATCCAAAGGAGTATCCTGTACATACAGTGGTAGGATAACTCTCTAAGAAAGCTCTAAACATATATGCATATAAATACAGATAGAGAAAATATAAGAAAAATTAAGGCAGACACGTTATTTCATAGTAAATCGAAAGTATAGGCCTATTTCAGGCGAACCATCATCAGCTTCGAAAATCCTTTGTAAAATAAAGACAGAAGCTGATGACGGTTCACCTGAAATAGGCCTATATTTCCGATTGCCTTAATTTTTCTTATTTCTATCTTTTATTTATATATATATATATATATATATATCTCAAACATTTGCTATGATTGTACAAAGCAATGAAGACAACTTTAAAATGAATAAAATGTACCCAAATTTTGGAAGAAATATAAAATATGAGAGACATTTTCTAAAATTACAAATATTATTTTGTCAACACTATAAAAACAATTTGGAAATGCAACCATAAAGTTACATTTTCTCGTGTGCATGTATGTGTCATTACAGTGGAAAATGGGTCTGTATAAAAAAGAACGAAATATTACAGTACATTTGATTCCGTTTTTGCACACTAGCTATTCCACGTAACTGATGTGGCATTCAACTGAAATCCACTGTGAGAATGAGTAGATATACAAATTAGAAAATATAGAGTTTCAGGCTGTGAAATGTTAAATTAAAAAATCTGTAGGGAAAAAATTATGAAAGAAAAAAAGGATAAAATTCGATAATTGTTAATATTAACATTAAGCTATCATTTTTATATGTAGCATGGATTTGAGAACAAAAAGAAAAAAAATTACATTTGGATGAGTAACTGAAATTGTCGACACTACAGAAAATATATTTATCTAAGTTCAAAGCAGATAAAAAGGAGCTTTCGTTTTCCTCTTTAATTTTCATATCAAGTCAAATAAATATAAACAAGGCACTTCTCTATTTTTTCAGGAAAACCGGAGAAAATCTTCAGGATATATAAATGCTTTTTGATATAAGTTATCTGCTTTTAATCTGTTACATAAATTATATCAAATTTGTGCCAATAGAGATTTGTTGTACTTTTTTGCATGCACACATCCAACCATAGGCATTAATTTATGAAAAGTGCTCAGCGCCTTTTTTTCTAGTCAGAATCAGATTCTTCTGTGTCATTCAAGTAATCATCAGCATCTTGGCAATTATCTGAGAAGAAAAAAACAAAATAAAATTATCTCGTATTTATTTAATAATAATGATGTAGTGTTACTTTTGTCTCAAAGTGGAATTAGCAATTTTCTAAAAAGTAAAACCTGCTATTTTTGGAAATGAGGAAAAGAAAAGGCTGAAAATATTTTATAATTTTAGATTGAAAAATAAAACACACACACACTAATAAATGTTTAACATTCATATGACAAGTTCCAGTTAAGATTTACTATGTAGATAACAATGTTTAGGCAGGTAAAATATTATACTTGTTTAATTTGGTAAGTCTGGTCATTCCTATAGACTGGCATATTTAGAATCTGCTCCCATTAGCTTAAAATTTGATCTGAAACTTATTTCAAAAGCAATTTACTGAATTAGAAACAGGCTTGTTAAACCATTTCTTAGTATAATTATACTAAGTGCAGTTTAAAACCAGATCAAAGAACTCTAAATTTTGATAACTTAGAATGTTTATTTGAGCATACTATTGCATATATCTAAAATCTAAAAAAGATTCTGCAATGTTATTGGTTCTAACCTTTTATTTCGGATTTACTCACTTTCCAAAAGCCAAAATGTAGCTTACCTGAGCCTTTTCTATAAATGCTTTCATGGTAATTGGTCTAATAAACTTTTCTCTAAGGTACCAAGACTTTATGAATTTAAGCACAGTACAAGATTGTCCTTAAGGTTTTGTCATTTTACAGTTGAAAAAGTTAGATATAACCGTAAGTTCTATGCTAACAGTTTTTCTTGCTTATGGAACTCTTGCTTTCCAAGTCAACTTTAATCTTCAAAAATGTAAATGCAATGTCAATTGTTATATTCGGTCTTAATTTCGTTTTTTTTTTATTGTTCGCACTCTTTAATATTTTTATTTTCTTATATTTTTCCACTCAGTAAGTCCTTGCATTTTTTAGTCACTTAGTTACCTTGCTTGAGAAAAAAAAAATATTCAAATTCAAGGTAGGGAACCTGACTTGGTGCACTCAAACATTCAGAAAAGCAATATACTTTTGAAAAACATCACCAGTAAGACATTTTTGTAAATTAAATTACTAATGAACCCAAGAAAATAAAAAATTTGGCATTTAAATGACCTATAATTAGTTGATATACTGCTAAACGATTGAACTAAAATACCTGATGTAATCGTATGAAAAATTCACTTGACATTAATCACTTTTTCAAAATTAATATTTAAAAGTGCAAAAAGAACAAAATATTTTCTGATATTCAATATAATTTAGCAATGGTCAAAGTTGTCTAATTCAAGAGGTAGAATCTGTATTTATGGGAGAGTGATTTGCTCTTTTTTCAGTCAAAAACAGATGAAAGTGAGAGAAAGTTTTATAAAGTTATTAGGCAGTGCAGAGCGAAGTGGGGTCATGCCTTTCCCAAAAGTGGGGGCGTGAATTGAACCAGAATTTTTATCTAGTTCGTAGATTGTGGATAACCATTATGCTACCTTGAATCACCACAAGTACGCTTATGTCTAAATTGGTACTTGCACGAGACTACATAAAATACCTATATAAAGAAATATGGAATTATTAGAGCAATCAAAATAGGGATTTTATATCTATGTAATATGTAATGCGGGAAGTGTGTTGTGGTGCATTGGATATCGGTTCGGAACGAGAAATCAGGGAGCTGAGTTCGAATTCCAGTTGAATTCAATGCATTCACTTACGCACAAATATCCTTGAGAAAGGTATTAATCCATCTCTTCCCTCCAGTTATGGGTTAAATAACAGGACAGATTGGGTTCTATAGCCTTGGCTGGCAACCAGTCTACCGCAGAAAGCAATGGCAACCTACTGCGGGATAATCTTCTGCCCAGTCAGTCATGCCTCTTTAGAGACATGATCGCCCAAGAATGTTTCAGGTATGGCACTTAACTGACTGAATATGTATGCTATTCAAAATATGTGTTTCGCCTCTTTATAGTAGATACCTTCAGAAAAAAATGAGACAAACCTATTTGTAAAAAAACATGCATTGGAATATGAGTAAGAGGTAATAAAGATCCTTTTTAGAAGCAGCAGCTACAAAGTCTTTTTCTTCTCATATTGAAGCCATCAATATTTGTTGGATTTAAAAAAGAAACTTCTTTACACACAGGTTTGTCTCTCATTCTAGCCTCAAGACACTGACCATAAGGACGTGAAACAGTTTGAATAGCTTTTACACTTTGTCTAATAAATCCCAAAAGTTTTTTTATATATTTCTGAAACTTACATTTATTTTAAACTAGCAGTATAGCCCGGTGTTGCCTGGGTGTAATGAAAGCTTTAAAACTAATTCATGGTCCTGAAGCTCAGACTCTTTGGACGTTGGCATGAAAGACTAAAAAGTAATAGTTGTTTCCAGTTAAAGTGAAACCGTAGACTGAAAGAAAAATGAATGGATGTAAGTCAAATTTTGATTTCCTGGTATCGATATCAAATTTTCTGCACTATTGTAAGAACTGCAACCTTGAAACTTTTGAATATCGTTTCTTATGTCTTTGTCTATGAGTGTATTAAATTTGATTAAAATCAGACCACTCCTTCTATAACCAAATTTTTTCGATTATCGATTTTCGATATTTATTGGGGGTACCTCGACACAAAACCTAGCTAAGAACACTCGCAGATGCTTAAAGTACAACTGTGTAAATTTTCAAGGAAATCGGTTCAGCCGTTTCGGAGTCTATAGGTAATGGACACACACAAAGTTCCATTTATAAATAAGATAAGATTTAGACTTACATGCATGACATAGTTGATATAAAATTGACAATTCCTAAGAAAACGTGCATATTTTTAAGCTTAAAATAATACACAATAAAATAAAAAAGTAGGGCTGAAAAGTTCTCAGCTGAACCCATTTTTTAAAAATTCATATTTCAATGGCCAAACATCAGAAATTTGAGAAACAAATGTGTTGAGCTACAGAAGTCTCTATGTATTGACTTATGATGTAGAATGGATATATTTGGTGACAGAAAAGTCATAGATATTTAATGGTAAATAGAATTTTTCTTTTTTTTTAATATCGAATATAGGCAAGAAAATGCAAAAGACCATATCCTACTAGCATGCACACTTATATAAACCATAAACACACATACATGTACTAACCCTTTACAGGTGTACACACACGCACACTACAATTAATGACAACAGTAGCAGCAAAAGAGGACCATTCATTTAAAGGCACAGTCCTGTGGCGGACAACTTGAAACCAAGCTTTCCTATCATCCTGAAGATGAATTCTGATCTCGAAATATGAATAATAAATAGGTAATACCTAACACACTCTTTACTTTCTTTTATTATACTAAACGCATTGTGATAGCCTTCTAATACCTAACCATTCACCTTATATACACAATGCTTCAAGCACATTTCAAAACTATCCCTACACCTAAAAAACTTTTGTATTTCATAAGTAGAATGCAATCTTGGGTGATCATGTCTCAAAAGAGACATGACTGATTGGGTGGATGATTATCCTGCAGTAGGTTGCCATTACTTTCTGCAGTAGACAGGTTGCCAGCCAAGGCTATAGAACCCAATCTGTCCTGTTATTTAACCCATAACTGGAAGGAAGAGACAGATTAATACCTTTCCCAAGGGTATTTGTGTGTAAGTGAACTCAACTGGAATTCAAACTCAGCTACTTGATTTCTCGTTCCGAACCACTATCCATCACACATCACAGTCGCAGAGAGAGAGAGCTCATAATCTGGTGAGATCAACACTTTAAACAAACCCTTGATCAAGGATATGAATTAATTTGTCTTTTACAGCTTATTTTTCTTACTTTTACAACCTCTTTTTTGATTATTTAAAACCAAAACATATTTTGAATTGTAAAAATAATTTTTTATTTTTATTTACTTTCTTTTTCACAAGTGAATATTGCCTTAACAATGATTTTTCCAAGTACAAGTACTATTCAACTCATAGTTTTTTTTTTAATCATTTCACCCTGAGCAAGGCATTCCACTACCACTATTGCACAGGGGGGTTACATGGGGGGGGGGGAGTGATGAGAAAGGATGGTTAGATATAGGAAATGTCAGAAGGAGGGTGATAGACGGGTAAGGATACCAAGAATGAGGGTTGGGTAGATGGTGAGAGTGTTGGGAGAATAGATGCAAGTTAGTGTGATAGGAGGTATCTATTGACCTTACATTTAAACTCCTGGAGATTGTAGCTGTCGGGGAAGCAGGTATGTGGAAGGGAATTCCACAGGCGGGAAGCGCGAGAAAAGAAGCTGATGGAGTAGAAATTACGGTTACATTTTATCTGTTTCACTGTAAAAGGGTGGGACCTAGTTGCTAATCTAGTATCTCATGTAAATTCGTATCTAGGCAGCACCAATGATCTAAGTTCATCGGAGCAGAAGCCGTGAAAGTATTTATAGAAGAGGCACAGGGAAGCCACGTCACGCCGGTGGGAGAGTGGTTGCAGCCGGTCTGCCAAGTCAGTATTGATCACGTTACAGATTCTCCGTTGTATTTTGTCAAGAAGCCCGAGGAAGAGTAGCAGGGGCACCCGACCAGATGTGGCAGCATTATTCAATACACGGGCGGATGGTAGATTTATATATGTGCAGGATAGATTCTGACGGGAAAAACTTCCAGGCCCTGCACAAAGAACCGACTTTCATAGCAGCGGATTTAGCAATGGATTCGATATAGTCATTCCATTTGAGGTCCGCCGAGAGTGTCGGACCAAGGAGGCGTAGTGTTTTACTCTCTGGGAGGCAAGCCTGTTCTATGTTAATAGGAGGCATGTGCGATTGTCTATGGTGGTTAATTGATAGCAGCTTCGTTTTGGAAGCATTGAAATTTACAAGCCATTTCCTACCCGAGTCCACTACGGATTGGAAGTTCTCTTCATGCTCGGCAGCGAAGTTCACTTTGTCACCCACACCGGGTTTTTGATCGAGGCGAGAGTAAATTGTAGTGTCATCGGCGTACATGCCTACTTGGGATCTAATGGCATCGGGGAGATCATTAATGTAGATCAGAAAGAGTGTGGGACCTAGGATAGAGCCTTGAGGGACGCCCGTGTTCGTATGGTAATTTTGGGAGGCATGTCTGTTTAATACTACCTTCAATGTGCGGTTAGAGAGGAATGACTGGATTAGGTCAAACAAATGTCCAGTTATACCATAGCTCTGCAGTTTGCATAACAAACCAGCATGCCAGACTCTGTCGAATGCTTTGGAGATATTCAAGGCAACAGTTCGGGCTTCGCCATTCTTGTTGAGAGCCTGGTATATGTACTCGGTAATGGTCGTTAACATATTAGCAGTAGGCCTGGTGAAGTTGGAGAAGGATATAGATTCATATATTTCCCAAGTGTATTTGTGCGTAAGTGAATGTAAAAAACCCAAATGAAATTTGAACAACTCTCTAATATCTCATTCTGAGCCCCTACCCTTACACATCTTCGGTCAAATGAGTTGTAACTTTGAAAGCAGTTAGCGGTTATGTAAGCACAAACATTTTTGCCCACCAATCTTTATTCAAAAGGATGAACCTGTGGCATTGTTTTCAAGAACTTTCCAAAAGTGCCACACACTCTGATCACCTCCCCCATATCAACAACATGAAGAAGTCAGCTTTCTGATAAATCTCTCCCCTGATGAGATTCAAACCCAGGTCTCATGGTCAGAAAGCAAATGTTCTAACCACTTGGCTACATGCATGTATTATTTACTGCTCTATATCCCATACATACGCAAATACAAAACACCATTAATTATATAAAACATCTATATATAAAGTTCTGTGACTTCTGTTAGTCTGTTCATCTTTTACCCACAATTTTAAAAATAATTTAATAATTAAAATAAATACTTATTTAATCAAAATGCAATATTGTTTTTGCATATTTTTTTCTTTATGGCTATTTAAACATTAGTGACTAGCAGTATAGCTCGGCGTTGCTTGGGTGTAATGAAAGCTTTAAAACTAATCCATGGTCCTGGAGCTCAGACTCTTTGGATGCTGGCATGAATGACTAAAAAATAATAGTTGTTTCCAGTTAAAGCGAAACTGTAGACAAAGAAAAATGAATGGATGTAAGTCAAATTTTGATTTCCCAGTATCGATATCAAATTTTCTGCACTATTGTAAGAACTGCAACCTTGAAACTTCTGAATATCGTTTCTTATGTCTTTGTCTATGAGTGTATGAAATTTGATTAAATTCGGACCACTCCTTCTATAAACTGATTTTTTCAATTATCGATATTTATCGGGGGTATCTCGACACAAAACTTAGCTAAGAACACTCGCAGATGCTTATAGCACAACTGTGTAAATTTTCAAGAAAATCAGTTCAGCCGTTTCGGAGTCTATAGGTAACGAACACACACACAAAGTTCCATTTATAAATAAGTTGAGACAACTTCAACAATTTTAAATACTGTGAAGATTATAACAAGTGTCAGTGTGTTGCAAAGACTTCTAGCGATTACAAATGGAAGTATACAAAATAGTATATACAAGCTTATATATTTACAAGGTCAAAATAATCATTAAAAAAAACATCAGGTTACAAAATATCCCTAAATAAATAAAGCTTCTTTGTTTTCAATTGTGATAAAATATCAAAATTCTTCTTACCTGAATTTTGTAAAAGAACTAAAATTTCTGAGTTTGTTGTCAAATCACTGGGTATTTTATCATCTTTATTTTTGATGTCAATCAAGGCCCCTGGAATGAAAGGAAAAATATAGAAAAAAAACGAAAAAACGTCACTACAAATGAATTAACGCTCGAATCCTAGTTAGAAATTTGTGTAACACACGGTCTTGTGTATCGTGTAACCCCCAAATTTTTACCTATTAAAAAAATGATTTTTCATGTATCTTGTGTCATGCGAATTCCTTTTTTTTTTTTTGGAAAGACCAAATTACAACAGACCTCTTCTCTTCCATCTTTTTATCCCATCTTCTCATTAAATAAGTTAAAAAAAAAAAGTAAATGGTAATGAGAAAAGTATTGTTAGTAATGTTATACTAGTGTAAATGCATGCAACCATAAGCAACCAAATAAGAAACACACACACACACACATTTTATTTAAATTATATATATATATATATATATATATATAACAACAGAAATAGGAGTTATTCCATCAAGAGAAATTGGTATAGGTGAAAAAAGTGTGAGAAGTTGTGAATATTTTGTTTAAAGTATAGATTTATTGTTATTATTATTTATCTTTTGTATAATACATTAAGTGTCCATAATTATATTTGTGGCACTACATGCGTTTCGAATTTGAAGTTCACTCTTCAGGAAAATAAATTTGATTTTACATATTGAAATCTATTTGTCTGTCTGACAGCTAAAAACACTATGTGTGTGTATGTGTGTGTGTGTGTGTGTATATATATATATATATAGTTTGCATTTAAATTAAGTTAAAATTAAAGCTAAAACACAATGTTTAGAACAGCTCATGATTAAACAAGCTTTTGATGATAACATTATTCATTCGAGAAAAAGCTTTTGATGATAACATTATTCATTCGAGAAAAAGCTTTTGATGATAACATTATTCATTCGAGAAAAAGCTTTTGATGATAACATTATTCATTCGAGAAAAAGCTTTTGATGATAACATTATTCATTCGAGAAAAAGCTTTTGATGATAACATTATTCATTCGAGAAAAAGCTTTTGATGATAACATTATTCATTCGAGAAAAAGCTTTTGATGATAACATTATTCATTCGAGAAAAAGCTTTTGATGATAACATTATTCATTCGAAAAAGCTTTTGATGATAACATTATTCATTGAGAAAAACTTTTGATGATAACATTATTCATTCGAGAAAAAGCTTTTGATGATAACATTATTCATTCGAGAAAAAGCTTTTGATAACATTATTCATTCGAGAAAAAGCTTTTGATGATAACATTATTCATTCGAGAAAAAGCTTTTGATGATAACATTATTCATTCGAGAAAAAGCTTTTGATGATAACATTATTCATTCGAGAAAAAGCTTTTGATGATAACATTATTCATTCGAGAAAAAGCTTTTGATGATAACATTATTCATTCGAGAAAAAGCTTTTGATGATAACATTATTCATTCGAGAAAAAGCTTTTGATGATAACATTATTCATTCGAGAAAAAGCTTTTGATGATAACATTATTCATTCGAAAACATTTTGTTGGTAAATACTTTCATAGCATTTTGACCCCAGTTTGGGGTTAACTATTTACCCATAGCTGGGACCTTAACAGGTGCTACCACTCTGGGTCAGGGTGGACCTGGGAACAACAGCAATTAAGAGGTGGTTCCATGCTCCTCACAGCCTCCTGATAAGAGGCCTTGGTGCCAGATGCAGCTTAAGGTCATACCCAGGACCTCAAATTTTTTTCTAAATCACTGAAAAGCACTGACCTTTCTCAATTAACATCTTTACGGCTTCCACATGACCTTTCCATGCAGCTGAGTGTAAAGGAGTGTCACCAAGTCTATTCTGAAAATAAATAAAAAATATTTGTAATTTATTCAGAAATCTTTTTATTACTAATCTATCATCATGATTCAAAAATCATTTCATGATTTTAGAAATGTTTCTTCTTAAACTAAAACTGTTAATTTGTAACTATTTCCTCAAATTTTCCTGATTCCTGCAGCAGAAATACTTCAACCATAATTCTAACTAATACAGCTTTAAAAAAAAAATCTTTCTTGTAAGACTGTAAATATACGACCCCATCAATATCCACATTGTATTTCACCTCTCATTTTGTGTACAAAGACTCCGGGTGGGGTGGGGTGAGGATAATAAGGTGCAATCAACAATAAGAAAAGAAGAATGCATGAATCCAGTTCTCAACAATTTGGTGTTTATTCCAATTAGGTTCCCTCGGCCCATTGGTTGGAGGGTGGGGGTATTGAACCTTGTAGCAGGTATGTGGCACATATGCTCCTTTGAGTCTTCCTCTTGCTTCAGACAAGTGATTGCAATTACATAACTGGTTGGCCAGATGGTTCTGTGTTCTCTCTCTGTCTCTTGTTCTAAACAGGGACTATTTATTTATCTGGGGTATTCTTTCCTTTCTGCCTTTTCCCCCAGCCTTTACAAAATGTATTAATGACTCTCTGTATCCTTCTTTATATTTGCATGACCTGATGGCTGTTGTTACTGCGTTCGCTATAGCTCTAAGGACCTGATTGTGGCACCAGCAATACCGACCATCTTCTAGAGCCTTGGGGCAGCTGCTTAATATGTGTTGCAATGAACCTTTTCTTCTACATAGAGCATTTTATCTGACGTTGTTCAATTCCTTCCCATTTTGCCCATGCTCCTTGTTAGCAAAGCCCAACCATTCTGCAATAACGGTTTTCCTCGGCACCTTCTTGGATTTCATTTTGTAATAACTGATGCCCCACTTTACCCTTGGCTTTATTATTGTTTACTGAGAAAATAGAGAAGGAATTGTGGAAGAGTTGAATGCTTGGTTATTAATGGAGAGAATTTAGGAAGAGTCGACTGGCTACTTATTAATAGGAAGTATTAGGGAAAAGTCAACTGGCTGGTTATTAGTCGAAAAATATGAGGAAGAGTCAAATGGCTGGTCACTAACAGGAAGAAATGAAGGAAGTCAACTGGTTGGTTATTAATGGAGAGAATTGAGGAAGAGTGAACTGGATGGTTATTGGAGAGAATTGAGGAAGTGTTTCCTGGTTGGTTATTAATGGAGAGAATTGAAGAAAAGTCAACTGGATGGTTATTAATGAGAAGAACTGAGAAAAAGTGGTGGTTATTACTTTAAAATTGTGACTAGATTTTCAATAATCACCATCCTACTGTAGAAAACTTAATTTTTCATTAGATAATTTTAGAGACGTTTTATTCAACCATCTTTTTTAAATTTATATTCAATAAACCCATAGAGTTATCAACAGGTCTGGGTATTTTATTGAAAGAGTTCTTATTCCAGCCTGACTCTGACAGGCAATTATAGGTAAAGAGAAAAGTTTACTACAGCCACAGACAAGAATTACACAATCTTGTCTGCAGTATACAACATACACTGACATGTCTCCACTGGTCTTCTTCATCAATCACAATATTGTTAGATATTGGGGAACCTGAATCAACCCTGTCAAGATCTGTTATGTCGCCAAGTATAAATGAATAACTCAACAACAGAATCAGAATATAAGTTGTATTTCGCGGAAAGACGGTTAGTATGTACAGAAGTGATTAGTAATATTTACAATAGAAAGGTACAAGAGTCCAATTCGTCGTAAGACGTGTGTATACGTGATTACTTCCGGTACGCCACCGGAAGTGTGACTAACTCTTCACTGACTTGCACTGACTCTTCAGTAACTCATTAGAGACTCTCAAGTGACTCTCTACGACTCTCCTGTAGAGAATCCACCATTGCTATATATAGCAATGGGAACAGTCCATTTGTAGTCAAATAGGAGTGGCACCCTAACAAGATCACAAACCAGCAGCAACCAAGAATGGAAAAACAAGCTGGATGACTTGTAAAGTATGTATTACTCAACAAAACTAGTGGAGGTAGTGACTGAGAGGAAGAAGAGATAGAACTCAGGGCCAGGGGAGTGTGTTGTTAGACTTGATAAGTGTCGGTTTATTTACATTTATTGAAAACTGGAAATTTAACTAATTTTTTCTACAGGGAACATATTTATAAAAATTATTGGAGGTATATCACACGAGTGCTTTTTTGCCTTTTTTTTTGTTTTTTTTAATATTTTTTATTTATATAATTTTTAACTACCCAAGACCCTTAAAAATTTAGGAAATTATTCTCTGTCATGTTTTACTGAATTTTAGATAATTTGGCTTTAAATTTACTATAGCAATCACTTTTGTTTGCTGATAATGTCATGTATGGATATCTATATTTACAAAAATTGGCACACTTATACACATGAAAAAATTCAAAGCTTTTCCATTTATGATTAGTTAATATAGTTTTTACTTAATAACAATATCACCTAAACTATAGAAAATAATACAGAATTTTAAAAGATTTAAAACTTCATAAACTATTACAATTAAAATTTTAAAAATATGAAAATTCTTGTAAAAATTCCATATTCACTAAATAACAGTTACTGGACTTGAGAAACATATTTTCCTGAAAAATTGTTTTAATAGAAAGATTTTAGAAATTTTAACTGAAAATTAGCACTGGCTGCTCGGTCAATGAATGTCGAATGTTTACTTATAAGGAAATCGCAAATATTATGATTATCATGTTGCAAGATTAAAATAAAAAGCAGGCTTTGCTGACAAGCCATTTCATCTTCTCAAGTGGACCTTTATTCAAAAAGAGCTTAACAGTGACTATTGCTGAATTGACATAAACAGGGTAGATAGATGGAGTTGAGTATAATTTGGGGGTCTGGAACACTTTTCAGTTGAGGCTCAATAATGTTATTTAAAATATGATTGTCACAGTCAACTGAATACAGTTTCTGCTTGGTTTATGAACTTTTCAAGATATTTCATTTGTAAGCTCTTTACAAACCGTAGTGTTTGTTAACATTCACTGTTTTGAATTTAACCAAATTACCTTGGTAATAGATTTAACCTTCAAGAGCCATTGTCCAAATTTTTAGGTCATAAATCTCTGAATGTCTTTCAAGTTTAGGAATATTTATGTTAAAAATGATCCCATTTATATTTGTAGTTGTATATTATTTTTAATGCCACAAAAATGTCACATTATAGCAATATTTTTGTTAGGGCAATACTGTTAAGTCATAGAATAAAGCAATTTCCAGTCCAGCTTAAAACTTAATAGTGGGGTCTGCAGTCATATTTACCACAAAAATACAACAACACTATACATTTACCTGTGAAGTAAAAATAATTTAATGCATAAATTGTCTTTTATCTATTTACTAGCAGTATAGCCCGGCGTTGCTCGGGTGTAATGAAAGCTTTAAAACTAATCCATGTTCCTGGAGCTCAGACTCTTTGGACGTTGGCACGAAAGACTAAAAAGCAATGGTTGTTTCCAGTTAAAGCGAAACCGTAGACTGAAAGAAAAATGAATGGATGTAAGTCAAATTTTGATTTCCTGGTATCAATATCAAATAAGTTTTTTTCATCGTAAACTGAATTTTGAAGGCTAAATAAGTCCTCTGAGTAAATGGTATCATGGCTGAGACTAAGAACTACAATTATACCTACTTAGAGCCAAATCTGAAGCAAAAACTAAAATAAAAGGGCTGACAAAAATACAGACATACAGGCAGATAAACAGACACACACACACACTTGTCTTTTATATATATATAATCAATTTTCTGCACTATTGTAAGAACTGCAACCTTGAAACTTCTGAATATCGTTTTTTATGACTTGGTCTATGAGTGTATCAAATTTGATTAAAATCAGACCACTCCTTCTATAACCTAATTTTTTCGATTATTGATATTTATCGGGGGTACCTCAACACAAAACCTAACTAAGAACACTCTCAGATGCTTATAGTACAACTGTGTAAATTTTCAAGAAAATCAGTTCAGCCGTTTTGGAGTCTATAGGCAACAGACACACACACACAGACAAAGTTCCATTTATAAATAAGGTTAGATTTAGATTAGATGTTTAAAATAACTGAAAATTCTATTTCATTATGTCATCAGAAAATTCCACTACATATTCAATTCATCCATCTGTCTATGAAGTGGTACTTGTCTTGAATATCAGTTTGGACTCAAATTCTCACCAGACCTCAAGTGGAACTCATTTGATCTATTGCTCAATATGCAGGAAAAATGGTTGTGTCACTGTACCACACTAATAAATATCTGACTTCTCCTGCTATACTGTGCCTTTAAAAGAACAAGATCAGATCGAAAATAGAGTATTGCTTTGATATCTGGGCTGGAGTTGCCCATCCTTACTTGGCTGTCATGACAGAGTTCAAAAGCATCTACACGGCCTTGTGGGTGATGAATTATTTTTCACCCTACAATCCCCTTTACCCACAGATAAAATATTGCAAGCCTTTTGTTGCTCTATTACTATTTCCATGGCATGTATCCTAATGAGCTACATTCCTTATTCCTACCACCCTTGGCCTATGCAACTGGGACCTACCATGCCATGTACACAAAGATGAATCACCCCCATTTGCTTCATCGCATTAATAAGAAATTCCACCTGGACAGCTTCTTTCCAAAAACTACTGCTTTGTGGAATAGAGTTTGGCAAAATGTTTACCCAATCACCACAATCTTGAGCTCTTCAAATTTAGGGTTAACTTATCTTTCCTGCATAACCTCATGAATGTCTTTTCTTATGCTCATACATCATACAGTAATGCTCTACCTTGAGTGGGTCTTTGGCTTTATATTGAATAAATAAACTTTAAAATACACAATTCTTGTTAAACATTCTTTGTTGATGATAGCTTATTGGAGGAACCTTAATGAATCATTAATTCATCTGAAGTATTAATATCAAAATACAACTTACCTGAACATTAATTTCAATGTTATTAACAGCAAGCAGAGATTCAAGGCACTGTATGTGTCCAGCATGGGATGCCCAGTGAACAGGTGTGCTGCCAGACTTATCCAAGGCATTAACTGACACCTGGGTGGAGAGGGGAAAAAATAGCCTATTTATAAACAGACACATAGTTGCATGTAGATAAGTGCACATATATTAATCTTAAAGCTACATATATAAAAAAAAGTCATGTATAGGGTTGTCCAGTTCATGCTCCTTCCCAGTCTTTGGAACAGGAGTAGAGGTTTATCCCTTGTTTCTTGTTTAGGATTGAATTCCTGGCTTTATTTTTTCACTCCCAGTAATACACAAGTCAGTCAAATCACTGCAATATTTTTCCATTGCCAATGGTCAGTGTTAAGAATTTTTTAAATGATTTGAAGGAAGGTAAGGAAACTTTCCCAACTTGGAAAATCAGAGTAACACAATATTCCAAGCTTCCATTTCCTATATTTGGGCTTGAACTAAGTTAAGCTTGGTAAATGTACCTATGCATAGGTATATACAAAATAGACTTATTTGCATATTTGAGACAATATAGACATTAAAAAACACACACACACATATATATACATATATACATATACACAATACAATCAACCCTCACATAATTGTGATTCAACATTTACAGCTCCGGTTATGAGCAGATTCTTTCTTAGAATCTAATTAATAATTGTTTCTGGAAACCCCTGCATATTTGTAGAATCAAAAATATCTTTCCCAATTTTTTACAGCTTCTTAATGCTAAATTATTAACAACAATACAAATTCACCAAAATATCAATATAAAAGGAACATTATTGGCTGAAAGTTTGAGAGTAACCAATCTGAGAGCATTATTCGTTTCTCCTTGCTGCTGATTGGCTGCTGTCTTCAAGATGTTGTCTTAGGCAGATGCAGCCCAGCATCATCCGAGTTTACCACATATAGCTATCTTGAGTGCTTCTCTATGTGTTGTGTTTTATGCAGTGTGTTTCTTAAAGCCCTAATGCTCTGCACCTTATAAGGGTTCTGGCAATGAGCCTAAGCATCACCAGATAATGGTTATGACACTCCAGAAGAAGGTACAACTACTGGATAGGCTCTGGGAAGGCAAAAGTTATGCTGCAGTAGGTTACCATTATGGTGATAATGAAAGCACCATGTGGCATATAAAGAAACCAAAGCAGCAATCAAGAGTAACACAGCAGTAAGATTCTGTAAAAGTGCCAAAAGGATAAGAAGCCAGTTGTCAGGGTGAAATCTGCCTTGGCATTGTGGATCAGTAACTGCAAGAAGAAAAACATCTCCTTGGACAGTAACATTATCCTCAAGAAAGTGCAGAAATTATATCAGTCGTTCACTATCGAAGATGAAGCAGAAGGCACTAAAGAACCACAAGCAAAACCATCAACAGCATTGGAGTCTGAAATTTTCAAGCCAGCAAGGGATGTCCACTGGATGACAACCCAAAGGCATTAATTACAACAATTCTAACTTCAAATTAGTTTCATGAATACCATATCTTTCAAGACAAGAAATATCTCCTCAACTTATACATAAAATTTAAAGTTCATGGATAGTGTTGGCCACCACCCTTTGAATTTGTATTACAAGAGAGTTCATGTAGAGTTCCTCCCTGCCAACACCACCTCCCTCATCCAGCCTATGGATCAAGGTGTGATCTATACCATCAAAGCACTTTACCTTCAGAACTCTCTTCAACACTTTGTAGATGCAATAGACTCAGACAGTGTTTCCAGTGCCTTCTTTTTTTTTAAAAAAAGGAAAGGCTGAATACAAAATGAAAAAAACAGTTGATTTAATAATTAATAATAAGAAAAAATGCTAGGAGCTTTTTCACATGCCTAATAACATCATACAGTAATTGGATCAGGCGAGTATCCTCATCTTGGTTATCAACATCATTCTATTTCAGCTACCATACCCTCTGGTCTTCATGTATCTGTTTTAGTTGGAATCTTCTTAAACTTACAAACTGAACACTTTATTCAATCTCCAAATGTAGATTCTTCTCATTCTGTTGTCATAAAAGAGGATAGATCAGATCAGTTAATGTCAACTGATTAAATTATCCTTGCCATATCACTTGTCTCTTCCATTGAGACGAAAGTCAGGTGTCCATTGTTTTGGCTGATACAAGATACCTCTTGATTATGGTGTTATTTTGTTCCTGACATGCTAGTTCGTGCTAAACAAGTTTACATTGTTTCACTACCTGATTCAGCCAAAATACATCTGTCGATGAACACCTGAAAATTGCCAGAGTGCATCTGGCCGAAACGTGTTTATAACAACATATATAATAATCAAGATGAGAACAATAGTTTGAATAAATTAAAGCCTATTGATGATTCTGCATCTCAAAAATGAAATACACAAACAAACTTTTACTTATTATTATACTTTGGTCTCTAGGTAAACATTGGTCAGGACTATACTTAGTCTGCAAGCATACACCTGCAAGGTGACCTGTTCAGAGAGGAATCTCACCCCTCTGCAGGTAATGTTCTAGGTGCTGCCAACAAGGCAAGTTCAAAAGGAAGTACTTAGAAGTGACTAATATGCCATTACCATAGATCAGCGTTTCTCAGCTTTTTTACTCTTGCATAACCCCAAAAAAGTAAAATTTAAAGTAAATTCCATGTCTCAAGGAACCTCTGAACAAAAACAAAATTATATATCATATTTTTCTCATTTTATTTTCATTGTAGTTCATGAGGCAGATATCAAAGTATATATTTTTGAATAACTGGTTTAAAGAAAAATGAATACTTCTTTGTCAAATATTTTGATAATGCTGTGACACTCTTGGTTGCTGGTAATTAATAATAATTTCTAATTTGAATATAAAGAGAAATATACTGATAAACTTCTCATGAAAAGGGTTAAAAGATATAAAGAACCATTACCAGAGATTGAAAACTAAGAGAATATGCCAGATGTCTGCCAGTGGACAATGTCTAATTTGGGTGTTGACAATTTGGTTGATAAAATTGTAAAAACCCTAAGTGCCAGTTAAGAGGTGAAAAGGTTACTTAATGAAAAACCAGGTGAAAATATTCAGCTGATAAATTTGTTTCGTGAAAACAAATTGAGTGTTGAATGATATTGCTCTGAGAAAGTCAACTAAATGCACTCAAATTTCAAACCAAAGGAAAGGCACGTGTGAACGATAGTTGTATTTTTTTTTTTTTTTAAAAAGGCAGTAAAGATGATGTGGGAGGATTTACCTGTACTCACCAAGGAGTCATAGACACAGGCGGCCCCACTGAGGAAATAGGAAGAGGTTGTAGGAGGAGTGTTGCCTGTAGCCATTACCTGAGAGAGAGGAGACTACCAAGTTTAGAAAATAATATTTTTTTCCCCAGAGCCAAAAGCAGTGAAGATGATAGGTGAAGAAAATACCAATTTCCTGACTACCTTATATCTTCACAACAGTTTTTGGCAGACACTAATAAAAATGAATATATGAAACAAATTAAGTGAGAGATCTGAGATTGGATGGAGACTTTAACAAAAGAATTCCCAAGTCTGCACATGACTAACTGCCTAAGTAAAACTCCGACATCAGCCTTGAGCCAGAGTTACCAAAATCAACTAAAGAAAGTTCTTTATATACACAAGCCAATCCTTACCAGTTTAATCAAATGTTGCATTTGATTTGGGGGCAATTTAGATTGATAACCCTGCATGTGAAACACTACTAATGAAATTATTGTATATTAAACTCAAGATAAATCATGATATTTTTTTTTCCTTCACTATTCTTGGAGTATTTATTTCTTTTTTATTACTGCATATCATCACTATTTGAACTGGTCCGATACTGATGATGAATCTTGGCCTGCAATCAAACTATTCCCAACGTGGGAGCAGAACAGGCCAGGAGTTGAAGAGACCAATTCAGTGATCAACCACAGTAATGAACAATTTGGACAACCGGAGAGAGAAGGAATCTATCTGTGATTTCCACGAACCATAGGCTGATAAATAAGGCATTGCAATGCTAAATAAAATTCATATTGTTCATTTATAATACTTTATCAGGGAGTTTTCATTCACACAAAAGAATTCTAAACTCAAACGTAAAAAATAAACATAAGAAACCAATATCATATACGTATAATATGAATGTAAACAATTATTTTTTCTTAATATATTCCCAATGATTGTTATATTTTTAATAACATAATAGGTTAGATGGGATGATGTATATATTACAATATTACGATAACCAAGAATATATTGTGCATGTTTAATAATATCGCGTATATGAAATTAAATAAAAAGTCAAAAGTGAATTAGCTTATCTCACTTGTTTTTACAGAACCCTCAGGGTTCCAGGGAACTCATGCTGAAAAATGCAGCCATAGACTACTTTTTTTTTTTTATATATATATTAAATAACTGGTTCCTCTCCAGTCAGACCTGTACACATGAATAACTGTACGCCTTTTCTATTTTCTGCATGAATATTTAAAGTGTAGAAAATTTAATTATGCATTCCTCAGTCCTGTCCGATTATTGGCATCTGTTAAAAAGTTAAAATTGTCTATTCGCAAAACACTTTTATCTAACTCAGTCAAGTGCCATACGTGATACATGCTTGGGCGATCATGTCTCGAAAGAGACATGACTGACTGGGCAGAAGATTATCCCGCAGTAGGTTGCCATTGCTTTCTGCGGTAGACTGGTTGCCGACCAAGGCTATAGAACCCAATCTGTCCTATTATTTAACCCATAACTGGAAGGAATAAACGGATTAATACCTTTCCCAAGGGTATTTGCGTGTAAGTGAATGCAATGAATTCAGCTAGAATTTGAACTCGGCTCCCCGATTTCTCGTTTTGAGTCGATATCCAATGCACCACAACACACATAGCTGTCCCAATTGTGTGGGCTGTGTGTTGAATATTATATTACTACTCTTCTCCTTCCCACCCCTAAAAAAATCGTCACTTTTTCTCATGTCCAGTTAGTAGATTCTATTCAGAGTTGAATTTCTTCAATGTAAGTCATTTGTTGTACTTCTCTATGACTATTTTTCTTTGCTCAGTTGAATGTTCTGCTATTTAGTTTATCTTTAACTTGTCAGAAATTTTTGTTGCAGGTAGTTTAGACTTTAACTAAGTTAAAACTTTTACTTTATTTTTTATTTATTTATTTTTTTAATTGGGAGTAGATAGACCCTTCTATCGCCCGGTTCACACTCCACCCACATCCATTGAACAGGTGTAGAGGCTCATCCCTTGTTCCCTGTTCAGGAAGTGGTCTTCAGCCCTCTTTCTCCTCAGATTTCAGTAATGGTGCTTCTACAATTTTCCTGTGTCATGGTCGGTGGCAACGTCTCTTCATTGTGAGGGTACCGGTTTGGCAGTTTTCTGGTTGCTGCTTCCGACTGGTAATTAGAAGCCTTACCTCTTGCGTAGCATCAAGAGCAGCCACTCTGATCAACAGTTGCATAATATTGGGGTTCCTGCAGTAACATGTCACGCATGGATAGGTGTCCCTGCAGGTGCTTTCAGTGGGTAACCCCAAGGCCACACTTTGCTGCAGCCCGTGCCAGTCCCCTTCCAGTGCATGTCGCAGCTAATGATTGTTTGCCTCCTCTACTTGAGGTCTCTTTACAACAACAACATTAAACATGAACATCCATATCTCTGCCAAAAAAGCTAAACCAGGCAAATTCAAATCACCTTAAACCTCTTAACATTTCCTTTACTAACATCCGGGGTATCCAAACCAACTTCAGTAGCGTTGAATCTTTTTTCCCATCAAAAGTCCCGACATCCTAGCTCTCTGTGAGACTAATCTCAACCCCTCAATTCCCTCTTCTGACTTTTCTATCCCTGGCTACCTTCCCTTCTTCCACATGCATGGGCTTGGGGTTTACATCAGTGAACGCCTTCCTCTGGCTAGGATGATTTCTCTTGAATCCTTACATCATTCTTATGTGTTTCTGTCTCTCCCTTCTAAGCTCAGTTAGCTATCTCTTCATTCTCTACTGCTCCCCATCATCTCCCGACTGCTCTGTTCTTGACAGCATCTCCAACAATATCGACAAGGCCATTTCCTCCCACCCGTTTGCCAACTTTAATGCTCATCATGCTGAGTGGCTGGATAACTCTGTCACAGATCTTGCTGGTGTACACACCATGAATTTTTCTATCACTCAGTCCCTTACACAGGTGGTGGAGTTGCCCACACATTTCTGTAATAACCCTAATGGACACGACTCACTACTAGATCTGTGCTTTACCTCCACCCCTGACTCTTGCAATGTCAAGCAACTCTGCTCTGTTGGAAACTCTGATCATGCATTAGTTTCCGTCAACATCTCCTTCTGCCTCCACCCCACCCAAGAACCTCAGACCAGCAGAATATCTTACTGCTACTAAAGAGCTGATTGGGACTCGTTCTGCGATTTCCTGAGTGAGGCCCCTTGGAATAAAAGTATTTAGCCTTCATGTTGAAGACTGTACAGCTGGGGTCTCCTCTTGGGTTAAGGCTGGCATCGATGCTTTCATCCCTGCCAGAAAGTTGAAACTTAAATCCCACTCATCCCCCTGGTTCTCCTATGCCTGCTCAGCTGTCATCACCCACCGAAATCACTTCTTTCGGCTTTACCGGAGTCATACATCAGACCATAACAGGCGCCTTTTTGCCTTGGCTCGCAATGAGTACAAGAAGGTATTTAAAGGAGCTAAGCTGATGTTTGCAGCCAGAATGAAGCAGCACATAGCATCCCATAAGTTCGGCTCCAAAGACTACTGGAGGCTCTGTAAAAGTGTGCTGAACAGCAGTAAGCCCTCAATACCCACTCTAATCAACGAATTTGAGGTCCTAACAGACAAGGCTGAGTGCTTTGCTTGCAGATTCTCCACTAACTCGACACAGGACTCATCTGGAGTATCTGTACCAGACTTCCCTCTCCGAACCCAGGCCCAACTGACTGACTAATTACTCCCTCAGTGGTCTCCAAAATAATTTCTAAGCTTGACACCCATAAGGCGAGTGGTGGCGATGGAATACCCCCATTGTTTTAAAGAAATGTGCTCCTGAACTCTCCTCTGTTCTCTCTAAACTCTATAACTACTGCCTCTCTGCTTCTTGCAGGGGCATGCTGGAAATCCTCCTCCATGGTTCCTATATATATAAAAATATTGAACACCCCTCTGACTCAGCTAATTACCACCTTATCAGCCTCCTACCAATCTTTGGCAAAGTGTTCGAAGCCATCATCAATGCTGAGGTGGTACAACATCTCACAGCCCACAGACTCTTCTCTGACAAACAGTATGGCTTCCGCTTCACCAGGTCTACAGCTGATATGCTCACAACCATCACTGAGTATATACACCAGGCCTTTGACAAAAATGATGAAGCCCAAACTGCTGCCCTTGACATCTTCTATGCAAGCTGCAGGGCTATGGTATAACTGGACAATTGTTTGACCTAATTCAGTCCTTCCTTTCAAACCGTACAATGAGAGTAGTATTGAACGGACTAGCCTCCCAATACTATCACATGAATGCGGGTGTCCCTCAAGGCTCTATTCTAGGTCCTACGCTTTTCCTTATCTATATTAACGATCTCCCTGATGTAATAAGGTCCCAAGTGGGCATATATGCTGACGATACTGCGGTTTACTCTCGTCTCAATCAAAAATCTGCTGAGGCTGACAAAGCAAGTCTGACTGCCAAGCTTGAAAAGGGCCTCCAATCCGTGGTGAACTGGGGTAAGAAATGGCTCGTAAATTTTAATGCTTCCAAAACAAAGCTGCTATCTAATAACCACCACAGACAATCATTCCTCCCACCCATTAACATGAATCAGGCTTCTCTCCCTGAAAGTAAAACACTGCATCTCCTCGGATTAACTCTCACATCAGACCTCAAGTGGAATAACTATATAGAATCCATAGCTAAATCCACTGCTAAGAAAGTCAGTTCTCTGTGTAGGGCCAGGAAGGTTTTCCCATCTGAAACAATCCTGCACATATACAAATCTACCATCCACCCACGCATTGAATATTGCTGCCATATCTGGTTGAGTGTTTCCGCTATCCTCTTAGGTGTACTCAACCAAATCCAACAGAGAATCTGTAATGTGATCGATCATGACGTGGCAGCTAGGATACAGTCGCTTTCTCACCGACGCAGGTATAGCTTCTCTGTGTCTTCTACAAATACTTTCACGGCTTCTGCTTCGATGAGCTTAGCTCTATATACGAATTTCCTTGAGCCACAAGATTAGCAACTAGGTCCCACCCTTTTACTGTGAAACCAATAAACTGTAAGTGCAAGTTCTACTCTATCAGCTTCTTTTCTCGCACTTCCCGCCTGTGGAATCCCCTTCTGCATACTTGCTTTCCCGACAGCTATAATCTCCAAGAATTTAAATGTAAAGTCAATAGTCATCTCCTGTCTCACTAACTTACATCCTCTCTCTCATGCTTTTTTCTCTGTCAACCCCACTCTCATCAGTATTCTCTTCCTTCTCCTACTCTCTTCCTGACACCTCCTGCAACCTCTCATTCCTTCTCATAACATTCATCCTATGTAACCCCCTGCACAACAGTGGCAGTAAAATGCCTAGCTTGGGGCGACACGATTATATAAAAAAAAAAGAAAGAAAAGAAAATGCAGATGACACAGTATTGATAGCAGACACAGAAAGAAAACTACAGGAATTTCTGTAGAATGCAGTAATGATGGTAGAGGAAAGGCAAAAGAAAAGACAAACCATTAATTTAAAGAAAATCAAATAAATGATTGTCAGCAAGAGGAACAATCCAAGATGGATGCAAACTACAAACTGGAGATGTCAACATCAAAAAGATTAAATATCTCAGTATTGTTTTAACAAGACAGAAAATGTAAAACTTAATCTGAAAAATGCTAAGCAAAGTATGAAGAAACAGGAAAATTACATTAAAAACAAAGACAAGAATGCTGAACTCTTATGTAATATCATTCCTTCTGTATGGAAAAGAATGTTGTACAATTTCCTCAGATCAAAAAGAGTTTTGAGACAACAGAAATGTGGTTCTACAGAAGGATGCTGAAAATACTATAGACTGAATATGTCAGCAAAATTTTAAGAAAAATGGAAATAAGACACTTATACTTAGAAAAAGACAGTTGAAATTTCTAAGGCACATAATAAAGAAGGAAGGGTTGGAGAATTTGACACTCACAAAGCATGTTGAGTGCAAGAGTGACTGGAGAAAGAAGCAAATAAACTTCTTAATGCATGTGTGCAAAATGGTTGGCTGAATGGGGATTAGCAAACAAAGCTCCTTAAGTGTTCTAAAAGATTGGAAGTTGTTGAGAGCCATGATCGCCCACGTCCTGAATGGACACGGTATATAGACAAGAAGAATATTGTTACAAATCAACGACTATTCAGCACTAGAGAAAGCCACTGTTATTTGCAGATCCTGACAAGCTTTTTATCCAAAATGATATTTGAAGTTTCTTTTCTAAGAAATCTTTCATCTACATAACAAAACACATAATCTATGATTCATTCACAGACCCATTTACCAATTTAGCTGACCTTCAGATGAACTGGGAATTGACAAGTACAATTTGATCTTACCAAGAAACTCCGGATTATTTTCAGGTTCAAATCACCAAATCAGCCTATATAGAATATTTTAATTTTTAAGCTTTGTCTCATCCAGGATGTGAGTCGTGGTGCAGTGGATATCGGCTCGGAACAAGAAATCGGGGAGCCGAGTTCAAATTCCAGTCAAATTCATTGCATTCACTTACGCGCAAATACCCTTGGGAAAGGTATTAATCCGTCTCTTCCTTCCAGTTATGGGTTAAATAACAGGATGGATTGGGTTCTATAGCCTTGGCTGGCAACCAGTCTACCGCAGAAAGCAATGGCAACCTATTGCGGGATAATCTTCTGCCCAGTCAGTCATGTCTCTTTCGAGACATCGCCCAAGCATGTTTCACATATGGCACTTAACTGACTCATCCAGCATTTCATATTGTTTCAAGAGACATTTTTAAAAACTTAATTTTTCACCCATTGTGAAATGATGATTTTGACAGACAAGTTTTCATCAATGAAAATGAAATCTTCTACTTACGCCATTTTTTATGCATTCAGAGAGAAACTGAAAGTTGCCACGTCGAGCTGCTTCATGTAGAGGATACTGAACGCATTCAGTGTGTTCTTCGACTGAAAACAGAATGGCATACAATTGAGAGAGAGAGATAAACACAAAGACATAGTAAGAAAGAGTGTAACACATAGATAAAGAGAGACAAAGACAGAGAATAAGAAATAAAGAGTTGGTAAAAGAGAGAGACAGATAAATATAGACATAGAAAATATTTAAATAATTTAAAGCTATACATTTTAACGCATTAGAATAATGAGACTGAACTTTCATAATACAGTGTAACCCGGATATAAGAGAGTTTGCAGGAATCGGATAAAATTCTCTTATATCCGGGTTCGGTCTATTTTATATACATTACCACAGGCTCTAATTTGGGACCAGAGAAAAATCTATCTTATATTCGGGTCTCTTATATCCGGGTTATACTGTAAATATTTTAATGGCAACTGCTATAGCAAGAATTTTTCCCTGGTGCTCCAACCATGTGAATTCAAGCGTGCTACTAGACTGACATCTAGGTCCAACCATTTCACCACTGAAATGGTTAAATGCAACTGTCATTTCTACTTGAACAGTTTCTTTTCTTGCACTTCTCGGCTGTGAAATTCTCTTCCATTGACTAGCTTCTCTGGTAGCTACAATCTCCCAAAATTTAAATGTAACATCAATTGCCATCTTCTATCTTAAATCTTAGTCATCTTTTATCCTTTCTTCAATACCTCCTGTACCCAGTCTTTTCTATCACTGTAACCCCCTGCACACTAGTGGCAGTCCCACCTTGCTGAGGGTGAAGTGATTGAAAAAATAAGTAAAATAATACTAGATTAGGAAAAATTTATAACATGACAGAAATTCATCGATATTAGAGTTTTTTTTTTATAAAAATAAATATACTTTATCATTGAAAAAAAATTATCAAATTGAATTTAGCTCACCAAAACAGAAGTTCCAAAATATCAAAATTAATAAATTAATGAAAATCAATTTCAAAAATTCATCTAATTCTCTTCTATCAAGACTTCTTTTAAAAAAAAAGAAGAAAAAAAAAAAGAAAAGAAAAAAAAAAGAAAAAATAAATAATTGGCAATGGATATTGGCTCAGAACAAAAAAAAAAAAAAAAAAAAAAAAAAAAAAAATCAAAGAGCGAAGTTCAAATTCCAGCTAAATTCACTTATGCACAAATACCTTTGAAAACGTATTAACCCATCGCTTCTTCCTCCGGCTATGGGTTAAATAGCAAGATAGACAGATTGGTTTCTATAGCCTTGGTTGGCAATCAGTCTACTGCAGAAAGTAATGGCAACCTACTGCAAGAAAATCTTCTGCACAGTCAGTCATGTCTCTTTCGAAACATAACCACCCAAGTATGTATGACGTATGGCACTTAACTGACCAAGTGCTGAAATTAGCAGCAAACATTTGACATTTATTGACCAAATAGTGCTATTGTTAGTTGAAATTTATATTTTTTCTAGAAGGGCATTTTCTTTTTTTAAATAAGCTTCTCAAATCCACAGTTATCCTTCTTTCTAGTACAGATGGAAGTTTCCTTCAAAACCTTTTCTTTTTGGCAATATAGAAAATGAACATCTTGATTATACTATTATTTTACCTTCTGGTTAAATGCACTATGCATTCTTCGGTTGTTTCTATCAGAATTCTTCAAATAACATGGGTTTTTGTTATTTGATAAAGATCTCACTGATTTTGTAGGTTCACATTACAAAATCTGCTGATGTTCCTCTGATCCAATATTTTGGATTAGAGGAAGTTGCTTACAGTACTCCAATGTTTTCAGTGTGATTTGGCTGTAGGCCCAATGATTGTAACTGAACATTTTGGTAAATTCCAAAATTAATGTAGATTAATCAAACAAATGATAGAATTGGAATATTTTGTATAAAAAAATGTTCAATTCCCATAAACCAGTAATAAGATGTAAACAGCTGTATCACAGCACATCTGGATGGAGAGAAATCCAAGTAATGAGTTGATTTGTCAACAACGTTAAAATAATTTTTCTCCACTTTAAGGAATTTTAAAAGCAAACGTGTAAAAGCTAAGCTGTTTTGACAAGAGACAGTGTAAGAGTGAAATCACAAACAGAATCTGATGCTAAATAAGAATTACATACACCCATTTTAACTTAGCTACAAATTCAAAACAGGAACAGATCTTGAAAGCCTGTTGACTTAACAAAAAACAATATGAATATAAATATTTACCAGGAAAAAAAAAAAAAATTAACATTTTCTATTCTTAAAAAAAGAAAAGTGTTTTAACACAATAACATTGATAAAATTGCAGAAAAATTACAGTTAAATGATCTAAGACATTGTCATAATTGACCTTACCATAATTACTTGGAATTAATCCATTCTTGGTCCCACATTTGGCTTTCCACCATCCTGAATCATTCTGCTCTGTGATATACAGTACATCACCTTCTTCAAACGAGAGCTCTTCTGGCTAAAATAAAGAAACTGACATTACATTCTGAATGTAGACAAATGGTAGATTTACAGTAATTTGTACATCAGACAATTTAGTTGTGTTTAAAATGTATAAAATAGAAAGAGAAACAATAAAAAATATTTAAGAA
The DNA here is from genome assembly GCA_037127315.1 of Ascarosepion bandense. Taxonomy (NCBI): domain Eukaryota; kingdom Metazoa; phylum Mollusca; class Cephalopoda; order Sepiida; family Sepiidae; genus Ascarosepion; species Ascarosepion bandense. The sequence continues at coordinate 1,206,633 of JBBBDQ010001851.1, forward strand.
ACTGCATTGTTAGTTTGGTTTGGTTTAAGTTTAACGACCCATCAACCATTTTGGTCATTTAAGTCTTTAAAAATAATTTGTTGATAATATTTTTCAATCAAAAAAGTTTTGTTGGTAATATACTTTTCATTCACATAAGCTTTGTTGGTAATATACTTTTCATTCACATAAGCTTTGTTGGTAATATACTTTTCATTCACATAAGCTTTGTTGGTAATATTCTTTTCATTCACATAAGCTGTCTATGTCTGTTAGACTATCTCTCTCGCATGTATGCACACAATAACCTTCTAAAATACTAGTGTAATAGATTCTACTCCTTTTCTCTGTCAAATTAATTTTTCACCTATTCCATTTAATCTTCTACGCATTCAAATTAATCTTCTGACCACTCAAGTTAATCTTCTACCCAGTCACATGATTAAATTAACTTATTTATATCTTTTAATTTTTAATTTATATTACACAGTATTAACAATATATTTACTTGTAAAACTGTTAGTAAGATGTCATCTGTCAGTTTTCATCTGAACATTCCGATGCATCTGATAGTAGTGCTCTAAATATACGTAAGAGAGATTCAAGTATGATGCCAAGAGGAGAAAGTAGATGGAAAATTGATCCCGCTACCAAAGAATGTGTGAGGATGGCTGCCAGGAATGATGGTGGCTGGAGGGAAGTGGTGAAGAACAATGGAATAAATGAGGAGACCACAAGGGGGAGTTTATTCACAGTGAATCTGGATCACCAAAGTATAGAGGTGGGTTTCAGAACAGTAAAGTCCAGGCAGAACACAAAGAGTATTTACTGGAAAATCCTGCAGCCACCCTAAAGTCACTGAAGCAAAATCTAATAAATAAGTTCAATCTCAATATGGGCACAAACAAGAACCATTGGCAGACAGTTGGGCTCAAAACTGATTACTTTCACGAAGGCTATTTACCAGCCAGATACCATGAATAAGGACTAGAAAAAAAGAGAAATGGAGGATTTATGTGACAAGACTTTTGGAACTACAAGGAATGATGGTCTGGAACAGGAGGAGGGTGTCGATGAAGAAGGATCAGAGGGAGAATGGTTGTTGGTGACACTACGCTGAGCCAGAGACGAGCATGGCATCAAAATAGCAAACATTGTCATGATTATTGATAATGCGCCAACACATTCTCAAGCCAAGTAGTACATTGGGGGTACTGCTGATCTTGATGGGGTTGTTATACTATACTATACTTAACATCTTATAGTTAAATGCTCAACCCTATTGAGCTAATGTGGTCATTCATGAAGACATATATAAAAAGACACTATGTGTCAACATTCAAACAATGGTGCAGCAACCACCTGACAGGGGTGTCAAAGGTGGAGCACAAACTGAGATATACCAAAAGTTCAATCGATAATGTGATTTCAATGGCTACTATACCCACATGCTTTGCGTGGCACTACCAGGGGTGCCTTGCAGGTGAGGATCTCCCATTTGGTGTGTAACTATCCCATGAGTCAATCTCAATGTAGGCACAAACAAGTACCATTAACAGACACTTGGACTCAAAACTGATTACTTTCACGAAGGCTATTTACCAGCCAGATACCGTAAATAGGGACCAGAAAAAAAAAAAGAAATGGAGGATTTATGTGACAAGACTTTTGGAACTACAAAAAGCTGGGAAGACACTGCTTTTCCAGGACGAGACCAATTTCAACTTATTTTGCAGACATTTCTTAACTCATGCACCCAGGGGTTTTAGAGCAGTGCTTCCACTTGCATCATCAAAAGGATCAAATATTCACATTTTGGGTTTGATGGGTCATACAAGTTTTGTGGCCTGGAACAGGAGGGGAGTCTGTGAAGAAGGATACATACAGAGAATGGTTGTTGGTGGCACTACGTAGAGCTGGAGACAAGCTTGGCATCATTATGGTAAACACAAATTGCTGCTAATCTTGAATGGGTGGTTATACAATGCTTGACCCCCTATAGTTGTGTGCTCAACCCCATTGAGCTATTGTGGTCGTCCATAAAGGCACATATAAAAGGGCACTATGGGTCAACATTCTAACAGATGATGCAGCAACCACGTGAGGGGGTGTTGAAGATGGAGCACAGACCAAGATATGTTGAAAGTTCAATTAATGATGCAATTCCAATGGCTACCATGTCCAAGTACCTGGTGTGGTACTACCAGGGCTGCCTTGCTAGCGAGGATCTTCCAGTTGGTGTGTAACTATCACATCATTTGTAAATTCCTTATTGTTTTTATGACAAATTTAGAATGATTGTATTTTTTTATTAATTTGAGAGGAAAAAGGTGTAGACATTGCCCATAGGTGACTTAGAACAGTGTATGACATTGGTGATTAACTTTACATATCTACACATACAGGCATCTTACAGTTGTACAGTTACTAGAGTATACATTCTCAGTTACCTGCCTCTCGGCTATTTCAAAGGAGTTAACTAGGACAGCTAAATTTGAAAATGGCTTTCATTGACCCAACTGACAAAATAGTGACTGTTTTTCTTCTATTCATTTTGAAAAAAAAAAAAAAGTAACTAGTGTCTTTTCATAGTCCAACATTATATTGTTAATCATCTGTAACATAATTACTTAGTAGAAACAGTGCATGTCGATTTAAACAAGAATAATAAGATTTGAGAACCATTTAGCTTGCTCTAGTATAAAGGCATCATAGCAAGGCACACCATCAGGATTGAACTGGAAATAGTGTCAAATGCTAATCATTGATCTATGCCATATGGCCAAAGCAGACATCATCATTCAATAAACTCCTTAAGACTAACATCCTCATCATTGTAATTGCAACATTCAACACATCTAATTAAATTAGGTACCTCCATTATATCACAAAAAAAAAAACAGCATAGTTAAATGGAAAAGATCCAAAACTTAATAAAACAAACTTTTTCTATCAAAATGTTTATAATATTAAGAGGAAAGATCAAAATAATTTTTATTTATTTTATAAAATTTTGAATCCCTTTTAACATCTTCAAAATTTTGGCAGAAAATTGTTTTGATTTGAGTTAGCGTTGCAGAAAATCTTACGACTGTTTACAATCGATTATGTAATTTTTTATGTAACTCACTTTTTCAGTGACAAACACATTAATTTGTTACCCACCTCCACTTAAATTCATGAAATTTTAATAAATTTTCATTTTCTGCAATTTACTTTTTTATTACTTAAATGCAGAACTCATCGAGGGAATATAAATCATCTATCTTTTTTATTTAAAATTATTCAGCACTATCTGAAACTGCCCCGAAGAGTAAAATAAAAAATGCAATAAAACTTTGATATAATTTAATTTGATAAACTTTTAATTGCTGGAGTAAATAATAATAATTAAGGACATTATAGTCTGAAAAAAAAAAAAAAATTTTTTTTTCAATTACTAATAAAATTTGAAAAGAATTGTTTTCATTTTTTTTTTTATTATAATAATTATTTTTAAAATCTTTTAAAAGAATTGTTGTCCTTTTTTTTAGTTAAGAATTAATGATTATATTGCTCATCAAAAATAATAATTTTTATAAAATTGTTCAGCCATTATATTTTTGAAATAAAAAAAAATTTTTTTATGCGGAAATATGTTCATTTAAGTACGATGTTCCATAGGGGTCATAACAAGTTTCCATAGGGGTCGTATTCATTTTAGAAGTTAACAAGTCTTTTGGATTATTCCCCTTACATGGAAAAGGGCAAAACCCACACTTTGATTCTGATTCAAGTCTCTTCAAGATGTTTATAAAATTCAACAGCCTGTTTTGCAAGTCATTCCTTAAACATTTAAAGCAACTTTTACATTTTAATTCCTAATTTTCTGATTTTGTTAAAAAAAAAAAAAAAAAATAATAATAATAATTGTGAAATTCACAATTTGTGAAAGTACCTAAAATATGAAAAATAGATATTAAAAATTAATAAATGCCATAACATTTCATAAATTATTGAGTTACCGCTGTCGTTATTTTCATTCAGTTATTAAATTGTAAATTTTTTAAAAGAAAGTTTTATATTATTTTTATTTTTCATAAAACAACTTCAGCCTACAAAACTAAAATTCCATCAAATATTGGATAATTGCTGAAAACTGTTAAATTTTTAATTTTAACAGTTAAAAAAAACAATTTGTATGAATAAGATTTATACCAAATACGTCTTCCATACTTTTGGCCAGATACTGTAAATCATCAGTTGTCGGGTGCTGATAAGATGTTGACGGCTGTGATAACAAGGCTACTGTAATTGAGAAATGCTTTTTGAAACATTTTTCAAGCAGTAAGCAAGTAATTCTTGTTTCAAATCAACTTAAAGTTTAAATTCGGTAATTTGAAGAAAATAATGTGTCAGCAAAGTGTATTTTATTTTTGTAAGATTTTTTAAAACTGAGAATTGGCTTCTGTTTACAATCAATGAAAAATGGTGGAAAATTTTAAATTTTAAAAACTTTTTTTTAAATTTAGAAAATTTTTGATTCTGATCAATATAATTTTGGTTTAAAATACACCAGGGTATTTTGCTTACTTGAATTACTAAATTTAATCCCTTGGCTTTTAATTTAAGCTAATTTTAAAGCTTGAAAATAACTTATTTTTAAAATTTCAATTTAGATTTAGGTATAGAAAAATGAGTGGAGGTACCTAAATTAAATAGATATCATCAGTCAATAGGTGGCCAAAGTAGACAACATCATAGTAATTGTAGTATTTGAATTATATGATATCTATGTAATTACAAAGATATCATATAATAAATGGCCAAAGTAGATATAATAAATGGCCAAAGTAGATATCACAGCATTTACCTCATGACTGTAAAGGTCAGAAGTATTAGAATTAAGTCAGCTTCAAATATTTCATGATTTTTTGAATGCTGCAGTTACAATGATGACCATATTAGACATAGATATCATCATTCAACAAATTAGCTACCTTGACCTGATGGTTAAAAAATCTGAATAGAAACTTCATTGATTGAAAAGGAATGATAAAATCAAGAAGGGCGAAAATATTAGCCTTGAGCAATTTACGCAACAGCAAATGCAACACAAAGAGACTAATGTTCTTTTATTTGACAATAATCAGAGCAAAAAAATATCATTGACAACAATTTTCAATAAAAAATAGTTCCAATATTAAATTACTTACATTTTGTGCTGTATAGGAATACATGGCTTGAACAACTTTAACATGGCCTGGAGATTAAAAAAAAAACAAAACAAATCTATTAATCATAATATTCATCAGAAATTGCAATTAACTATTTTATATCCTGAAAACATTAAAAAAAAAAACACCTGAAATATCCAAAGATCTCTACAGGTGTGTTTTTATCTCTTCATTGTACAAGAAGAAGCAATTACGCACCATAATTACTCACCCATATACACCGAAATCCAAACTTTTCACATGCTACAGATATAACCAAGATTATTTTTCCACTTAATTTTATATATATATATATATATAAAAAGACATACTTATTGAGGTGAATTTAAGTTTTATTGGATATTACAGAGATATGAAAATGTATTGTGGTGTAGCGGATATCAACTCAGAATGACAAATCAGGGTGCCGAGTTTGAATTCCAGTTGAATTCCTTGCATTCCTTTACACACAAATACCCTTGGGAAAGGCATTAATCTGTCTTTTTCCTCCATCTATGGGTTAAATAATAGGACAGGTTGGGTTCTATAGCCTTGGTTGGCATCCAGTCTATTGCAAAAAGCAATGGCAACCTATGGCGGGATAATCTTCTGCCAGTCTTTTGAGACATGATCACCGAAAGCAATGGCACTTAACTGACTGAATATGAAAATGGATAGTGACTCACTGGGAAATCAGAGAAGAGAGTTCAAATTTCAGTCAAGTTTGTTACATTTATTTACATGTAATTGGGTTAAATAGTAGGACTTGTATCTGAAAAAAAAAAAAAAATTTATTATCTCCTAAAATAAACTCTTAGAGCAATATTCACTTGCAAAAAAGTAATCAATTATTCTAATAATCCCAAAATCTGTTTCAGCTTTAAATAACCCACAAAAGGGTTAGGAAGACATAAAACAAAAAACAATCAGAAAATCATTTATATTATAACCATGGCTGAAATGATTAACAGTTCATTTTGTACTGATTTTCAATGCATTTATGTCATTATATCATTACATTATAGAATAGATCTTTTCTATCAAGAATGCGATTCTTTACATCATGACCAATGACAAGGCTTTTCTTCATAGATACTGAGTGTTTAACCCTGTTCAAATATTTTCGTACAATATTTAATAAACCGAATACATTTTTTTTTTTTAATTTACCGAAGATTTTGAATGTAATAAATTTGAATTTATTCAAATAACAATCAAGAAATAAGAACTGGTAAGAAAAATCTTACCAGTTCTTATTTTACTAATCTAACAAAGTGCTCCACATACTAAGGATTTATTGTATTTTTTTTTTTTTTGTCCAACTGATTAATATTTATATGCAATGTCTCTTCTGGACACAGGAAAATATGGTTCTCCACATCTACTTACACACTGTAGCCTTAAGCTATATTTGTCTACTAACATACTTCCCAATTCCTGTTTTGCCATCCATTTACCAAAGCTCATTAGGTAGGTTGATCATGGCTCTCCAAAACTTCCTATCCTTTATAGCTCTAAGCCGTATTTGTCTATTTACCATATTACCCTGTCCCTATTCTGTAGGTTACTTGTGGTTTCCCCTCTACTCCTTTTGCTTTCACTTTCTCATGTGTGTCAAATTCTCCAATCCCGCTTTCCTCATTATCATCATCATTTATCCACCACACCCAATGGTGCATAGGGCAGCAACTTTTTGTTGCTGTTTCTGTAACAAACTGTTTTTTATAGGGCAAGGTTGTTAGCTCTGCATCCAACTCCCAAACCTTGAGGACTGGTGGACCATTCCTGGTCCTTTTGTTTGCAAGTGCTGACCAGGCTTGATGTTGCTTAACTTCGGTGATCGGACGGGAACTGGTGCATTCAACACAATATAGGTGTAGACCTTTCCTCATTATGTACCCCTACAAAATTTTAACTATCTCTTTTTGATTCTAAATGTCTGTTCTGCTACAATGGTGCAGCACTTGTACGGTTTTATTTCTAACTTGTTTGTCCCCCTTTTAATCTGGGTACATTTTAGATTAGTCACCATTTCCACCACTTCCTGTTTAGCCCTTAGTAATTACCAAAATTGGCCCAAATCACAGAATGAAAGCATGTGCTTCCTATTTTCTTATCTCCCTACCTCTACTTTCAAATGATATCATCGCCACTTCACCCTTTTGGCACTCAATGAAGCTGCTGATAAACAAGACTGTTTTGAAAGTTTTGATTGTAGTAGGATGTTTACCTGACTGTAACACATGAAAATAACACTGACATTTCATTTTAACAAATATATTTACCAAAATTGCATAAAAATATCTTGAAATACTAAAGTAAATTTATTCAATAAAATTGCCATTGGCTTCAATTAGGGCCACCAAAATCTTCTGCAACTCTTCTGGATGGTCTCTTTGTTTAAGTTGGTGAATGCTGCCATAATTCTTGCCTTCAGTTCATCTTTGGTATCATAAGAAATTTTGTTGGTCTCTCGTTCAACTGTGCCCCACACATAATAATCAAGGGAGTTGCAGTCTGGGGAGTTAGGTGGCCAGATGTAAGGAGCCATGGGGTCACAGAAATTGTCAGACAGCAGCGACTGGGTTCTCATGATTGTGTTGCATGATACAGAGTCCTGTTGCCAGAGGGAGGGTCTTCCAGCAGTCATTGTCTTGAAACAGGACAGCACTACATCTTCAAGGCACTCAATGTAGGCCTCAATGTTGAGTTTGAGGCTCTGTAAAAACATCAATGGAAGCATAATGTCGTGATCACTCCAAAACACCTTCGCAATCACCATTATACTCATCCAACTCTTTCTAAATCCTCTGAACTGTCCTGAGATTGAGAGCCAAACACTGAAATGTTTGCATTTAGAGATTCTGGTGCAAATGCAAAGTACTTTTATTTTTAGTGAGAATCGCCCTGTACACAGCCAGGTGGCCACTTGAGGCAGACGGCTACAAACTAAGAAGCATTTTATGTGGAAAGGAGAGGGCGATGACAAGTAACCCTAGACTTGAACAGATTAAGATTGGGAGTTGGTTCCAGAGCAGTGGTTTACAGAAAGAACCTGTTCAAGTGGAACTTTCTTCTCACCAATGGAATATGGAAAGAATGAGGGTGGGTCCGGTGAAAATTAGAACTGGTAGAACCAACGAATGCAATTTGTCCAAACACTTTCCATGGAAGTAGTGAATAGAGCAGGGAGAGCATTGCCACATTCTATTGATGAGAGATAAGTTGAAAGGTAGAAAATAATTTGTCACCTACAAGGACTATGTGTGTATGTATGTATGTATGTATGTATATATATATATATATATATAAACTTAAAAGGCAAGGTGCAGTTCAAGGTGCAAATCTGGGATTTTTTGTCAATAATAATTATAAATGATTTATTTTACAGAAGATGAAAATTATAAGGGGTTCATCATTTCAAAATATGAACATAGAGTCAGTCAGTTAAGTACCATATGTGAAACACGCTTGGGAGATCATGTCTCTTTCGAGACATGACTGACTGGGCAGAAGATTATCCCGCAGTAGGTTGCCATTACTTTCTGCAGTAGACTGGTTGCCAGCCAATGCTATAGAATCCAATCTGTCCTGTTATTTAACCCATAACTGGAAGGAAGAGACGGATTAATACCTTTCCCAAGGGTATTTCCGCGTAAGTGAATGGATGAATTCAACTAGAATTTGAACTCGGCTCCCTGATTTCTCGTTCCGAGCCGATATCCAATGCACCACAACGCACACTAATCTAAACTTATTTATAAATGGAACTTTGTGTGGGTGTGTCCGTTATCTATAGACTCCGAAACGGCTGAACCGATTTTCTTGAAAATTTACACAGTTGTACTATAAGTGTCTGCAAGTGTTTTTAGCTAGGTTTTGTGTTGAGGTACCCCTGATAAAGATTGAAAATCGATAATTGAAAAAATCAGGTTATAGAAGGAGCGGTTCGATTTTAATCAAATCTGATACACACATAGACATAAGAAACGATATTCAGAAGTTTCAAAGTTGCAGTTCTTACAATAGTGCAGAAAATTGATAATATATATATATATATATATATATATATATATATATATATATATATAAATAAAAGGCAAGATGTTTGTGTATGCCCTTTATACAAATCCACAATTTTTTTCCGATTCTCATCAAACTTCAAACAAATATTCTTTAGGCTGTGTCTGAGCTCCAGGACCATGGATTAGTTTTAAAGCTTTCATTACACCTGAGCAACGCCAGGCTATACTGCTAGTATTCTTTAAAGGAGGATTTATTTAAATTAAACTAATAGAGTACAATAGATAGGGTATCAGGTTCTCATGGCTGCATAAAAACCATTAATAATTGTTTTCATGTAAAACATTTTTCTGTTTATTCTAATACCTCACTTCTGTATAGAATTTTTTCTATTTTGAAAATAAAATTGTTTGCTTTTTAATTATTTGTATAAAAACTTTATTGCTTCAAATATCATACCAAGGCAAATAATAAGGCAAAATGTTCACACACAAAGAATTGAGGTTGACACACAAGAGAACACGTGAATGTAGTGTTTAGACTTCAAAGACAAGATAAGACTGGGACTGAGTGAAATGAAACTGAGAAAAGGCCTATTTTATTAGCTAGGAAGATCCTAGCATGCATTTGTATGCTTCTGTATATAAATTTGCAGTCATTCCCCAGTAGACTGGAATCAACATTTTTCAACAAAAATATGATGGGCACATACCACAATAAGGCAGACACATATCTCTCACTCAAAACATATATATATATATATATATATATATACTAGCAGTATAGCCCAGCGTTGCTTGGGTGTAATGGAAGCTTTAAAACTAATCCATGGTCCTAGAGCTCAGACTCTTTGGATGTTGGCATGAAAGACTAAAAAGCAATAGTTGTTTCCAGTTAAAGCGAAACCATGGACTGAAAGAAAATGAATGGATGTAAGTCAAATTTTGATTTCCTGGTATCGATATCAAATAAGTTTTGTTTGTCGTAAACTGAATTTTGAAGGCTAAATAAGTCCTCTGAGTAAATGGTATCATGGCTGAGACTAAGAACTACAATTATACCTACTTAGAGCCAAACCTGAAGCAAAAACTAAAATAAAAGGGCTAAAAAAAAAAAAAAAAAAAAAAAAAAAAAATACAGATATACAGGCAGATAAACAGACACACACAAACATCTTGCCTTTTATATATATATATATATTCTCAATTTTCTGCACTATTGTAAGAACTGCAATCTTGAAACTTCTGAATATCGTTTCTTATGTCTTTGTCTATGAGTATCAAATTTGATTAAAATCGGACCACTCCTTTTATAACCTGATTTTTTCGATTATCGGTTTTCGATATTTATCAGGGGTACCTCAACACAAAACCTAGCTAAGAACATTTGCAGACACTTATAGTACAACTGTGTAAATTTTCAAGAAAATCCATTCAGCCATTTTGGAGTCTATAGGTAACAGACACACAAACACACACAAAGTTCCATTTATAAATAAGTTTAGATACACTTTTCCTATCTCTTTCTCTCTCATATATATAAGTAGCGACTCCGACTGACACCTAATCAGTCGAGTTTCAATCCTGGCCAGAAGCAAGTGAATGTGTCTAGCCACACTGATGAGCTGTGATACAGCGAAACAGGCTTGTATGTGGATGACATATATATATATATATATATAGAGAGAGAGAGAGAGAGAGAGAGAGAGATGAGAGAGAGAAATTTTGTAATAGTTGGTCAAAGGATTCCTACCATATCAGAAAAAACAGCGAAAAGTTTAGGACAGTAATATGATAAATTCTTAAAAGATACCAACCAAGTGAAAGAAACATCCACATGATTACAAGAAATCTTCATAAGATCTTTGTCTTCTAAAAGAAAGATACAAGGTATGGTGCTTAGAGCATGTATTCGTTCCAATGCTACTATGGCCCCTACTTGTATATGAATTTGGAAAGAGTACAGTTGAGTCAAAGGAAAGAAAGATAAATACACCCAAAAATGGTTAGGTTTACCTCCAGGTTTGTCTGATATTGCATTCTACTGCAAACAAGGAAGGCTAAAGTTGCCATTTAAATCAATTGAGGAAGAGGAGTATAAATCCAGGAAAAATCAGACTTCAAATAATGTTGGATGATTCCAAGGATAAAGCAGTAAAGACATTAAATCCGGCAATAAAAATGGGGAGAAAGTGGAAGGTCAGAGAGACAATAACAAATGCTAAAGGCAATCTAGCTTTCAATGAAGTCATTGGATATACCCAAGCAGGAAAACAAAAGTTAGGACTAAATGAGAGGCAGTAGTGGTCAAAAACTTCTGGTGAAGAGCGCTGAGACACGATCATCCAAGATGTAAAGAATCAAGACAATAACAAAAAACTCATAAAAAGGTGTACAACAATCCCAACAAGGTCAATAGACAAACTGGGAGGAGGAGGTTCTGCAGAAATCTATTACTTGGAAGGACATTTAGCAGATGGCTCCACTCAGGTTCAGTATTTTTAATACATTCCACATATGACTTATTATCTAAGAACAACCTTGATAAATGGAAGAAAGTGAGAGATCCAACCTGTCCCCTGTGTAGGAAAAATCCACAAACATTAGAACATGTTCTTAGTTCCTGTAAAACAGCTCTTGTCAGTGGAAGATATACCTGGAGACAGTGTTTTGGATGAGCTGGTCAAAATAAATATATGAAGTTTGAGTCATCTAATTCAATCCAGTAATTTGTTGCAGAGAGAAAAATAAATGTCAACTGAAAGTAAACAAGCAAATATCTAGCTATACCCAGACAAAATCTCCTTAGTACTGATGTCATTTGGGAGATATCTGCAGACCTTTCTGGTTGGCACAATGATTACCCCAAAATAACATCAAGTAAGGGTCTGTGACCAGATATTGTTCTTCTATCAAGGGTGAACTACAAAATCATCTTGGTAGAATTGACAGTACCATATGAAAGCCGGATGGAACGAAGCCATGAATATAAAACTAATAAATATGAAAATCTCAAATCAGCTGGTAAAGGAGGGATAAAAAGTAATTGGAGCAAGGGGTTTCATTGCAGGCACTGTCCAATTTTCTGGGCCAAATTGGAATCAAAGGGCATAATCGGGCCAAAAGTAGAAAACACCTAATAGAAGTAACTGAAAATAGTTCTATGTAGATATAGAAAAAAGAAATATTCCATGGAGCGTTACAGCAAACATGACACGACTAATCATGAACGTGTAACGAGGTTCACGTATTCTCAGAGTGTGAGATTCGCTATTTTTTTTTTTCGTAAATCTAACTTCACCATTGGATGTTTGAACCAGTATATCTGTGATATACTAGTATTTCTAGTGTATCGTTATAATGGGACCTCACATCTGTGAGGGGGGCTGGTGTGCAAGTGAAACCGTTGAGAGGAAGGCCCCGAAACAGTGCACATTTTCTCCTGATGCTCCCAAATTAATTTAAATGTAAATTCAAGAGGAAGACATTAAAAAATGCAATGAAATCATATGCCGTAGAGAAGCTTGGTGGAAGTGTCAATGGCATGAGACGCATTACACATTTAGCTCACTTCAGGTGAGTTTCAATTACTTTTCAAGTAGTTTCCTTCTATATAAAACAGCTCTTTCAAAAGAATTTAAAATAGACCATTCTTATATAAACAAGTAAAGAATCTCAGATTATGGCTCACATACATTCTCAAAGAATCCAATATCCAAAATCAATCTCTAGTCTCATATTCTATCATTGACAGATACAAATACTCGAGCTAACCAGTGGAAGAAAACAAGTGATTGCATTTCCTGGTTTCTAAAAAATCCTAAACAAAAATAAATATATGTTCATTAAATTGGACATAAAAAAACTTTACCCATCAATTTCTGAAAAAGGTTTGATGGAAGATAAAGAAACAAAACGCCAGAAATTTAAATAGCATCATACAAAACAAGATCATTAATATGGAATGCAACAGCAGGGACAAAAATAAATGTCCAATTCAAGGACTTTGTAATACAAAAGAAGTCATCTACAAAGTAAAAGTAGACGACTTAAATTATAACAATATTTTGTAGCAGATCGAAGATAATTTTATTAATTATTAACTACAACTGGAAAATCTTCTAATTGCTATTATAGATCATAAGAGAACATACTAAGAGAAATTTTCTTTATTCTCCGAATATGAGCAAAGGAAAATGGAGGTGATTAATTTTCTTAATTAATTATTAACTATAACTGGAAAATCTTCTAATTGCTATTGTAGGTAAAGGGGAGAACGCACTAAAAGACATTTATCTTTATTCTCCGAATAGGAGGGAGCGAAGAAAAAAGAAAACAAAAACAAAAGATATCAGATGGTATTTCTAGGTTGTTATTTAAACAAGAGAGCGAGAAGAAAGAGGAAGAAAAGAGAAATGGATTTGTTTAATGTCAAAGTTGATTTAGGCCCACCTATGAAGGCTAACAATTGTCATTCTAAACCTAAAAAAGATTCAATTGTTATTTTGGCCAGAGAAAGAAGAAAAAGAAAGAAAAGACTTAAATTTGTTTCAATGCCACAAAACAATAGATTTCAATTTCGACTCACCCAAGAAAGCTAGCAATTGTCATTTTAAACATAAGAGAAAGAGGTAAATTTAATTGTTATTTTTGGGGGGTATAGAAATGGAGATTTCATTTTGTATTCAACTGTGAAAAGAATTGAGATAACAAATGTTTTGATTCTGAAGTAATTTAGAGAAAAGGCATTTCCACTTGACAGCAGGGTGGGCCAGATAACCAGAGCATTTCAATCAGTGACTCAGAAAATGGATATTAAAAACACAGGTAAAATTAATTTAGTAATTTAGAGAAAAGGCATTTCCACTTGACAGCAGGGTGGGCCAGATAACCAGAGCATTTCAATCAGTGACTCAGAAAATGGATATTAAAAACACAGGTAAAATTTTTTTTTATCTGGGTAACAACGTCAACAGAATCATATCAGCTTGTTTTGGGTGAAGTCAGTTAAAAAATGTTAATACCTATTGTTTTAAGAAAAAAATCCCTGAAATTGTTTCTTGAGAGAGAAAATTCGGTTAAGTCCAGCTCAGAAAAGGGGTATAGGACAATGACATCATGAGATCGAGAGAAATTCCATTGGTTCTGTAAACATGTGCCGAAAGGGGGAGATGACCAACAACTGACGTCATGGAAAGCAGATTAATCCCATTGGGTAAACCAGAGGCAACAACAAGTAGCAGCTATCCTCTCCATTCTATTGGTTGCCAAGATGAGGGGTTAGACACCCCGTGACTGTTGGCCCCACACCATAGCATGGGCATAAATACAGGGTCCCAAGGGACCAAAATCAGAAAGTTCTGGAGCGCAGTCCAGTTGAGTTCAAGTTCCGGTTAAAGTTCAGTTTCAGTTCCAGTTACCGGCCCAAAAATGTAACGATGAAGATAGGCACCATGTTGTTGGGTGCCAACCACAGAGCCTGCCAGCCAACCAGAGTTAGAGAAAGAAGAGAAGTGATTTTACAGACAAAGTTTTTGAGTTGAAGTTTGAGTCAGAGCACAGTCCAGTTGGAGTGAAGTTTTTGAGATCAACAACTGAATGTAGCTTTCAGTTGCAGTTGAAGTCGAAGTTTGAAGTCAAAGTCAGAATTGTAGAGATCGACAGAGTAGTTGCAGCTCAAGTGACAGAGAGTTCGATTTCTCGGTCCAGAGATGTAATGACAAAAGACTGAAGAAGTAAAGAGACAGAGAGATGATTGCCATGCCATTGGGTGCCGACCACACAGAAGCCTGTCGCCCATTAACCAACCAGAGTTAAGAGACAGACAAGAAGAGAATTTGCAGACAAAGTTTGAAATTGCTAAATGAAGAGAGTAACCCAGCACTTTGGCAATTTCTGTAACATTCCAGAAAACAAGCAACAAGTTGACTAGACTTATAATGAACTTCGAACCCTGTTCGGAGCAGCGATCTGCGGCCAGCCAGATTTCTCATTATTACTTAGGAGAATAATTCAATTTACTTAAGAAATGTCCGTTCCGTTACCAGTTTGATAGAAGCAGGGATCGGGAATTATTCAAGAGACTATTGTGTATAATTTGTATATAAAGACATTATTTCACAACACTTCAGACGTCGGTCCACTTATTTTTTTTTTTTGGTGCTATATTTCTTTCTTTTATTACTTAATTGTGTGCATGCTTCCCGGTTTGGTTTAGTGCGGCAGAGAGAAAGCTAGTGGAGAACTCACGTGACTACCTTGTGATTAATCAACACAATGTGGGACAAGGGAGAGCACCGTGACAGAGTCAATCTACGACCAGCTATCTGGATCGAAACCAACAGCGATCGGCCAGGTAGTGGCATAAAATGGTCAAAACAAAATATATTTGGGTTCAACCAAAGATACTTTTAAGACCAGATGGTTCAATCACAGATCTACATTTAAACTAGAAAAATTAAAAAAAAATTGTACAAAATTGGCTAGCCACATCTGGAAATTGAAATTAAAATATGGAAAAGACTCAGATATAATGTAGAGTATAGTGAAAACAGTCAAGCCTTACAATGGTGGCAAAATATATAGACCTTGCCAGGAAGAAAAGTCAGCTATTATGCTATTCCCAAAATTTAATTACTGAATGAAAATACTGAAATTATGACTAAGTGTAATCATACCATAAAATACCAATTAGGGTCATACAACCATGAATGAAAATGTTATAACTTCTAATTTTTGAAAATTGCATGTTCATAAAAAATATGTTACATGGGCATTCTTATGAAAAGAAAACAAAAAACGATAAAATTAGTTATTACAAATCACCTGAAGACACTACATGACAGAAACCTAGACTGTGTAATTGTTTACAAATGAAAAAAATATTCAAAAGTTCTACAATAATTGTATTGAACACTTTAATACAACTGTGTACAACTAATTTAATTATGACCAAAAACTAAGTAATTAAATATCTATATATATATATATATATATATATATATATATATATATACATACACACACACACACAAATTTTATTTATTTTACATTATTATTATTATTTGTTTTAATAGATACTTGTATTTCAGTGGAAAGTCTGTTTTTATATATATATATATATATATATATATATATATATATATATTTTCAAACAGTACATTATAATTTCCACTGAGAAATTTCCATTTGAGAAATCATTTGAAAAATATTTATCTTCTGGCCGGAATCAAACCTACATACTCCCAACTCCGAGGAATAAAAATATAAATAAAATAAAAAACAGACTTTTTACTCAAGTACGAGTATCCATTAAAAAAAAAAAAAGAAAGAAAAATAAATAAATGTTAAACATATAAAATTCAAATTTTTGGCTAATGCCAGTTTCGTAATGTTGTTTTCAGTTGAGTTTGTTTACATTTGATACAATCTGAACAGATATTAATCTTTCAATACAAGGAATCTGGTAGATAACTATATAACGATTAAATTGAACTTTGTTTACCATGAAATCTTTCATGGGTCAATTGGTAAAGACATGTCTGATCTTAAGAGGGCATCTCATCAGTGTTGGGAGTATGCAGGTCCAATTCCTGCTGGAAGATAGATATTTTCCAAACAATTTCTAAAACAATTAAGGCCAGTGAAAATTATAATGTACTGTCTGAAAATATATATACATATATATAATAAACAGACTTTCACTTAAATAGTGTATCCATTAAAAAAATAATAATAATAATGTAAACAAATAAAATTCAAATTGTCAGCTAATGCCAGTTTCATAAAATTCTGTATACTTTCATAATACACACACACACACAGTGGCCCAAAAGTTATGTAACAATTGACAGAATACATGTACTAGTGAAATAGCGACTAGAGAACATTTGCCTTCCATAATTTGATTAATTTCTTAATATATTGTTATATAAAGAAATATGATTTCATTTATTAAATAAACATACAATTTTTTTCAGCCAGAAGATAGATATTGGTAAATAAAAAAATAAAAATAAAAAAAAGTCACAATGTGTTATAGTGGAACATCCTGTCATCCCTCGAGAATGGAATGGTCTACTTTATAAAAGATGGTAACGAGCGGTACAAAGATGGGAAAGGTCTTAGGCATTTGCCTGACTTTTCTATGACACTGTCAGCTCTCTGCCTTCGGGTAGAGGGCGCTCTCTGCTTCCAAGCAGAGAGCACAAACCCAGTCGTGGTTCCGCCGAAGGGTAGAACCACGACTGGGGAAAAATAGACAGAGATTTTTTGGCCCGGCTATATGGCCGGGAATACCCACTATAAAATAACCATGTGTCACATCTGGCCTTGCGTGGGATGGCTAGTAAATATGGAAAAGGTCTTAGGTGAAGGCTATTCATTATTCGATAGTCTATTCCACACCAACCTGTGGCTTGCCTATATGTGTCTTATTGTTAATTGTATCTTAGTACAAGAAATCTGGTATATTGTATTCCTGGTGTTGAGTTCCATTCTTCAACTGATCTTCTTAGCTTATATTCCTTTTCGGGATATAACAGTTTGGCGACCAAGATGACTGTCATCAGTTACCAGTTTGGCGAACTAGGAAAATTACCACCGGATATCAATTGGCGACAGAAAAAAGCAAATTTACACGGAAATTTCAGTTATCGAACAAGGATTACGACTTCTAAGGAGATACAATCGTGTTAAATGAGGAGAATTTAAGTAAGAACCTTCAACAGTGACGGCCATAAAAAAAGAAGTTAAGCTAAGAAGTAGTTTTTTGTACCCCCTCATAAAAAAAAATAATAATAATAATAATAATAAGACTATGTTCTTTTCTTACCAAAGGTTTAACTTATTGGTCAACTGTATGGTTGAATTTTTATTTTTCCATATACATAATTTTGGTGTGTATGGAATATGAAACAATTAGCAAAATTTGCGTAGTGGTTCAACAACTAATACAACAACAGCAAAGTCAACAAAGCAACAAACAGACCTTCAACAACAAATAGTAAAACAAGATGTTTTGCAAAAAATATTATTAAAGCAAAAGGAAGGTTCCAGAATTTTCTCTGTAGAGGGTATATCAAACTCTCTTTCAGAATTTTTGTACAAACCTGAGGAAGGAATAACTTTTCCTGCATACTTTAAAAGGTACAAAACAATTTTTTTCAAAAAAGTGCAAATCATGGACTGATGAAGAAAAAATTATGCTGTTGTTACAGAAAATTGGTGCTCAGAAAAATACGAAGTACACAAACTTCATTTTACCAAAGAAACCAGAACAAACGAGATTTCGTTTGACGAAACTGTCAAAATATTATCAAAAATGTTTGGCGAATGGGACAGTTTGTTTCATACATGGTATAAATGCTTAAATATCGTGAAATAAGAGGACAAAGACTTTGTTGCGTACACAGGGAAGGTTAACTCCCAGTGTGAATATTTTAAAATTAAAGAAATCAAGGAAGATATGTTCAAATGCCTAATTTTTGTGCAAGGTTTAACGACGCCTAAGGACAAGGAAGTTCGTTCAAAGATTTTAGCAATGTTGGAGCATGATACAGACTTAACTTTATAGCAAGTATCGGAAGAATGCCAAAAATTGATTAATATTAAACAGGATAATTTATGTATTGAAGAAAAGAGTATTGCCCGAATACATAAAGGGAAATGTGTCTACAAAGAAGAAAGACCAAACTGCAAATCATGTGGCAACACAAATCATGCTACAAGTAAGTGCTATTTTAGAAATAAAATATGTTTTGAATGTGCGCAAAAGGAGCACAAGGCAGTAATGTGTAGAAAGAAAAATTATCGAAAGCCTAAAAGGATAAATATCTAAAGAAGTTACAAAGGATTTCAGTATGAGAAAGTACGTAGACATTAAATTAAATGGTTGAAATATCACTTGTTTGCTAGATACCGGGAGTGACATTTCAACAATTGACGAAAATACCTGGAGAAAAATAGGCTGACCAGAGTTGCAAAACACTAAGAAAATTGCGAGAAGCATTTCAGATAACAAGTTGAAATTCAAGGGTGAATTTTTCGTGAAGGTAGCATTCGACGGCAAAACCCAAACTAAAATCTATGTGACTTCAGGAAGAAATGCAAATTTATTTAACATTGATTTAATTGTATTATTTAATTTATGGGAGAAACCCATGAATACGTTTTGTAGGAAAATAAATGCATCGAATATAGGAAAGTCTAAACAGACAGAAAAATTTATGAAAGATTTGAAGAAGAAATTTACTGAAGTCTTTGCAGATGAACTTGGTTGTTGTACGCAGACAGAAGTGAAATTTGAACTAAAAGATAACATAAAACCAGTATTCAAACCAAAAAGAAGTTATCTTTGCATCGTTAGAGACGATAAAGAGTTACAGAGATTGGAAGAGAACGGAGTAATTAAGAAGGTAGATTACTCTGAATGGGCATCACCTACAGTCTACGTAATAAAGAGAAATAATAAAATAAGTGTTTGCACGGATTTCTCAACCGGACTGAATGAATGTTTAAAGGATCACACGTATCCACTCCCCACACTAGAGGAAATATTTTCAAGGTTGAATGAGGGCAAAAATCTTTTCGAAAATTGATTTGTCAGAAGCTTATCTACAAGTCAAGGTCGAGGAGGAATGTTCTGAATATTTAATCATCAACACTCATAGAGGATTGTATAGGTTGAAATGTTTACCGTTCGGTTTGAAGATAGCACCGAGCGTATTTCAACAAATTATGGATACGATGTCGTCAGGACTAGATTATGCAATGGCATACTTGGGCGACATATTGATAAAAAGTGAAAATGTGGAAGTACATAAAATGCATGTCTGAAGTTTTCAAAAGAATTAAGAATTATGGATTCACGATAGGACTTGAAAAGTGTGAATTCTGTATGGATAAGATCGAATATTTGGGCCAAATAATTGATCATAAGGGAAGAAAACCTAATCCAAACAGAACTGAAGCAATAAAAAATATGCCTACTCCGGATAATGTGACTAAGTTACAATCATTTCTGGGCCTCGCAAATTACTACAATTTATATATTCCTAACCTGCATGATTTAAGAGCACCATTAAACAAATTACTAGAATAAAATAAAAAATGGTGTTGGACAAGGAAATGCGACGAAGCATTTAAAAAAATTAAAAGTGCTTATTGTTGGATTTAGCTTTAGTGCACTTTGATCCAAATAAAGAATTGTAGCGTCGGATGCGAGTGAATATGACATAGGAGCTGTACTTTTGCACAAATTCGAGGATGGCGTAACAAAACCTATTGCACATGCCTCAAGAGCGTTGCTTCCAGTGGAAAGAAATTATAGTCAGATAGAGAAGGGATCACTCGCTATAATTTATGCTGTCAAGAAATTTCACAGATTCATTTATGGGAGATCATTTGTGCTACAAACCAACCATAAACCACTATTGTTGATTTTTGAGTTGAAAAAAGAAGTACCTACTCATTCCGCAAACAGGTTGCAAAGATGGAGTGTAATTCTATTAAATTACAGTTTTAAGATGCAATTTATTCCGTCTAAGAAAATCGCTCACGCGATTGACTTTCGAGACTAATCCCGAAAAACCCTGAGTTGTTGGAAGAAACAGTGATAGCAGTGTTAAGAGAAAAGAAAGAACTTGCGGATGTACTGGTGAACACCATTAGTGAATTACCAGTAACGCTGGAGAAAATTAAGAAAATGGCGAAAATGAATGATTACATTTCAAAGATGATTAAACAAGTGAAAGGGAATGAGAAAAACAAAGGATATAAAGTATCACCATTTTGAAACACTACTGTATGCTCAAAGAGTGGTAATTCCATGTGTTCTACGTAAGAGAATATTGAAAGAATTTCATTTGGGTCATCCAGGTATATCCAGAATGAAATCATTAATGAGGAGCTATACATACTGGCCTAGGATGGACCAGGACAGTGAAGAATTGGTGCAGCATTGTAAAGGCTGTTAGCAGCAAAATCACCACCTATAAAAACTCAGCCATGGCCAAAAACAAATGTGCCATGGTCACAGATACATGTTAACTATGCAGGACCATTAAAGGGAGACTAATACCTCATTATTGTTGATAGTTATTCTAAATGGCCTGAAGTGTATAGATTTAAACACCCAACAGCGGCAAATACGATAAAGGCATTAAACGAAGTATTTAGTCGTCTGGGGGTACCAAACACAATTGTGAGTGACAACGGTACTATGTTTATGGGAGCTGAATTTAAGCATTATTGTGATTAGTTAGCAATTGAACACATAACAACGCCTACGTATAATCCAAGATCAAATGGATTGGCAGAAAGGTTTGTCGATATGTTTAAAAGAGCCATGAGAAAAACTAATGGAATTGACACCAAAGGCAAGAATATCCAAACATTTCTGATGGTTTATAGAATTACGCCAAAATCAGAACATTAATGAAAATTTGTCACCCGCTGAGGTCATGTATGCGAGAAAGATTCAATCAATATTTGTTAGGCTGTTACCAAAGAAAAAGAAGAGTTTTATAAAACCAAACTGATATTAAATCTTTCAAAGAAGGAGACAAGGTCTTCTTTAAGAACTATCAGAAAGTGCTTTTGGGAAGACGGTTTAGTAATTAGAAGAATCGGGAGAGTCACTTATATAATTAAAGAAGAGAAGTTTGTCTGTAAAAGACACATAAACCAACTGAGACAACAATACATCGAAACCATTACAAATGACCAAGAGATACCAATGGAGGTAGTATATGACACATTCCAGATTAAACCATCCACTAACATTGAAGTACCGATGGAAGTAACACCTACACAAAGAATTACCGATTCTCCTAAAAGTAAAGACACAGGGACGGACAGGAGAAGAAGTAACAGAAAAAGGAAAAGGACTAAACGGCTATGTCCAGATCCTAAGAGAAAAAGATATTAAGAGCAAAATTCTAGGAAGAATTTAGCTCGGGGGAAGGTGTTATAGTGGAACATCCTGCCATCCCTCAAGAATGGAATGCTCTACTTCATAAAAGACGGTAACGAGCGGTAAGATGGAAAAGGTCTTAGGCAAAGGTATTCACTATTTGATAGTCTATTCCACTCCAAACCGTAGCTTGCCTATATGTGTATTATTGTTAATTGTACCTTAGTACAATAAATATGGTATATTGTATTATTATTTAGTTAATAATTTTATTTATTTCATCTTCTTGTGGGTAATTTAGGAATTTTAACTTTAAAAACAACAATTTTGTATCATGTATATACATGTACATACCGATGTATTTTATGTTAATATTCGTGGTTCTAAGTTTTCGTCTAATTTCTTTTTTCCATGCTCCTCACAACCTCCCAATCAGAGGCCTTGCTGCTGGATGCACTTTACCATCACTTTACCATCATACCCAGGACGAGAGTACTGTGAGAATCCTTCGAAGACATTCATGGTTGAAGCAAAGGAACTGTGTGTGACTGCATATATGTTAATATAATGGACAGATATTCTTTCATGTGCATTTTGGTGCAGTGGGTATTAGTTTGGAACAAGAAATTGAAGAGTGGATTTCAGTTCAATTTGTTGCATTCATTTATGTGTAAATACTCTTGGCAAAAGTATTAATCTATCACTTCTTCCTCCAGCTATGGATTAAATAGCAAGACAGGTTGGTTTCTATAGCCTTGGTTGGCAACTAGTCTACCATAGAAAGTAATGATAATCTACTGCAGGAAAATCTTCTGCTCAGTCAGTCATGTCTCTTTTTCGAGACATGATCACCCAACCATGTATGGCACTAAATTGACTGATTCTTCCACTAAACACTTGTTCAACAAGTAAAGCTTCCCTAGTTTTAAGAATGAACTGTCTACAGAAGAGACAGTACTGACCACTGAAGCATATCCCATGATTAACAAAGAAAAGGCATGAAACCAAACTAAAAGTAGATCCAATATGCAGGAATATTGTAAGTTAATTGAGCAGCTGGAATTTATCTTGGAAAGTAATCTAGATGGAGTTTTTAGTGAAATGGGGGATCAATCTTCAATTGTTATTAAGTATTAAACTGATCTCTTCAGAATCAGAACATAATTGAAAAAACATATTTAAAGATGCACTTGCGAACACCTAATAATATAAATATCCTGTCATTTTTTTTATGGCATGGGAAAACTGGTATATCTATAAATGGGAATAGTAAAGAGGTAGTCTATGAAAACAAGAACTAATTGAACAATATGTCTTCTATGAAGACCTCATAAAGATCTCAATGTTTATGATAAGCATAATAATTTTTTTGTTAGTTTATAAAGAGCCATTTCACACAAAGTTTTTAAATAAACATGATACATTCATTTTTGATTGCTTGCTGCATAAAGATACTTTCATTTCTGTGTCAGTCAACCAATTTTTTTTTACTTTTAAATCGAATGCATTTTTAAAATTGTTCATTATGGTTCGTTTTGTAACAATTTTTGGGGGTTGGTTGTTTTGTTTTTATAGCACATCAACACCTCGGTGGGTCATTTATTACCAACTAAATTTTATTTAGTTATTGCTGGTAAGACCTGTTTCTTTTCAAAAAATTTATTGTTGTTTTTATATAAGTTTTGTGTCTAGTAATACTTTTTTCTTTTTCAAGTATCAAGATACATTAGGATGTTTTTTAAGGGCAGGGTCCTCAAGTCCTACACTTATTATTTAACCCATAACTGGAGGGAAGGGACGGATTAATACCTTTCCCAAGGGCACCAGTGCTTAAGTGAATGCAGGGTATTCAACTGGAATTTGAACTTGGCTCACCAATTTCTCTTTCCGAGCCGATATCCACTGCACCACAATGCACATCATCACTAAACACTTACAGCACCTGGCATTCCCAAGTGGTCACCCATCTAAGTACTGACAAGGCTCGACGTTGCTTAACTTCAGTGATAAAGCGAGAACCAGTGTATTCAACGTGATATGGCCGTAAGCCTCTGTAAAAGAAATTCCAGAAACGGATTGTGTTTATGACCAAATAAAATCTGATTTCCACAATGGCAACTTGTTAATCTTGTTCTAGAAAAGCATTCAGTTACTCTTCTGCCATTAAAAAAGGCTTCTTCACCTGGAGTCTATAAACGGGTTTCAGGGAGATCTGTGAGGATCAGATAAAAATTAATATTTATATTTGCTATGCATCCCTTGTCCCAATCAACAGCTTCCCATTGAAAGAAACAAAAGAAAATACGCCCACTTACTAATTACAATGCCGACCACTAGGTGTCTCTTGACTTGCTGTTGGGTCAATGCTTACCATTTAAACGTGCGCCATCATTCTCTACACGACTACCATCTTTTGCGACTCCATTAGAGCAAGTGATAATTCTCATTTACCATGGTTTATTTCTGCTTGATTATCTTATATACTGGTGAGGATTAATTGACCACAGTTTCTTTCCAGTATGGCTGATTAAAAAAATGATGTGTGTGCAGTGTGCATGAGGATGCAGGATGGTGAAATGTATGTACAAGCGTTGGGAAAAACCAAATCAAATCTGCTTGTCTAAAAACCAATGCATAAGGAAAAAATAAAAAAATATGATCAAATCTAATTTAATCAAAAGTTTAGCTTAAAGTTGCTACCCAAAGAATTGAAGAATTTAAACAAATTGATCATCCATCAGTTTTCTATGAACTTAAAATACCAGAAAATAAAAGTAGGATAGGTAGAAAATAAAAAAAGTGTGTTTGCTATGTTCTTTTCTCTTTAATGAAAACATTTCAGATCTAAAGTTACCTGAAATTTTTTTGACAGCATTGTCTGTGTGCGTATATATATATATATATATATATATGGATAAGTGTAAGTTTGTAACCCTGAGTTTCATGCTCTTGTAATCATCAGGCACCTATCTAAATGAATATGTCAGCTCTATCACTGATATTGAGCGCTTTTAAATAAGTACCTCGCATATATAATATATATATATATATATATATATATATATATATATATACACACACACACACACTATAGTCATCCGCAGACAGATCTGTTCCACTGTATTACAGCTCATCAGTACGGTTTAGACTCCGGTCGCTTGCTAACCCAGGATCGAACCCCCACCGAATTGGCTTCAGTCAGCGATTCTACCCCTAGGCCACGAGAGTCCAGTAGAAGAAGGCAGGCTTTTTAGCACGTATATCGAATGAGCAGTGCGTAATAAATATATATATATAGATATTAAAAACAGAAATAGTGGTTGTTCCAACAAGAGAAATTGTTATAGAAGAAAAAGTGCAAGAAGCCATGAACGCTTTGTTTAAAGTTTTAATTCTACTCCAGCAGCTTCTTTTCTCGCACTTCCCACCTGTGGAATTCTCTTCCGCATGCTTGCTTTCCTGATGGTTACAATCTCCAAGAAATTAAATGTAAAGTCAATAGTAATCTCCTGTCTCACTAACTTACATCCTCTTTCTCATGCTTTTCTACATCCACCCAACTCTCATCAGACACCCCTGCAACCTCTCACTCCTCAACATTCCTCCTATACAACCCCTGCACAACAGTGGCAGGAAAATACCTTGCTTGGGGCAACACGATTATATATAAAAAAAAAATTTTTTTAAAAAGTGTAAATTTATTGTTGCTATTATTATTAATATTATCTTGCTTTTTGTATATATTAAGTGCCCATAATGGTATTTATATCACTTTATATATATATATATATATATATATATATATATATCCGAGTGAATAAAGAACAAAGTAAAAAAAATTTTTTACAACGTCCAAAACATTAATTTAAAACAGTGCTTGATATATAATATAGAGCTGTGAGTATTTATTATAAATTATATTTTAGAACATGTACAGAATTTTTTATATATCCACTACAAATCATCAGGTGCTGTGGACAGGAATGGTAGTGATAAGGGAATAAGTCTTGTGAAAGTGGTGTGGGTAGTGAATGTAGTTGATTAATGAGTGTCTTGGAATTTTGTAGACAGATTTAACATTAGCAGATAGGATGTAAGTTTTATGATCTTGCGACTAGACTTTATCCTTTGGATTTCTTAGAGGAGCAAAGTAGGGAGGTGTAAGGGGTGGGTAGGGATGGGATGGGACTTACTATTATTTGTACAACTATAGAATATTTTTGTATTTAAGCACAGTTTTTATAATTAATCTAATTTGGTATATTTAACCTTAATTTTGGATTTAGGAAATCGATTTTTTCTATAAAATTTTTAAGAATTTTAAATTAGATCACGGTTTGTGGTGTGTGTAAGAGTGTTGTTAGTACTATGAAGATGTATCATTTCTAAGTGGTCCTAGCTCTGGCTTTTGTAGTATTTTTTAGCATGACTGTAAGGTTAATTCTTTAATGTGCTTGCAGTTTACTGCGGTTTCATGCCTCTGGTTTAAAAGCTTGTTGCTATTCATATATTTAATGATTTCAATTTTTTCTTGAAGACAAAGGAAATATGGTTCCTTTATTGATTTAGCTGTTCTTGCTTGTTTGAGGATTTTCCATTTAACTTTAGGCGTTTTATTTTCATCTTAACTTCCAAAATATTTGTATGCTATATATAAATGTATGGTTAAATAAAATAAAGACAAGAGGAAAACTGTATTTTAAATCACCTATGCGTTTCGTCCTGTGATGGACTTTATCAAGGCAAAAAGATGAATTGAGAATAAAACAGACTAACATACATAGTAAAAAGTTCAAAGAAAATGGTTGAATTCCCTTCATTTTAGCATCTCTTGACTTTGCACTATGCATGAAGGAATTCTAAAAACTAAAATATTCTGTTAATCTTTTGAAATGATTTGTGAGCATCTTTGTGGTTGCCAACAGTTTGTTTATAGATACGTAATTTAGAATGAAGCTCATTTCGTCTTTTTGCCTTGATAAAGTCCATCACAGGACGAAATGAGTAGGCGATTTAAAAGACAGTTTTCCTCGTCTTTATTTTATTTAACCTTCCTGTCCTTAATCTCAGATCATAACTGAGTATATTTTTACATATAAATGTGTATATCTGTGTGTTGTGCATGAGTGACTTACATGTACTTGTAACATTTAACGAACACACAGATTTGAAATAAGACATTCTCCTCCTACTCAGTGTAACCTGGGCTGGGCAATAAAATTATAAAGTTTGAATCATGGAAAACAAAAGAGCAAAAATCAAAGATTTAAAAAATTTAGAAATTTTACTGGAATTATGTAATTCAAAGTTTGTAATTATACAAAAATTGTTTGGAGAAATTACAAAATCAAAATAAAACTAGCCAAGCCTATTTTGAACTGAAGGTGAAACCTGGTGGGGAAAATGTGCCTAAGTGTCTAAATAAGAACTTATTCTCGCTTTTGTGAGCATGCTAGGTTAAAATATCTGTTCAAAATGAAATTTAGTATATTTTTTTCATGGAGAATAAATTAAAATTCACTTTCTCAGAACATAGACTAAACTATCGCCCGGTTCACACTCCACCCATGTCTATTGAACAGGTGAAGAGGCTTGTCCCTTGTTCCCTGTTTAGGATGTGGTTTCCGGATTTCTCTTTTCCAAGCTTTTCACTCTTACATAGACCCCTGCACGTCAGTGGCATTACCGCCTTGCTCGGGGTGATATGATTAAAAAAAAAAAAAAAAAAAAAATGAAAATCATGGCTCTCCACAGCTTTTTGTTTTTGCTCAAGTATTCTTCGAACAGTTCATAGTACTCTTAGTCTAAGAAAATATTCCCTGAAGTGTCAGTCAGTTAAGTATCATGTCTCTCCACAACTTCCTTGCCTAAATAACTGTTGAGTCTTTCAGTTAAGTACCATACACGATGCCTGCTTAGGGGGATCATGGCTCTTTTGATCCATAACTGACTAGGCAGAAGATTTTTCTGCAGTAGGTCGCTATTTCTTTCTGTGGGTGACTGGTTGCAAACCAAGGCTATAGAACCCAATCTGTCCTGCTATTTAACCCATAGCTGGAGAGAGAAGTGACAGGATAACACCTTTCCCCCCAAGGATATTTGTGTATAAGTGAA
Source organism: Ascarosepion bandense (assembly GCA_037127315.1). NCBI lineage: Eukaryota > Metazoa > Mollusca > Cephalopoda > Sepiida > Sepiidae > Ascarosepion > Ascarosepion bandense. Next base: position 1,234,856 of record JBBBDQ010001851.1, read on the forward strand.
TGCAACAAATTAAACTGGAATTCAAACTAGGCTCTCCGATTTCTCAATCTGAACCAATATCCATTACACCACAATGCACATCAAGTACTTGCTCAGAAACTTAATTTTTATCCACCCTCTCCACAGAAACCACGCTAAATGCCAATGGTTATTGGTGGGCTTAATGAATAACAGGATTCAGAAAAGAGAGAAAATATACTAATATATAAGTAGTATATACAGTACTATGCATAATAAGTACACAATGTAGTAAAATATGCTAGTACTTACAGTACTATAGATAATCAGTTAAGTGCCATATGTGACACACTTGGGCGATCATGTCTCAAAAGAGACATGACTAACTGGGCAGAAGATTTTCCTGCCATAGTTTGCTATTACTTTCTGAGGTAGACTGGTTGCCAACCATGACTACAGAACCCAATCTGTCCTACTATTTGACCCATAGCTAGAGGGAGAAGAGATAGATTAATACCTTTCCCAAGAGTATTTGTGCATAAGTGAATGCAACAAATTCAACTGGAATTTGAACTCTGGCTCTCTGATTTCTTGTTCCAAGCCAATATCCACTGTACCACCTAGAAATTAATTTAAAATCAACCTTCTTCACTTTTACAAAAATTCACAACAATGTGTGAAATCCTGGTTTTCCCAAATAGAAAAAGGATTGACTATGTGCTTAAGAAAAAAGTCAGTGGAACTCAGATTTCGCAAGTAGGTGTTAAAATGATTTTTGATGAATGGGAGGACTTGCCAGTCCAAGGACTTGTGTAAGTGCAAAAATATCTAGATTAAAATAAAAGGACTTCATCAACATCAGTCAGTCAGTCAGAGATGGGACACACATGTAACTTCAAACTCCATTGTCCTCTTTCTCCTTATCTCTTTCAACAATTACTACTATGAACATTTCTATGAATTCTTGTTATTCCTTCTTTTAATAAATTTCTATTTTAACATTCAAAATGTATATTTCATTATCCACTCTTCTACACTAATCCACACATTCCAGCTGACAACCAACCTTCTGATAATGATGAAAACTTTCTGATGATAATTCTGCATAAATCCTGTAAGCTGTAGGGAGTTCAGTTAAGTATGACACAAGGCCAACTCCAAGAAACATTAACCAGCTCCCTACGCTTCACCACTATACATAAGACACATGTAAAATGCAGAATATATGCATAGTACGTACAGTACTATGCATAATATTTACAATACAGAAAATATGTACACAATGGAAAAAGAAGAAAACATCTAAGCTTAGCTATTAGGAAATATTGTTTGAGTTAAATCTCGTAGGTTGCTGCCTGAGGAAAATAAATTTCCCCCCAGTAGGAACAAGACATTGATGCTGATACATTTCAGAGTCTAAGTGTAAGAATAAGAGAAGTGTTATGTCCATTCTTTTATAGTCCTTGACCTAGTGGATATTTTGGTAGACCATGACAGTTTGTTTCCAGTAAATGCTGAAGATTATTCTAATATTTTTCCTATTTAAACTAAGTTTTCCTAGTAGTTCAAATAAGTTTTTTATGCATACCCTATCATCAAATGCTTTTAGTTTTGTGTAATCTATAGTATACAACTTTTTTAATTTTTATTGCTTGCACTGATTGTAATCATGAAGATTGCATTTATTGTTCCAGTGTTTGAACAAAGCCTCACTGTTCTTTTTCAATTAGTTCTAATCATTAAAAATTAGACTTAATCCAGCACAAAACTTGAAGAAAAAGTCTGTTTCTTCCAGCTTTTAAATGCCCCAACACTTGAAAAAACAAAACAAAAAAAAAACAAACTTATCACTGAATAGATGCCCTTCATTATTTTAATTATTAATAAATCTTTATTTCTGTCCATACCTTATTTTTCCATATATTTAAACTAGCGAAGAATTAAAATTTTGTTTAGTTTTGCAAAATTGTATGTTGGTTAATGTGAGAATGATGGCCTAAAACACATTTTTAAAATGTCAAAGTTTTCAAAACTGGTATTCTATTCTTTCAAACACTCCCTTCCCGGAATTTCCCATCAAATCATAACCTTTAACAGTTGACTCTAGTGTGCTTTTTTTCACAGGTCGTGTTACTGTTATTGGTCTCTCACTTACAGTCTAAACTAAATGATGGTAAGCCTTTAACTACTTGCTATCACTTGGTTTATTGAGAAACCAATATTTTTTTTTTTTTACAACCTGTGGAAAAAAAAGCCCACTAAAAGGGTAAGACTAAGAGTTAATGAGAAATTTGGGGAACGGAGTGCTTGAAAATTTTTTAAAGAGACTTTCTTACAAAAAAAAAAACGTTAAACGTTAAATAAATCATTTTCCTTCAGCCAACTGAAAAATGAAAAGAATTATTAATTTTAAAATTTAATTAGTAACATCATGAAAAATCGCTTGTCTGTTCCCGCAGTTTTGTTTTTAGAATTATTTTTATGTGAGTGAGTGAAGAAGAATGTTGGAGAAATCGTAACCTTACTTAATCCGATAACATCTAAATAAAAATAAAGCATGACTAATAATTAGAGATTAATGAGAAAAAAATTCATGCCATTTTAAAATAGATAATCAAATGTGGCCATTTTGGTCAGCTCAGAAAGAAGTTTTAATAAAAAACAAACTTCAACATTTAAAAACCAGACGAATGAACACTGCAGGAGTGCATGTGTTATTTTTAAACAGGCGATTTTTTTTCTAAAAACATTCAACAAACTAACTTCAAAAATAAATGTCAAGGTTAAAAAAGAAAAATACTTTTTTTTTTTATAATTCACTTTAAGTTTCAGTTTCGTTCATTTTGTTTTTGTTGAAAAAAAAAGAAAAATAAGAAAAAGAAATCTTGAAGATAATTAAAAAAAAATCAAATTAAAATTTACATTTTTAATTTAAAGTGTTTTATGTTTTCAATAATTTTATTGTTACACTAGTGTAGCATAAAGACTAGTTTTTCATCAATATGAAATACGGATTTATTTTATAAATAATGAAAATTGTATTGCTTTTAATTAAAATCCTAAACTTTAAAAAAATTATTCGCGAAATCCAAAAACGAAAAAAAAAGCAATGTGTACATTTTTACTAGAAATGAAAATAAAGTAAGTAAATAATACAGTAATGACTGATCTTATAATTTAAAAACCCTATTACAATAATACCTACTTTACTTATGAATATTTTGAATGCTTAAATTTTAAACATTAAAATATTTAATTTAAAGTTTAAACAATCGCATATTTCTATTTTAATGTTCGCACATTGTTCCTTACGGAGAAAGAATGAATAATTCTATAAACACCACAAGTTCATAAATGAAAATGACAAGAAAAATAAAAAAAAAACGAAAAGATTGTAAGTGTAAGAAGAACTACAAATAAACAAAGTAAATTAAATGGTGAACATTAAGGAACAATTAAATAAATTAAAAAATAATTTCCAGATAACGTAAACTAAAAAGTAATTCTTTCTAGATTTTTAAATAATTTATTCTAAAATTCTAGTTACAATTTTAGACCGCCATAAAATACTCCCGTAAAAGTTCATTTCCGTTTTGACGATTGTTTAACTATTTAAAAATATAAGTATTAACATGTTTTTATGTTAAAAAATTTAATTACAATTTCAAAAATTGTACATTCAAATAAAAATGGATAAAATTAATAAATTGGCTTTTTAAAAAGTGAACACGACATTTCAGATAAGCTCAAGCACTTTTATTTTTTCACAACTAAACAAAGAAAACTACACGAATTTATGGTTTATGACTAATTAAAATTTCTTAAACTAAAAAAAGAAATAAGAATATTTTGAAATCTTTCTTCTTACACAACAAAAAACTTACCTCTTTTAGGAACAGGTGGCGGCGGTCTTCGAGGAATAGATTTTGTTGCCGACATCTCTTCAGTAATTTTTGGTTTTTCTTTCACACAATATAAATAACCCAAAATAAAAACAACAAAAAACAGCTAAGGTGCGTGTTTTTCTCTATTTCGACCCGGAAGATGTTTTTGTCGGCTTCACTTCAAAAATTGTATTCTAGTTCCTTCGCAATTAACAAGATGGAACCAATAACAAGATATTTTTGTTTTTGTAAGAACTAATTTCAACCTAACAGAGAAAACAAGAAGAGTCTCTTTCTTTTTCAGTAAAAGGATGTGGATACTTCGCACCACTCACCCTGACGAAAAGGAAAAAAAATTAACCGCTTCCTCTTCCTCTCTAAAATAATTTTAAAATGTTACAAACAAAACAAGAAGACTGAACAAAACGACTAGGTTGTGATGTATAGGTGACTGAATTTTTTAATAAAAAAATCAGTTTCTAGGAACCTTTTTTTACTCATTTTCGATAACTAACTTTTAAATTGAATTTTAAAAAATAAATGATTTAAATTTACTATTTCCAGTAAGCAAAAAAATACTTGGTGTGTTTCAAACAGAAATTATTATATTGACAAAAATCTAAAATTACTTTTTAAATTTTTCGGCCATTTTAGAGCGATCGACACATTTGTAAACAAAAGTTAATTTTCGTTTTTAAAAATCTTGCAAAAATAAAATATACATCTGTGACATAATTTTTTTTAGAAAATTAGCAAATTTAAAATAAAATATACATCTGTGACATTTTTTTTTTTAGAAAATTTAAATGTTAAATTAATCTGATTTACACGAGTATTACTTATTTATATAGCATGAAATTTAGAATAAAACTATTTTTTAAACACAGAGTTCAACTTTCTGACTTTTCCACTGTATGTGTTGACAGATGCGAGATAAGATAAAAGTGTATGGCGATCACAAGTGACATATTGTACAAAGTTTTTTTCCTGTTAGGGGAAACCGTGAAAACACATGACCGTTTAATTTACATGTACAAATTACAATAAAAAAAAAAAAACTTTAAATACATACAAAAAAAGTTAATTTCAAAATAGGAAGGCACAATAATGATTTGTACAAAAATTTTAAATTTTCGATTAGTAAATAGAATCTTTGCTTAATAATTTTAAAACTAACCCCTAAAAGCTTTGTAATATTTTTAAAAAAATATTTTTGAAACTTCATAAATTATTATAATTAAAAAAAAAGAAAACAATTCTTTTAAAATTTCATTATTAATCGAAAAATTTTTTTCTTCAGATTGTAATGTCCTTTCAAGCAATTAAAAGCTTATTAAAGTAAATAATGGCAGAGTTATGTTGCATTTTTTGTTTTATTATTGGGAGCAGATTTTTGGAAATAAGGGCAAGATTTTTTCAAAATAGATGATTTGCATACCCCAACAGGGCCGTAGCTGATGTTAAAACAACACCGGGCACAGAGAAAATTGCCCGGATTTATTAGTTGACAATGTGATGACGTCATCAGTGTCATCCGTTTCCAGAAATTATGATTTTTTTCGGATTTTTTCGGCTATTCCAATAGAAATTAGGCACAGAACGTGAACGAAAGCAGGAAATCGGGTTCGGACTTTCTGAGTATAACAAGTCTTTTCTCCCAAAATTAATAAATAAACAGATTTTTACTGCGTTCATTCGGATGTTTTCTTCGTTTTTCTTTCTTTCTTTCTTTCTTTCTTTCTTTCTTTGTGAATTGTTTAGTTTGATTTCTGACGAAGACATTTTTCCTTGCCCGGATTTTCACTATGATTGCACGGATCGGCCCGGACGCGTGCCCGGTAGTCAGATATGGCCATGTACCCCAATGAGTGCTGCGTTTAACTAATAAAACCAATTATTGCAACAAAATTTAATTTTTTGAAATTTCTTGAATTTACATGGCGAGGGGGGTAGCAGAGGTAAAAACTATTTTTACCAAGATTTTTTTAAGATAATATTTTCAAAAATAATTTCATTCATCTGTGAATAAGTTCTGAAAGTTTCATCAAAATCTGACAATTATTTGATTTTTGGTATTTGTCTATATTTCTGAGATGAGGTAGTATTTGCACTATTTATATCCCGACTCTCTTATTTGTTCAAATAACTTAGAGAGTCGGGTGAAAGGGAGATAGCCCATGACTACCAGAAGCAGCTTTGCACAAGGAATGAGAATGATATACCCCAGTGATTGTAACAAAGTTTTCAGTTTGAAATTCCTAGTACCTGAAGAAGGTTAGAGTGTACAATGGCTGAAACGTCATAAAAATGGCAACAAAGATGAGGACAATAGTCCAAAAATGTAACTAATCTATTTGATTTTTGAAAGAATTTCCAAATTAATGTGTTTGTCACTGGAAAAAACTGAGTTATGTAATATTACGTTTTCCATTGTAAACTCTTGTAACGATTTGGTTACCCACTAACTTAAATCGAAACAAGATATTTGGCTAAAATTTTGAACATGTTAGAAGGGATTAATTTTTATTTTAAAATAATTAAAAAATAATTTGATCTTTCCTCTTAAAAATATCATAAGCATTTTGATAGAAAAAGTTTGTTTTTATTAAGTTTGGGGCTTTTTTTATTCATACTAGGCTGTTTTTTTTTTCAGGAACCTAAATTAAATTACATGAATTACCTTTACTGTCTCTTTGTTGTTTTTCATTTTTCTCTCAGTCTATGAAGAAGCTTTAAAAATGAAACATGTTATTGGGATATTTTACAGCCTACTGCTTCTACTTGTTATAATTTTTAACAAAAAGGTGAATTGACCTTGCAGGCAAAGATCAGCAGCCAGGAGATGTTGATTGCTGAAACTTTATTATCAGCATTGTTTTCACCAAAATTACCCTCCACAGCACTCACCCAGGGAAATCAGTAACCTCCCAGTAGATGGAAAACCCTGCCAGCCTGCCTTCTGAACCTTCTGAATTTCCCATGAGGACTGAGGACTATGCCTATCTCACAAAGTAAGGCAGTTTGCCGGTTGACCCCAAAGAAGTATGCCCTCAGGACTGCCAGTCTTTGTTATGGACAAGTGGATGAGGAAAATTTGCAGTTCCTCCAAGGACAATGTGTGGATCACTCTCACTTCCCTGGAATTCATGCCCAGTAGATCATCCGTGGTTTTGGGCCCTATATATGGGACGTACTAATGTCCACACCTAATGATTGTATGGTCATGGTCAACAGGGAGTTGATCACCAAGGACATCAACCTCTGGACTGAACACAGGGGAATGAGAAAGACAGCAGTAGTGGCCTATGAAGCTTCCTGCTCATGTAAAAGGTGAGGCGATGACTGTTTATTTTAAACAGTTACGCGAGTTCCTCAGTGTATCCTCAGAGTGAAAGCTTGGTGCATGGAGCTTCAACACTGTGTTATCTAGACAAGTGTTCAGCTTCATCCACAGCATTTTGGACATTGGCAGTTGGTCAGTGCCAGTCATTGTGGCTATGAGAAAGCCTGCATGCTGGAAATGCAACAAAAATGGCCACCTGGCACCTTCATGCCCTGACAAAAAGACCTCTGGCTCACAACCTGCCCCCGACCAAGCAACACTCCGAACACCACAAAAACCAGCAATCAAAAAGAAACTGCCTCCAATGTGCTGTAGCCCTCAGCCCACGAAGCCCCTGCATCGAAGAAAGAGGAAAATGAATGGCAGGTTGTGGGCAAGGGCAAAAAAAAAAAAAAGATCCGGGGGCCGGTTCTCGTTTTCAACAAGCCATGTGTACTCCCAGAAGTCATCAACTCCACACCATGCAGCAGCAAGGTTGACACCAACACAGGACCCTGGACTAAAACAACCCATCTTTCTACAAGATTTAAAAGATAAAAGAACTGAAAGTGGGTCTGGATAAGCAGGAGTCGCTACCATGCCCCGCTTCATCCATCCCATCATCCCCATAAAAAAGACCAAATCCCTGCCCACTGATCGAAGAACCTGCTCATTTTCTCTACAAAAGAAGCCAGCTACTGCTCATGAAAAGAAAACTCCTGACCCTTTTTCAAAGAAGAAAGAGAGCATCACAACAGCAAAAAGGCCAAAGAGTCTATTGGAGGTGACTGGGAGCAAGAGAAAGAAGGCAAAACTTTCTTACAACACAGGTAAAGACATCTGCAAAGTGACCAGCATAGCCGAAGAGACAACCAAGGATTTTGGCAAGAGAGTAAACAAAATGAGAGTACTCCTTGCCATGGAGAAATGCGAGGATAACATCAAAAACCCCACTTGACTTCTGTGGGCCAAGAAATTCCTCAATGTGGTCCGTGTCAGAACAGGATCTCGTCAAGTATAGGAGATGATTCAAGAAGCCAAAAGAACTTCCTCAGAACAAAACCCACTTGTCGTCACAGACTGTAATGAACACTACAGACTGAAACCATTTTATGACAGAAGTGTCCTTATTTTTGTTCACCCATTATTTTATAGGTCTCTAAACCTAACATTTTGCCACGACGCTGGTGACATATACCGATATGGCATCATCATTACTGAGAAGGGCTGTGGCAACATGGGAGAAGCTGTCAGCATCCTATCCTCGACCATGTTTCAGGGTGGGGCCCAACCCTAAGGTAAGTGTCTCTTAATGGCTCTTTTGTTAGCTATTTTGAATGGCCGAGGTCTGAGGTTAGATTCACGCAAGGTGAGGCTCATACACTACCTTCAACATCTCGGGGGTGAATGTCTGTTTACAGGAGATCCATCTGATTGTCAGTGACTGTGAAGATATTCTGTCGAGGAAGTTTCATTTCTTCTTAGCGTATTTTGATAGCTGCTCCAGAGATGTTTCTTGGCTGATCTACAGGTCCTTTATGGTGATGTGTACCCTTGTGTTTGCAGATCTGGGGGACAGGATTTGTGTTATGGATGTCACCATAAAAGGTAAGTCTCTTCGCTTCATTGGGTTTCATGCCCCAAACAATCGGGTGAAGCGTGAATCCTTTTTTTCAGTGGCTTGAGCAATTTTTGAATATGTCCCAGCAGGTAGTCCTAGCGGGTGACTGGAACACTGTCCTTGATCCCAATCTAGATCATAGTGGGGCTAGACCAGGTTATTATAACCCGTTTTGCAACTTTATTAACAGATCCAATCTGGTCGATAAGTTTAGAAATGAACACCCAGGGCAGGCAGCATGGACTTGGACAAATAGGAGCAGCTTAAACATGATAGTTTCTATGAGTTACATAGACCAGGTGCAAGTTAGGAGAGTCAATGTAGGACTCTTAAGATGTCCAAATTTCCAATCAGTATTTTACACAGACCCTGGGCTCAACCTGGTACGAGTAAACTTCGAAAATCTGAACCTAGGATGACAGGTTATTAGAAATTCAATACATCTCTGCTGGATTCGAAAAATATCCATTAGCAGTTGTTATTAACCATACAGAGGGAACTGACAGGGGCTGTGGTGGGGAACAGGTGGTGGAGCCACCTTAAGTTAGTCATCAGGTCGTTTGCAGCTGATTTTAGTTGATGACTCAACCGAGATAGATTAGCAGTGCAAATGGCAGCTGAATTTAGTTTAGAGGTGACTATCCAATCAGGAGATAGTGAGGCTGTATTTGTAGCTAGGGCCAGATTGGTCTCATCAAGAAGAACCAAGCTCTGGTAGTTAGGGCTAGATTAAAGGGAATGTCTTCCGCGGTGACAAACATGTCCGCTAAATTGCGGCAAGAGGATTTGTGCAGCGCATCTGACTGATACTTCCCAAGCATCACAAAACCAAACGGATGACAAGTGACCACAAACGAAGGCATCTACGAAGCCTTTTGGATTTACTTCCATAAGCTGTTCACCGAGGAACCCGGACTAAGCCCTGCCAACTTTGACGCCTATTTAGCCGACTTCTCCTGCCTCAAAGTGGCTGAATGCGAAGGGACCATCATCAAGGTCTGGGATGTGTTGAAGCAGGCTGGCCACGACAAAACGCTGGGTCTAGACAGTCTTCCTTACAAGGTGTACTTGAAGCTGTTGCTCATTGTTGTCCCTCTGCTCACACTGATGTTCAACCACTGGTTGAGGAATGAGAACATTTCACTAGAGGAGTCATCAAGTTGCTATGCAAGGACAAAAGCAGAGGGGATGGGTTAGGCAATTTTCACCGTTTGACTATGCTAAACACAGACTTGAAAATTTTAGTAAAGGTCTTGACACAGGCTGGAAACATTGTCTTCGGTCAGAAGGAACATCGTCAGCTTCTGGTGTGAACAGCTCAGGCTGGAAATGTTAATTAGTGGCATGAAGGGCACAGGCTGGAGTATTGTCATCAGTCAGTAGGAATGCTGTCTGACTTGTATGAAGGGCATAGGCTGGAAAATCGTCAGCACCTGGCAAGATCAACACAGGCTGGAATGTGGTGAACCAGCAGAAACATCGCATACACAGCTCATACCGTTTACCATCACCAAAGTCCCCAGAGAAATTGCAGCCCAAAGCCAGAGGATGCAAGGGCAGTCACAAGAAAGCAATGATTCACCCTATCAAATGCCTTGGACTAATATAAATTGCAGCTTGTCCTGCTTAGTCTGATTGGCCCCGAACAGACTTGTGCTGTGAAGGGCAGGACTATTTAGGATAAACTTCTCTTGGTTCGTCAGATCATAGAAAAAGTCAACAGTGAAGCCGTGCTGATCAATTTATATTGCCCTTCATGCCACTAATTAACATTTCCAGCCTGAGCTGTTCACACCAGAAGCTGACGATGTTCCTTCTGACCGAAGACAATGTTTCCAGCCTGTGTCAATCCTGCCAGACACTGATGACATTTCAGCCTGTGCCTTTCATACCAGATTCTGATGATATTTCTGTTGACAACGTTCCAGCCTGATCTGATCTTGTAACCACTGCTGACATTACGGCCTTATTCCAATTTTTTCGCTTGTTGATTTTATCACAATAAAATTGACATCAAAACTCAATTTTAGTTGCTGGCTCCTCATTGTCTTTGCTGTTTTCATGCATACAAATGTCCGTGAGTTAAATCTGCTCATCTTATATTAGACGATTCCTATTTGCTCTTTTTCTTTATGTATGTATATGTATGTATTCGTAATGTAAACTTATTTATAAATGGAACTTTGTCTGTGTGTGTGTGTGTGTGTGTGTGTGTGTCCGTTACCTATAGACTCTGAAACCGCTGAACTGATTTTCTTGAAAATTTACACACTTGTACTATAAGCGTCTGCAAGTGTTCTTAGCTAGGTTTTGTGTCGAGGTACCCCCAATAAATATCGAAAATCGATAATCAAAAAAAGAAGGAGTGGTCCGATTTTAATCAAATTTGATACACTCATAGACAAAGACATAAGAAATGATATTCAGAAGTTTCAAGGTTGCAGTTCTTACAATAGTGCAGAAAATCGATATATATATATATATATATATATATATATATATATATATAAAAGGCAAGATGTTTGTGTGTGTGTGTCTGTTTATCTGTCTGTATGTCCTTTATACAAATCCACAATTGTTTTCTGATTCTCACCAAACTTCACACAAATATTCTTTAGGCTGAGTCTGAGCTCTAGGACTATGGATTAGTTTTAAAGCTTTCATTACACCTGAACAACGCCGGGTTATACTGCTAGTAATTACATAATTATTTAATTCCTTGTGTGTGTTTGTGTGTAGAGACAGAGAGTGAGAGAATTACTTCTCTATGTTATTATTCCTCTGTAATTAGATATGTGTGTGTGTGTTTGTGTATTTGAGTAACAATTCCTTTTTTTTTTATACAGGTTTCATTAAAGATGACTGACAGGACAATGCAATTAAGCTTTTTATTATATTCTATTTTTTTACAAGTTATTTTTTCCCCAACAGATTATATAAATATATATAAATAAAATAATTTATAAGAAAGTAATGTCAAATAATTAAAAGTTGAATATAAAATAAGAAAAACATAATGCAATGAAAATAAATTTATTTAATGCTTTTCTCTTGAGAGAAGAATATAACAATTGATATTAAAAAGATATAGAATAAATGATTAATAAAAAGTTGAAATTTGTTTTTAATTTTATATATATTTTATTTTATAGTTATATAAATATTAATATAAGATTTATTTAAATATATATATATATATATATATATATATATATATACATATATATATATATACACAGGTTTTTTTCAAAATTTGTAGTGTCAGGATTTGATACCATAACATTAAATACTGTTGTGAGGTTATTCATAATTTAGCCATTTAGAAGAATCCCATCGAGTTTCATTGAAAGAATAAAATCCTGTAGGGGTGTAGCAAGATTTTTATGTTCCAGTGGAACATGGCCATAGGCAGGTTCTGCCAAAGGGAACAACCTTCTTTCTCAGTTACTTTTAACTGAAAGACTGTGAGCACATGACTTTCTCAACCAATGGGAGATAAGCACTTTTTGTATCCTTATATCACCTCCTGCTAAACAAGTTGTTATCTGCTATGAGGATGTAGATTTACCTTGCTTTTTCCTGATGTATAAAATATTCCCACATTTCTATATAAGTTAAATAGCAAACACAAATATGCATGCAAGATTAAAAATTTCTAAAACCTTGGAACAATGTCTACCAAACAGCACAAAACAAAAATATTCCTGCTTTAGAACATTGTAAAAGTTCCTATGATAAAATATTTGCTGTAAAAGAGAACAAATTAAGAAATGAAAATGTCACTTCAGAATAGTCCTTTGAATATGGCTGCTATGCATTTGACTTGGTTAAGTTGTGTACCCTTTAAAAGTCACTATACAGGACCTGGATAATTCTATATTTTCACGAGTTAGGTAGTCCTGAAAAATAAATATTCTGAAGCTTTCGTACTTTTGCTTTTTTATATACATTTTTTTATAAGGTTTTCACTGAAGGATTTTTATGTTCCAGTGTAACATGGCCGTAAGCCAATTCTACCTAGGTCAAAAGAAACAACTTTCTTCCTTGGTTGCTGTTAGCTGAAAGACTGTGATGAGCACTTGGGCAAGACCTCCTATATATTAACCAAGGCCTAAGCAAATGAAATGTGACGTCACGGTAGTAGTGTCATGAATCGTAGCCGTAGCGTTAGCCGTCTTCATGACAATGTTGATAATCACAAAGACGTTATTTTTTAATAAAGATTTTAAAACTTTTTAAAATGTAACAAGAAAAAAAAAGAAAGACACATGTTTTGATTTATGCTGGTTTTATTAATTTTAAATAAAATTAAGAAAACAATAAGAAAATATAAACATCATTGTTGACTACTGACTGTCGGTCGTGTTTGTAAACAGTAAACACAGTTTTAAAGACAACACTTTTCGTTTATTAGTCTAAATTCTAAAAATTTAACAAACACTGCTTAAATTTTCATATTTTTAATTTAATTATGAAAAATCACAATCACTTTTGTTTCAATTGCAAGAATTTTTAAATCAGAATCACTCAAATATAGCAATCAAGAAACCATTAGAATTTAGGAACAAACAAGAAGCAACAATAAATAAGCAAATTAATTAAAATATTTAAAAATGCAACAATTTAAATTCAAGCAAATTAATTCAAACTAAATAAGTTTAAGTTACTGTTTTTTTTTTAAATCAAACTTATAAAAGTTTTTTATGTCTCAAAATTCAGCTGAATGTTTGAAGTTTTCTTTTTTTACTTAACTTCTTACAAGTAATATTATTTTCCTTGCTACAAAAAATTATTTAATAATGCATTAGAAGAGCTCCAGATAATCATTTTTTCTATTTTTTCAATGCTATGACCTTCACCACATGAGTCAACATGAAAAAGAAGTTCATCATTAGCCAAAACATCCAATGTTATGTACATAGACAATTTTCTTTGATTCATTGAATGAAGAAAAGAAGGATTCTTTACAAGTTTATTAATAACAATATAATTGTATAGTACTAAATTTGTTGTTACATAATTGGGATATAACAGAGAACCTCTATTAATTCCTTGAAAATAAATGTTTATATCAGCTAGCGTATCATCTCTTCCTGTACAACTATATAACATTTCATTTTTTTTAACGGCATAACAGCAATGAATAATTATGAATCGAACGAATTAATCATAGGATAGCTAAATCTGAAATAGATTTTTTAAAAACGTCTTGAGAACTTTTAATCCAATAGATTTATTAATATCAACAAATTGTCTTTAGGGAAATTCTGCTAAAAAACAACGGAGTTCGAATTTTAAAATAATATTTTGAAATATTTTGATTGAATCCATTGTTAATCCTACTGGATGAAATAAAAAGATAAATTTTTACCTTTAAAAAAAATACACCTAAAAATCCTAGGATATTTGGTAATTCAATTACATTTTTAAAATATTTTAATTGTAAAAAATGAAAAAAAAAGTAAAAATTAATGTTTCTATTTCATTTATGATGTTAAACTGTTTATAAAAAAAATCATTTTTTTTGCAAAACTCTTTTTTGGTTAATGTTTTACTTATTAATTAATTTTTTTAAGGATTAAAAATCCCTAAACCAACTATAAAAGATTTATTCTTCAGTTAAAATTCTAATTTTTTTATTTCCAATTTTTTCTATGGATTAATATCGATAATTAACTTCAAATTATCACAAATAGGAAAAAAAATGTTTAGAAAATATTTTTTGAGGGTGTTCATTTTGTGCTAAATATTTTCTAAAAATTAAATATTTTAAAAATTAGGTTTTAAAATTCAAGTGTGGTGTGATTTAGGCCTGTATGTTTCAAATAAATTCAAAAATTATTCAGAAATAGTAGTTTTAAACAAAGTTTAAAACATCATTTTCATGTTTTAATTTTCGGTAATAGTGATTTCTTGACTTTTTGCAAGAAATAATTTCACGGAGTTTTCAAATAAAAAACCTTAAAAATAAAACAAATTCTTTTAAAATTGACTAAAAAATAAATTTTGTAGTTTTTGTTAATACATAAAAAAGAATAAAAAAATTTAATTCAGGAATATTTTTTCATGTTTAAAAACGATTCATAAAGTTGCAAGTATAGAAAAGTTAAGTAAGATTTTACTTTCTATTCCTAAGAATTTTTTTAAACATCTCATTGAAAAGAAAACATTATTTTCTGAAATAAAATATCAATAAAATATTAATTCAAATATTCTTAGAAAATATAATGTTTAACAACTTTTTTCGGCTTCAGTTTAAGTTTTAAAACATTTCGAAAAAAAAAAACTTACGAACGAATAGCCATGAATTTTATTTTTTTTAATTCAGATATTTTTTAAGATAATTTTTATTTCAATTTTATTCAAAGAAATAAAAATAATATCTTATTTTATTATATCAATTTGATATATTATAAACAAAGTGCTTTCTTTCTTGTGCTACGGCAAAACTAATTTTTTAGCAAATTTTGATTTTAGCCGCGACTGTTGAAATAAATGGTGATAAAATTTTAACTACTCACTTTGCTAAATGGACTTGGGGTAAAATTCTCCCTTTTAATGGCATGTTTCCATTTATCAAATAAATGCTTATTTTTTGGAAACGAAAAACAATGAACTTTCGGTGTATTTTTATATTCCCCTTTGCAATTTGGTTCTGAAAATAAGTTAACGCTAACGGACGCCGGGTAGTAAAACAACACTACTAAGTGTGACGTCAGCAAGTCAACTTTAATCATAGAATAGGCCTGGTTATAGCGACGGCCTCGACTTGGGTCACTATTACTAAATTTTTTAATTCTTTCTAACACATCTGAAATTTTGGTAAAAACTTTGGTTTGATTTTCATTAGCAGGTAACTAAATCGTTATGAGAGTTTACAATCAGGTCAATTTAACTTTAAATTTGATAATTTTCCAAGAATATTGTGTCACAGATGTACATTTTACTTTGGAAAATAATTTTAAAACTGAGAAATAATTTTTGTTTATAAATGTGTCAATTGCTCAAAAACGTTCTGAAAAATTTAAATATTTAAAAATTTCTCACAATTTTAGATTTCAGTCAATATAATTTCTGTTTGTAATACTCCAGTGTATTTTACTTACTGGAAATAGTAAATTTAATTCTTTTGCTTTATATTAAATCTAAAATTAAAACTTGAAGAAAACTTATTTTTAAAAATTCTATTTAAATTTGAAGTATCGAAAATGAGTGGATTTTGTCTAGGGTAGGGTTAGGGGGTGTGAGTCACAATCCTGACCCTGGTCAGGACCAGACTTCTGCACAGCTTCTCTTGTTGCAGACTAGAAAAAGAGAACATGTGCCTCTCTTATCCTTAAAAACATTGTAAGAGCACAATGGGCAATAAAATCACTATCCAAATATTAAGAGTGGTCATTATGGCAGAGTCTGTTATGTTGTTGGTTTTGACACAGTAGCTTTTGGTAGTTTTACTTTGGCTATTTTTGTCTGTTTTAGAAAGTCTAATGTAACTCTTTGGCTTGTATCTCATCCAGAAGACATTAGTTCCAATATAAAAGACTTTTATATCATCTGCAGAGTTGATCATGATGACGTCATCAATCACAAAGGCTTTCAAATTATGATGTTTTACTAATTTAGCAAAGGAGACTTTTAATATTCTATTGTCTTTATAGACACAGAATTTTATTACACACTCTTCATGCATCTTTGTTGGAAAGAGAACCAACTTAACATCGTAAATCCCATGTAAATTTCTATCCTTAATCCATGCTATTTCTTGATTATCTGAAAATAAATGAAAAAGTTATTAGCTTTTATCATTTTAGTAATAAATGGAATCAAATTAAATAAAATATTAACATACAATTTGAATCCAGTCAGTGATTAAAATAATAAAAAAAACAATATTGATTTAATTTAAGTTTAAATTTGCAAAAAAAAAAATAAAAATAATAAAAATAAAAACATTCAATGAATGATTTTTTTAATAGAAAAATAAATGATAGACATGTTGGTTATCACCGCATAGCTTTGCCTATTTTGCAAAGAAGTCATTAAGTGACATTGTCAAACTATAAAAACAGGACACTTCCTGTCTTCACTCTTTTTCCTTTCTTTTCCTTCTAGCAAACACAGAAGTGATACCATTTGGACTTTATTCCCGGGCATGGGAATATCTTTCCTCTTAGTAAGTGAACATTTCTCTCTCTCTCTCGCATGTGTGTCACATCTCCAAAAAACTGAAAGATATTTCCCTGCACACAGAGGGATGTAACTAGGATTAAAACCTTAGTTAACTTAGTTAGATGCCCTAATGTAAACAACGTACAGGCATAGTTTCAGTAAAATAACAAAACCAGCAAATCAGAATTAAGGGTTCAATGTTGGCCAATCAAACAGAAGATTGAAAATCTAAAATTGTGTTCAAGTTTAGCCTATCTCTAACAATATAAGCAGAGGAGAATCAGCATTTCAACAGTTACAAGTATAGTCACGCAAGAGAAGCAAATACATTGGGTGACTAAAAATGACATTTGCTTCACACATTGGTGCCATGAAATTCCACTCACTACTTTTGGACAAGAATTTTGACACAAGAACACTCTACAAATTGATAATCAAATTTATTTGTAAATATGAACAATGCTCTGCCTAATAAATAGTTACTATTCTTTGTTCTATAAATCAATGTTTGTGTTTATTCATATTTCTAGAATTAAAGGTGTTGCTACTTTAGGGCTGATGAAAAGAAATTGTAGCTATCACACCTTCTAAAAGTGTCTCACCCATACAATTCTTAACTAGTAATGTCTTCATTCCTTAACAGGCATAATAATGTATTTTCTCTCCCTTGTTATTCAGTTATATAAAAGCAAAAATATAATACATTGCTGTGTTGTAATTTATTCCACTTTTATACACCTGTGAATTTATACACCTGTAAATTTATACACCTGTAAACTTACTCATGCATAAATTTGGGTTGACATTGCTTTTTGTCTAACTAAGAGCAGTGTTGCTACGTATTTTTTCAAAAAATATGACAAAAGTCCAAGTTGGTGTGTACTACCCCAAACTCTTCAGCTAGTAAGGTCCAAACCTGAATGGGGGCCTTAGGCTATGTGACCAATTGATTTAATATTACATAAGGACATATGGCTCAGTGGATATAGATGTTGGTTAGTTCCTGACTTGACTCTTAGAGTTGCGAGTTCAATACCAAGCTACAGCAGTGGTGAACAAGTAACTTATGACTTCCAATCGAGTCTTTTCGCAGGGAAAGGAGTTCATATACTCCAGTGATTGTAATAAAGGGTCTGGTTCGAAATTTCTAGCAATTGAAGGAGGCCAGAGCATACAACGGCTGAAATGTCATACAAATGACAACAAAGATGAGGGCAATAGTCCGAATAATGTAAATAGTGTTTTGAAACATTTTCTACATAATTCATGAGAAGGCAAATAATTCTATGGCTAAAATATAGCTGAAAGTGCTCAGATAAACAGAACATTTGGACAATTTTTATATGTTATGTCCTTACAAGAAAGAAATCATAAGATCACAATAAAAATTACATAAAACTTAAACTTCACAGCTTGCCTGTCACTTTTAATGAAACTTGTATAAAAGAGAGACTGATGTCCCAATATATAAGTTTTTTTCATACAACAAAATGGCAATACATACGTAAGATAGAGAAACATAGTGAGAAATGACAAACTATAAAAACAAATAGCTTAATGATATTGCTTAAAAACAAAAAGATTTTTAAAAAATGATAAAAAGATCAGCTTAAAAATAAAGTTAATGAAACCTGCATAAAAGAGAGAGTGCTGCCCAAATATATAAGTTCTTTTCATACAACAAAATGGCAATACATACTTAAGGAGGAGAAATATTGAGAAATAACAAACTATAAAAACAAATAGTTTAATGATATTGCTTAAAAACGAAAAACCTGAGGCAAGCCTTTTTGTTTTTAAGCAATATCATTAAACTATTGTTTTTATAGTTTGTTATTTCTCACCATAGTCCTACTCCTTAAGGATATATATATATATATATATATATACATATACACACACACACACACACAGACATAGTCATCTGCAGATAGTCCTGTTTCACTATATCACAGCTCATCAGTATGTTTAGACATCCGATTGCTTCTAGCCAGGATCAAAACCCGAACGAACTAATATCAGTCAGCGATTCTACCTCTGAGCTATGGGTGCTCAGAAGAGGAAGGTGGACTTTAGCGTGTTATATACAGTGTAAACACATTCCAGTAGCTGAGAGTGTTCAAATTCATTACTGAATGAACAATGTGTAAATGTGTGAGTAGCTATTGCTAATGACGTCAAGTCCGTGAATGGCGAGGATAATCCAACAAGATTTACTTAATATTTTATATTAAGTGTTAGATCTGCATAGAGGGCTCAATGTTTGCTCCAACTGTCTCCAACAAATGATTAAACAGATTCCTGTCATCATAAATGCTAGAATCAACAAGTTAAATTCTAATAGAAAATCTTCAATGAAAATAAGACCCCTTACAATATTGCCCTAGAAAAGAAAAAGGCCTTCAGCAGGAATTACGCTACATGGAACCCTCCAAGGGTACTGGAATAAATAAACTCAAAAATAGAAAAAGAGTAATATAATTCAACCCCACTTTAATCAGCTATCTAATATTAATATCAATCAACACTTTCTGAAATTGATCGACAAACATTTTAAGTAGAACAACCTACTAAGTAAGATTTTCAATAGGAAAACATTGAAAATTAGTTATTCCTGCACTAACATCATTAATTGCATCATCAACTCACAATAACAGCATACTAAATAAACTTTATAAGAATCAACAAACAGATAGTACAACCTCCTGTAACTGTCAAGTCAAAAACAAATGCCCAGTTGAAGGTATATGCAAATCGTAAAATATCACATACCAAGCCACCATTTTCCCTAGTGAAAACAGAAACAAGAAAAAAGTATATATAAGAATTTCTGCTAGACCATGGAAACAACGTCCATATAATCATAAGCAATCTGTCTCTAAACCATACCTAAAATATCAAACTGCTCTTTGTGGCAAAAGAAGAGATGTACCTTGTAGAGCAAAGCGTTCAAGGACTTGTCTTGCGTGTAGATGGTAGAGAAAGAAGCATGGCTGCCTCTAGCGGAGACATGTTCCATCTATATGAGTGAATATTTGACGAAACAAACATCATGGCAACAGACACAAAAATTGCAGTGCGCATGCGCTACCAGACTGATAGTGAGGCCCCTATTCATTTGCATAAGCATATGCCTCACCGGCATAAAAGCTGAGTATTTGTGAGGATAAACAGTTCACACTTGAGGTTTGCGAGACACACATGTTTTTCGTTGCGGTGTCTGTCTGACTTAGAAAAGGAAGAAGAAGATGACAACGACTATGGTGAAGACAAAGATCTGAGTGTGATTTGAAATCGGATCTTGAAGGAATTCTTTCTGTGACTCTGTAAGAGTCACAGAAAGAATTCGAATCACACTCAGATCTTTCTAAACATATCTGGGAATTAAGACAGAAATCTCTTATCACAGGTTGAATGGAAGATTATAGGCAAATCTCAAACCCCCCAACAGCTTCAGAAACAGATGCAATTTATGCTTAGATAAAAAATTAGAATCATCAAATTCAGAGAAACTGGCAAATTATTAAACCAGAGAAATGAAACCATTTTTAAACGCCGTCATGAAAACAAATTTAAACTATTACATAGAATCTTCTAATAACTCCATTCCATCTTACTTGCTTCATTCCTATCTTGCATTGATTATTCATTGAAAGATTTTACAGATTGAAAAAATATAATGCCAGGATATGTATGCAATGACTTTGTATTATGTATGAATTTGAGAGTGTCCTACTTTGCATTATGTAATTATGCATGTATTTTAATATGAATATTTTACGTGTATAAGGGCGAACCTAGTTTCATGGTTATATAAGGTTTTTTGTGTATATGAGTGCACCTAGTTATATAAATGTTCCGAGTATATGGGTGCACTCTATTAGAATTATATTTATTTATAATTATATGTATAATTGTATACATATTTCGTGTATAAGGTTGCACCTAGTTATATATATATCCTTCAAGCATATGAGTGTCCCTAATCATGCATATTTTTTTTCGTGAATATGGGGGCACCTAATTATATGTATGTTGAAGCTATTTTTTTTCGTGTATATGGGGCACCTAATTATATGTATGTTGCAGCTATTTTTTTTCGTGTATATGGGGGCACCTAATTATATGTATGTTGAAGCTATTTTTTTCGTGCATATGGGGGCACCTAATTATATGTATGTTGAAGCTATTTTTTTTCGTGTATATGGGGGCACCTAATTATATGTATGTTGAAGCTATTTTTTTTCCTGTATATGGGGGCACCTAATTATATGTATGTTGAAGCTATTTTCGTGCATATGGGGGCACCTAATTATATGTATGTTGAAGCTATTTTTTTTTTCGTGCATATGGGGGCACCTAATTATATGTATGTTGACTATTTTTTTCGTGTATATGGGGGCACCTAATTATATGTATGTTGAAGCTATTTTTTTTCGTGTATATGGGGGCACCTAATTATATGTATGTTGAAGCTATTTTTCGTGCACATGGGGGCACCTAATTATATGTATGTTGAAGCTATTTTTTTCGTGCATATGGGGGCACCTAATTATATGTATGTTGAAGCTATTTTTTTTCGTGCATATGGGGGCACCTAATTATATGTATGTTGAAGCTATATTTTTTCGTGCATATGGGGGCACCTAATTATATGTATGTTGAAGCTATTTTTTTTCGTATATGGGGGCACCTAATTATATGTATGTTGAAGCTATTTTTTTTCGTGTATATGGGGGGCACCTAATTATATGTATGTTGAAGCTATTTTTTTTCGTGCATATGGGGGCACCTAATTATGTATGTTGAAGCTATTTTTTTTCGTGCATATGGGGGCACCTAATTATATGTATGTTGAAGCTATTTTTTTCGTGCATATGGGGGCACCTAATTATATGTATGTTGAAGCTATTTTTTTCGTGTATATGGGGGCACCTAATTATATGTATGTTGAAGCTATTTTTTTTCGTGTATATGGGGGCACCTAATTATATGTATGTTGAAGCTATTTTTTTCGTGCATATGGGGGCACTAATTATATGTATGTTGAAGCTATTTTTTTCGTGCATATGGGGGGCACCTAATTATATGTATGTTGAAGCTATTACTACCGTGCATATGGGGGCACCTAATTATATGTATGTTGAAGCTATATTTTTTCGTGCATATGGGGGCACCTAATTATATGTATGTTGAAGCTATTTTTTTTCGTGCATATGGGGGCACCTAATTATATGTATGTTGAAGCTATTTTTTTCGTGTATATGGGGGCACCTAATTATATGTATGTTGAAGCTATTTTCGTGTATATGGGGGCACCTAATTATATGTATGTTGAAGCTATTTTTCGTGTATATGGGGGCACCTAATTATATGTATGTTGAAGCTATTTTTTCTGATGTATATGGGGCACCTAATTATATGTATGTTGAAGCTATTTTTTTCGTGCATATGGGGGCACCTAATTATATGTATGTTGAAGCTATTTTTTTTCGTGTATATGGGGGCACCTAATTATATGTATGTTGAAGCTATTTTTCGTGTATATGGGGGCACCTAATTATATGTATGTTGAAGCTATTTTTTTTCGTGTATATGGGGGCACCTAATTATATGTATGTTGAAGCTATTTTTTTTCGTGCATATGGGGGCACCTAATTATATGTATGTTGAAGCTATTTTTTTTCGTGCATATGGGGCACCTAATTATATGTATGTTGAAGCTATGTTTTTCGTGCATATGGGGGCACCTAATTATATGTATGTTGAAGCTATTTTTTTTTCGTGCATATGGGGGCACCTAATTATATGTATGTTGAAGCTATTTTTCGTGCATATGGGGGCACCTAATTATATGTATGTTGAAGCTATTTTTTCGTGCATATGGGGGCACCTAATTATATGTATGTTGAAGCTATTTTTTTCGTGTAAATGGGGGCACCTAATTATATGTATGTTGAAGCTATTTTTTTTCGTGCATATGGGGGCACCTAATTATATGTATGTTGAAGCTATTTTTTTCGTGCATATGGGGTCACCTAATTATATGTATGTTGAAGCTATTTTTTTTCGTGCATATGGGGGCACCTAATTATATGTATGTTGAAGCTATTTTTTTTCGTGCATATGGGGGCACCTAATTATATGTATGTTGAAGCTATATTTTTTCGTGCATATGGGGGCACCTAATTATATGTATGTTGAAGCTATATTTTTTCGTGCATATGGGGGCACCTAATTATATATGTTGAAGCTATATTTTTTCGTGCATATGGGGGCACCTAATTATATGTATGTTGAAGCTATTTTTTTTCGTGCATATGGGGGCACCTAATTATATGTATGTTGAAGCTATATTTTCGTGCATATGGGGGCACCTAATTATATGTATGTTGAAGCTATTTTTTTTCGTGCATATGGGGGCACCTAATTATATGTATGTTGAAGCTATTTTTTTTTTGGTGCATATGGGGGCACCTAATTATATGTATGTTGAAGCTATTTTTTTTCGTGTATATGGGGGCACCTAATTATATGTATGTTGAAGCTATTTTTTTTCGTGTAATTGGGGGCACCTAATTATATGTATGTTGAAGCTATTTTTTTTTCGTGCATATGGGGGCACCTAATTATATGTATGTTGAAGCTATTTTTTTTCGTGTAATTGGGGGCACCTAATTATATGTATGTTGAAGCTGTTTTTTTTCGTGCATATGGGGGCACCTAATTATATGTATGTTGGAGATATATTTTCGTGCATATGGGGGCACCTAATTATATGTATGTTGAAGCTATTTTTTTTCGTGCATATGGGGACACCTAATTATATGTATGTTGGAGCTATTTTTTTTCGTGCATATGGGGGCACCTAATTATATGTATGTTGAAGCTATTTTTTTTCGTGCATATGGGGGCACTAATTATATATGTTGAAGCTATTTTTTTTCGTGCATATGGGGGCACCTAATTATATGTATGTTGAAGCTATTTTTTTTCGTGCATATGGGGGCACCTAATTATATGTATGTTGAAGCTATTACTTTTTTTTCGTGCATATGGGGGCACCTAATTATATGTATGTTGAAGCTATTTTTTTCGTGCATATGGGGGCACCTAATTATGTCTATGTTGAAGCTATTTTTTTTCGTGCATATGGGGGCACCTAATTATATCTATGTTGAAGCTATTTTTTTTCGTGCATATGGGGGCACCTAATTATATATCTTGAAGCTATTTTTTTTCGTGCATATGGGGGCACCTAATTATATCTATGTTGAAGCTATTTTTTCGTGCATATGGGGGCACCTAATTATATCTATGTTGAAGCTATTTTTTTTCGTGCATATGGGGGCACCTAATTATATCTATGTTGAAGCTATTTTTCGTGCATATGGGGGCACCCTAATTATATCTATGTTGAAGCTATTTTTTTTCGTGCATTGGGGGCACCTAATTATATCTATGTTGAAGCTATTTTTTTCGTGTATACGGGGGCACCTAATTATATGTATGTTGAAGCTATTTTTTTCGTGCATACGGGGGCACCTAATTATATGTATGTTGAAGCTATTTTTTTCGTGCATACGGGGGCACCTAATTATATGTATGTTGAAGCTATTTTCGTGCATACGGGGGCACCTAATTATATGTATGTTGAAGCTATTTTTTTTCGTGCATACGGTGCACCTAATTATATGTATGTTGAAGCTATTTTTTTTCGTGCATACGGGGGCACCTAATTATATGTATGTTGAAGCTATTTTTTTCGTGCATACGGGGGCACCTAATTATATGTATGTTGAAGCTATTTTTTTTCCTGTATATGGGGGCACCTAATTATATGTATGTTGAAGCTATTTTTTTTCCCTGTATATGGGGGCACCTAATTATATGTATGTTGAAGCTATTTTTTTTCGTGAATATGGGGGCACCTAATTATATGTATGTTGAAGCTATTTTTTCGTGCATATGGGGGCACCTAATTATATGTATGTTGAAGCTATTTTTTTCGTGTATATGGGGGCACCTAATTATATGTATGTTGAAGCTATTTTTTTCGTGAATATGGGGGCACCTAATTATATGTATGTTGAAGCTATTTTTTTCGTGCATACGGGGGCACCTAATTATATGTATGTTGAAGCTATTTTTTTCCTGTATATGGGGGCACCTAATTATATGTATGTTGAAGCTATTTTTTTTCGTGAATATGGGGGCACCTAATTATATGTATGTTGAAGCTATTTTTTTTTCGTGCATATGGGGGCACCTAATTATATGTATGTTGAAGCTATTTTTTTCGTGCATATGCATAAGGGCACCTAATTATATGTATGTTGAAGCTATTTTTTTCGTGTATATGGGGGCACTAATTATATGTATGTTGAAGCTATTTTTTTTCGTGCATATGGGGGCACCTAATTATGTATGTTGAAGCTATTTTTTTTCGTGCATATGGGGGCACCTAATTATATGTATGTTGAAGCTATTTTTTTTTTGGTGCATATGGGAGCACCTAATTATATGTATGTTGAAGCTATTTTTTTTCGTGTATATGGGGGCACCTAATTATATGTATGTTGAAGCTATTTTTTTCGTGTAATTGGGGGCACCTAATTATATGTATGTTGAAGCTATTTTTTTCGTGCATATGGGGGCACCTATTATATGTATGTTGAAGCTATTTTTGTTCGTGTAATTGGGGGCACCTAATTATATGTATGTTGAAGCTGTTTTTTTTCGTGCATATGGGGGCACCTAATTATATCTATGTTGAAGCTATTTTTTTTCGTGTATACGGGGGCACCTAATTATATGTATGTTGAAGCTATTTTTTTTCGTGCATACGGGGGCACCTAATTATATGTATGTTGAAGCTATTTTTTTTCGTGCATACGGGGGCACCTAATTATATGTATGTTGAAGCTATTTTTTTTCGTGCATACGGGGGCACCTAATTATATGTATGTTGAAGCTATTTTTTTTCGTGCATACGGGTGCACCTAATTATATGTATGTTGAAGCTATTTTTTTTCGTGCATACGGGGGCACCTAATTATATGTATGTTGAAGCTATTTTTTTTCGTGCATACGGGGGAACCTAATTATATGTATGTTGAAGCTATTTTTTTTCGTGCATACGGGGGCACCTAATTATATGTATGTTGAAGCTATTTTTTTTCCTGTATATGGGGGCACCTAATTATATGTATGTTGAAGCTATTTTTTTTCCTGTATATGGGGGCACCTAATTATATGTATGTTGAAGCTATTTTTTTTCGTGAATATGGGGGCACCTAATTATATGTATGTTGAAGCTATTTTTTTTCGTGCATATGGGGGCACCTAATTATATGTATGTTGAAGCTATTTTTTTTCGTGCATATGGGGGCACCTAATTATATATATGTTGAAGCTATTTTTTTTCGTGTATATGGGGGCACCTAATTATATGTATGTTGAAGCTATTTTTTTTCGTGTATATGGGGGCACCTAATTATATGTATGTTGAAGCTATTTTTTTTCGTGTATATGGGGGCACCTAATTATATGTATGTTGAAGCTATTTTTTTTCGTGTATATGGGGGCACCTAATTATATGTATGTTGAAGCTATTTTTGTTTTAAGGATGTGATTGATTGTAATCTACTGTATTCATCAGTAAATTCATGTATGTGCATGTATATGCATGTATGTGCGTGTTGGTGTTGGTGTTGGTGTTGGAATCCAAATGATAATTGCCGTATATGTATGCAACAGTTTTTATGATATATGTAATCTGAAGTATGCCATCACGTTTGGGTTGAAAAACTAGACACATATGCGTATACATGTTAGCACTGTTCTTATATATACATATATATATACACTTATGAGTTTTTATAAGCGAGTACATGGATGGAGAAAGGCGAGAGTTTGCAGAGATAAGAAATTTATATGTATTTGTAGAAAAGTTTGTGTATGTATATACATATATGTACATATAGGCAGGAGTGTGTATATGTATTGCAGATATATCGGTGTATGTGTAGGTGTGTGTGTAAATATGTAAATATATGCATATTTTTGAGTATATGTGAGGTTTCTTAATATACTTACATTTCAAACATATGCACCGTTGTGGAGGCACTAGAGGGTGTCGTCAGTGATGTCTTTGCGTGGATCGTGGGCGGGGGGGGGGGGGTCACTCAACATCATACCCCCCACCCCCACTCACCGCGCTGACCCGACTAGAGATGATCAGTCTCTGGTCCACCCTCAATAAGTGCTTTCAGACACTAGAAAAAATTTATAACGTTTGGGGCCCCATACAAAGTCTTACAAACGTTTTCGACTGGTGACAGAGCCACTTTACATTCAGAAGTGAACCGTACATGAACTCGTCCAAAAATATATAAACCAATTTACTTAAAAAAAGCCCCAAAAAACTCTTGACTAAGAATTAATCATGATTTGTTTAAAAAATAAATAAATATATACAAATAGATATAATTTTTAAGTCGTTTTTAAAAAAAAGGTATGAGGATAAAAAACTCGTCTAAGAATTTATCAAAAGAAAAAAAATCTGTTTAAAAAAAATACAATTATCTACAAATATGTATAAATTTAAAATTGTTCCCCAAAAATTAGAAAAATAAATAAATAAATATATATATACAAAAGTACTTTAAAATCTTTTTAAAACCACACATAAATATATAATAAATTTATGTACAAGTAAAAAAAACCTTAATTACAATTAAATACATTAATTTAAAAACTTATTTATGCATTTTATCTTGTTTACGAGTACTAATAAAAAATGAAAAGACCTCAGAAATGCAGAATTTCGGGGAATTTTAGCTAACAATTTGCTTTGAAACCAGGTACTCGTCCTTTTGGCCCGTAACCAATTAGCTGTTCTTTCCGCTGTTTCGGTTATGGACTTGAGTGCTTTTCTTTTTTTAACTCCCACTATCCCAATATCTGTTAAAGTTTTGCTTAAGGACCTTGCTGCAAATCCTCTAGTCCCCACTTTTATCGGAGTGCAGCTAGCCCTCCAGCCTTTAACCCTGCAACTCACTAGCAGTTCGTCGTATTTTAACTTTTTCCTTTCATGAGCTTCTTCTGTGTTTTCTTCCCAGGGGACCGTCAGTTCCCACAAAACTATCTTCTTCAAATTATGTGAGAAGAAAACTATATCTGGGCGAAGTTTTGTAGTGGCAATTTACTCTGGGAATTTCAATCTTGAGCCTATATCGGCCCTTATTTCCCAGTCTGTTGCAGGAGATAACAGGTTTTGATTTACCTTTCTATTTTGTGTGATTTTCGCGCCCACTTTAATAAATTTTATTTGCCTTGTGTCTGGGTTGTAAACATTCTCTTTGATAGCATTTTGAACTATTTTCACGATCTCTTTTAGAATTTCATCATGGCACCATCTGTAACACCCATCAGCCAGTGCAGATTTACAGCTACTCAGGATATGTTTTAAGGTACCTTTGCACCCACAAAAATGACAATTTGGCGACTGGGCTTTGTACCATAATTGTAAGTTTGTGGGGCTGGCAGGGTGTTGTATACTGCCCAAATCAGAAATTTTAATCTGAAGTTACCGTGCCATATTTCAGACCATTTGATTTGGTGTTTCAACATAGAGCTCCAATTGGTCCATGCACCTTGCTGTCTCATCCCGACTTGGATTGCTATTCGTTTCTCTTCTTTGCCATTTCTGATTTCTTCCTGCAAAAGATAACTTTTCTTTTTTCTTTGCAGTTTGTCATATTTTTCTGAGGGGAAAAACCCGAGGCCCGCACGTCCAGTAGCTACAGTCCCTAGTATTGCTTTTTCTTGGATTCTTTCTTTTGCTGTATTCAATTCTTTTGGAGCATTCCATTTTTTACCTGTATTTACTGATATTCCCACACCAGCTACTTTGGGATCTTTTCAGCACTTTTACTGGATTGTGGCTCTCATTTTAGCTACTTTAAATTCTTCGTATAGGCTTTGAAATGGGAGTTTCAGTGCATTTGTTTTCCTGTATAACGCTGCGCTGCATAGGGATCTTGGCAAACCTAACCACCTACGTAGTTGTGATGTTATGCTTCGTTCCATAAGTTCTGCCATGGAGGAAGTGAAATCGTAGATATTTACAGGCCAGAATATTTTTGGAAGAATGACTTGTTAATAAATCCAAGCTTTATATTTGCCAGGTAAGCCAGACTTATCAACCCTGATTAGCCACCCTTCTAGATTCTCCTTTATTAATATTACAGATTTTGTATCTTTTAGGATTTCATCGAACTGTTCCCCCAAGCTCTTTATTGGCTTTTGATGTATTGTAGGTATGTCATCTCCAAAGAACTTAAATCTTTCGTTTTTCGAAAACTTACCTTTCTTCATTACTAGGAATCGTGATTTGGAAGCGTTAAAACTCATTCTCGCCCAGTCGATGAGTTTTTCGATGCCCTTCAGCAACCACCTTGCCCCAATGGCAGATGTGCTGGTTATGGTCATGTCATCCATATACGCGCGAATCGGTGGTTGCCTTTCACCGGATCTGGTGACTGGTCTTTGACATTCTACTTCAGCAGCTTTTATCAGCATATTCATTGATAATGTGAAGAGAGTCGCTGAAATAATGCAGCCTGTTATTATCCCTCTTTCAAGATTGTGTCACGCTGAACTTGAGATCTTTGTTACTGCTCTCATTTTAAAATCCTTATAGTAGTTTAAAATGAGCTTGGTGAAAGCAGTGGGTATATGGTACCGAATTAAAGCTTCTTCTACCAGACGATGGGGAATTGACCCATAAGCATTCTTAAGGTCTAACCAGAGGACTGCAATATCTCCCTTATTTTCCTTGGCATCTTTTAGTAGTTGGGTAATGACCCCTGTATGTTCCATGCATCCTGGCATGCCTGGAACTCCTCCTTTTTGAACAGAGGTGTCAATGTAGTTATTTATTATTAAATATTTTGACAGCCTACTATTTAATAAGCTGAAGGAAATTTTTCTTTCAACATTCAGCAGCAAAATACATCTGAATTGGTTGATTTTCTTGGCATTTTCCACTTTGGGGATCCATATTCCTTCGGAATACTTCCACTGGTCTGCTATCTTCTCTCTCTTCCAAATGACCTTCAGTAACTTCCATAGGATACATTGTAATTTCGGGCATCTTTTGTAAATTAAGTACGGGACTCCAATCAGGCCTGGAGCGAAGCTTGCCCGAGCTTTTTTAAGCACTAATTGCAACTCAACCAAGCTAGGTAGTCCTATGTCAAGATCAATTGAAGGAGGATCTGGTGTAAGAAGTAGATGGTTTTCGCCAAGTTGTTAGTATTATTTATATGTATATAAGTCTGGTCTTCATAAATATGTACACTACCAGCCATAATTATTAGGCCACCCCAGTGTTTTAAAAAAATAATGTATTTCATACTATTTTTTAGTATTTATTGCCAAGTGAATAATTGTAAATGAAAATAAAATGGGTCTTTTCTTAATACTGCACAAAAACATGTGCATCAAATGATTTTATAAATATTTAATAATTACCTATATTGCAGTTTTTCATCAATGAAAGAATGAAGAAAATTTGGGGTGGTTCGGACAAGTTCATCTTTGCATCTATGCCTTGTAAAAATTTTGCAAAGTAATAATAACAAAAAAGCCATTCTATTTCCATTTAGAATTATCCACTTAAAAATAGTATGAACTACATCATTTCTATTAAAAAACTCGGGTGGCCTAATAAGTATGGCCGGTAGTGTATATGTGTGTGCGAACACAGTAGTTACATGTAGATATGGATGGATGGTAGGTGTTTGCATAGACACATTTGTATGTACATAGATGCAAGTATGGACATATGTGGAATGTGTGTGTGTGTGTGTGTGAGAGTATGACCCAAATGGCCTAAATAAAATATATTTGGGCTCAACCAAAGACACATTTAAGACCAGGTGGTTTAATCACAGATCTACCTTCAAAATAGAAAAAGTAAAAAACTGTACAAAATTGGCTAGCCATGTGTGGAAATTAAGATCAAAATATGAAAAAGACCAAGACATAACGTGGAGCATTGCAAAAACAGCCAAGCCTTACAACAATGGCAAAATATGTAGACTGTGCCAAAGAGAAAAGTTAGAGATGCTATTCCGAAACAAAAATGAACTGTTGAACAAAAGAATGGAAATTATGACAAAGTGTATCCATACTAAGAAATACATCTGAGGTTCATACAACCATGGATAAAAATGCCATAATTCATTTTAATTTAAAAATTGTGCATTCAAAAATTCCCTGGCACGTGAGTATTCAAATAAAAGACCGGTACACGAGTGTTCTTAAAAAGAAAAACAATAAACGGTAAAATCAGTTATTAAAAATCGCCTGAAGATACCACTCATGGTAGAAACCTAGGTCACACAAAAACTTGTTTAAAAATAGAAAATATTCAAATGTTCTACAATGTAATTGTATTGAACACTTTTTAATATAACTGTGCACTGGTCTAACCCTATTAGGACCAAAAACTAAGCATTAAACAATCAATATCTATATAAATGTGTGTGTGTGTGTGTGTATGTGTGTGTGTATATTTTCTGAGTATATATTAGGTTTGTTAATATACTTGTGTAAATATGTGTTAGCATTATTTATATGTGTATAAGTCCAGTCTTTATAAATATGTATGTGAGTGTGCAAACACAGTATATGTGTGGGTATGGATAGATGTGTGTATGTGTGTATATGTAGGCGTACATACAGATGCATTTGTATATACATATGTGTAAGTGTCCATGCATGAATGTGTTCATATATAAGGTTTTATGTATATACATATTCATGTGCTTGTGAGTGGCATGAAATGGTTTTATGACACTAATGGACTTTCCTCACCTGGCCTTAAGGATTCTGAACCAAGATAAGACCAAAATCTTGGTTCTGGATTATATTACTTGATTTCCATTTCATTTTAAAAGAAATGTTTATTCTGGGAAAATATTTGTATCAAAAGGAACAAATATAGTGTGGTCTGATGAAATGAGCTTATTTAGTTCATAGAAATAAATTATAATTTATAACCACTCTAAATGATGTGTTGATGTTTCCTTTATATATATATATATATATATATATATATATATATATATATATACTTCTTTATCCAAATGTAGTAGCTGTCTGCTTAACAATTTGGGTAAGGAAAGTATGTATGTAATCAAATGTAAAAGAGGATGTTTAAAAGGTTGTGAAAATATTTAAATGTAGCAGGATGATGTAGCCATGTAAAATTACCAGCAAGTCACACAAGTGTTGTATTTTGGCTCTGGGTATGCTATGATGCACACATCACTGGAGAAGGAACAAAATTCATTCCTCAATTCTGATTTAGAAGGAGTCAGAAACCCAATCCTAATAAACTTCTACTCCTGCCGAAAAGACTCGAGGAGTGGAAACTGGACGTTAGGCAAACCGATTGGAGGAAAAAAGAGACTTATTTTGCCTTAACAGGTTTAACTGACTTTGAAATAAGACATTAGAATGATACGTTCTCCTTTTACTCAGTATCAACAACTCCCAACCTGGGATGAGCTATAAAATTATGATGTTGGAATCATGAAAGAAACAAAAAAAGGAGTGGGGGTTGTAAAACTCAAAAATTCAGATAATTATGAAATTTTATTGACCATTTTGGGAAATATTTGAAAATAATAGAAGTATTTTTAAAAATTTTGTACAAATCTGTTTAGGTGTGTTACTGGATTTAAATATAAATGCACACAAGTGCTCATTCACACACAATTTGAATGTAATTGAAATGAACATCTGTTTGGCAAGGGCTAATTTTCTTATCTGGTTGGTAATATAGAGGGTTTGGGCAGTTAGCTTATGACAATGACCAGAGCAATTAGCCATGGTTCAGTGTAACAGAAAAAGAGTATAAACCAAATTTTTTAATGCTTTCAAGTCCTTTCTATGATTCCTGCATTTGAATTGAATATATTTTCAAATTAATTTAATATTTTAGATGGAAAAAAAATTTAAATTTGAAGCTTGATTATCTTGCTGGCAGAAAAGCAATAAATACCAAACGAGCAATTAATAAAACGGATAAAAAATAAATACAGGATACACATCACAAAAATAAGTATTCTTCAGTTATTTGATAGTGAGGAAGAGCTTTATTTTCTACCAGCCACATTTTAAATATGGTGAATAATGGTAACTCCTCATCCTAGAGATTCAGACAGAAATTATCAAAATGTGGTACACAAATGTGATAACAACAACAAAGATAAGGACAATAGTCCACATGTCAATAGTATAAATAATGATAACTCCTCATCCCAGAGATTCGGAAATTATTTAAGGATTTTACATAGAAAAAAATATCTATTTGTTATGAAAATGCTTAAATTTTAGATAAAAATCATAAGATTACTTACGTAAAACAGTTTGTGTGGGTAACTCTTTATATACACATTCTAGAAACGATAAAATGCATATAATCAGTTGATATTAACTGCCACATAGTATTTCTTTGTATAGCAAATATTTATGAGCAGGTACTGCAAAGCTCTCATTCTGACTAACAAGGCAATTCAAAATAAATTCTGACCTTTGGTCAGATTTCAGTAAATAGAACAGGCCAGGAACTTTTCAGCACACTTACTCATACAAGAGACAAAAATACAAAAAATTATACAAGAGAAGTTTCAGGGCAGAATTTTTAAAATCTTGTAAAATCTGTTTTAACACTAAAATAAATAAGAGAAATTGATGTATGATGCTTGATGTTGTTAATTTACAAATGAAATTGGTTAAATTTATTCAAATTCTTAAATTCCATAATGTGGGATTTTTTTTTCATTTATTCAATTTTGCATAAAAAGTATTATTTAATAAATAAGTTTCTCAGGAATATCTGAAGAGTAAATTAAATGTAACTGGCAACAAACTGGCCCAACAAACAGAATTGATAAAGTTCGCACAAAAAAAAAAAAAAAAAAAAAAGAAAAAAAAATCAAGCAAGTAAACAATAATCAGGCAAAACAGTAAAAAGACAAAAAGTTCCAAAAATTGTAATGGTGTTAAACACAGAAAAGTGGCTACAGACATGCAATCACAACATCCTGACTTCAAGACATAAAAGGGACAGAACCAAATCAAATGAGACTAATAAGTGGCCTAATCTTATTGGCTAGGTAGTAATCCCATCATGCATCTGTGTGATTTTAGCTATAAATTGTGGTGGGAGATGTATTTTGGAGTCATCCCCTATTAGATGGCTTTTTCTGTTCTTTCTGGCAATTGCTTCACTCTACAGTTTATTGCACAACACTGCTGTGTCCATAAAGTAAATATTTGACTGTGTTTGTCCTTGTTGTTCTTCATTGTATTTTTGTGAATTTTTTTGTGTGTTGCAATACCATTCATTTATCAATTATCTGATGACGGTCCTGGAAACTCTTGACATTGTTTCTCCTCAAAATATCTCCTTGTTGACAACCAATGCTAAATCGTGTAAGCTTATTGTTATGAGAATATGCCTCTCGGGGTGGAGTTGAGTTGGGTTGAATTACCCCGGTCTAATACTTGGCATTCAGACTGATGTGTAGCACTCTTGTATTTGTTTTCTGTTTCACAAATTCCCAAGTTTGGTTTTTCTTCCGGACCTAATCTGGGTTGACGACACTTATCAATGTCAACAGGGAGATGGAGGAGGCCATAAAAATCTTCAAATTGTTCCTAAAATCTTTATGAGGCGGTTGAGGACAATGTAAGACTTGGAATGGAGGAGAAAGTGGCAAAGAGCCAGTGGTGGTCATAGAAAAATCCAACCCGCAACTGAATAGACTGAGGTGGTGAGGAGGGGTAAGAAAGCAGCCCACCCTCTGCTACAGGGGGACATCACATCAAAAACAACTCCATTCCCCAAGAAGCAGCAGTGGGATGTGCAGCAGCTAGATTCGGTGAAGTCTCCTGATATCAGGATTAAGTGTGAGGAAATGTCTCCATTTCTCTTCACTGACTGTAAAGGGGGGGGAAAGATGAGAAGGAAAAAGAAAAAGTGACCAAGAAAGGAAAGCAGATCAAATCAGGGCAGAAAGAGCCCTGGCTGCCACCAAGACCCAATCCACCCATGCTTTGCCTGTGAAAGCACAGTAGACCTCTGATAAGGTAAGGAGTCTCTCCTTCCCCCTCTAGGACTTCTACTCCTTCTCCCAAACCCACCTCTAATCCTTCCCAAGAAAAGGAAAAAAAGCAACTTGATGAGCGAGAAGCTCTGTGAAGTGGACAGGCAGGCCCTTGAGAAAGACATTTCCTCCCAGAGGAAGGCCCTCTTAAGGCTACCATTTAAAATATTCTCAGTCAACAAGAAGTTGGTTGAGGACCCCAAGAACTTCTTTAATGTTTCCAAGGTGATCACCTTCATAATGAACACTGATGAAAACCTCAAAGTATGTTACCACTGGGCCAGGTGATAACATACTTTGAGATTTCCCCTAGAAGGACACTTTCCTGGAACTCAGAATGGTCTCAAATAGGGTCACCTGAGTTGAAGAAAATGGCACAGCTCTGTGCAGGAAGGGTATCAGTTCTTCTCCATCTCTCTTTGTATAGGACATTAAAGCTCACATTTCAGACAGATGTCAACAGCATTGTTCTGGATGAATGAGTTATGTCCATGATTGGCACTGGCAGTCTAGGACAATCTATTGAGCTCCCTATTCCCACAGATTTTCATCCAATATGTGTATAAGAGATCTAACTTGAAGAATAGAGATCCAGCTAGCCAGCTTGAAAGATCAGAGTAACGCTGCTTACCTGCTTTGTGATCCTTCAGAGTATATGTGGACATGATCCAGGAGACACTGCGCTCTGTCTAGTGACTATCATCTATTCAGCAACGAGGACCAGCTGGTCAGAGTTGTTTCCTTGGTGGATAAATGTACCCTGGGTACAACCTTGTTCATATTGATACAGGGGGCCAGTTGTTCATGGTCGATATCTTGATGGAGCATTTGTAGTCAGTTGAGATTCTGTTGGGACCCAAGCAGACTTGTGCTGATCAGATCAATTTGATTGAATCCAAGGCATTTAATAGGCTCAAAATTCCCAACCACGCCATTTTTTTTTATTTTCTATCTCAACTGGGTCAGTCTTTGATTTTTCCATTCGATTATTTATTTTTATCCTTCCCTCTCCATTAGTGAGTGTGCTTCTTGATTCTGTC
Organism: Ascarosepion bandense; assembly: GCA_037127315.1. Classification (NCBI taxonomy): domain Eukaryota; kingdom Metazoa; phylum Mollusca; class Cephalopoda; order Sepiida; family Sepiidae; genus Ascarosepion; species Ascarosepion bandense. Next base: position 1,271,038 of record JBBBDQ010001851.1, read on the forward strand.
TATCGGTAGAATACAGCGCTACTCTTAGTTTTAAGGGGTGGATTGGTCTTACTAACATTGTAACAGAACATTCAAACTAAAAATCAACATTCTAGTTTGTTTTTAGGTTCATTTCATCCCCTACTCATTTTCAGATATTTTTGTAAAAAAGGAACAATTGTATATAAAATATAAAAAAAAGTTTCATGTGATGAGTTTTTCTTTTTTGATCTCCTGTCACTATGTGGGATATTCAGGTTTGGCTGGTGATGGAGGAGTTCTTTTGGTGAATCTGATTAGCTAAGTCTAGGATAGAAAATTTTGATTGCCTCACCCCACTTCCTTTTCTGTTTAACTTTTAATATTTCAAAACATTTTCTTTATATCATAATATCTTTTATTTTATTGACTTACAAAAACGGGGTAAAGGAAAAAATATTTTTTTCCTCACTGGCCACAACCTAAATATATTCTTGTATTTAATCTTCATTTTGCCTTTATAAAGGGAATTTTTTTATATTATTCATAATTCTGATTTATTTCTCTTTGATTTATTGAGAACAAAGTAAATGTTGAAATTAGAAAACACTTTATTGAATGATATTTTTACACATTTGTTTTCTATAAAAGTCTGGAATATTTTGATAGCATTAAATCTTTCACTAATGAGCAGAATGAAATTCCAACTTTCCAATTTTGAACTTAATCTTTAGGCGTTTCCTCAAAACAATTTTGTAAAAAAAAAATTTTGTCTTTATTTATCATATCAAATCCAAACTTTCAAATTGACTGCAATACTTTAGTGATTAGCTTCTTCAGTAATTTAATGTGTAGGGTTTCTTGCAAGAATATTTTATAGTACATGAAATAATGGTGGTGAGAAAGAGTACATTCACAAAATAACAGACCAATTGATTTGTAATGCCAAAAAAATTTATTAAAACAAAATGAACAAAAAGAAATCTTAAAAAAACAGTTTTTTGTTAGAAGTAAATTGCATACACAATAAAATGTTCACGACCAGACTTATGCACGCTTCTCTTGTTGCAGAATGAGAAAAAAATCTGTAAAAAAATTGTAAGAGCACACTGGGCAATAAAATCACTATCCAAATGTTAAGAGTGGTCGTTATGGCAGAGTTGGTTATGGCTGTGTTGGTTATGGCAGAGTTGGTTATGTTGTTGGTTTTGACACAGTTGCTTTTGGTAGTTTTGCGTTGGCTGTTTTGGTCAGTTTTAGAAAATCTAACATAACTACTCGGATATTTTTTTATCCGGAAGACATTAGTTCCAATATAAAAGACTTTTATATCATCTGCAGAGTTGATCATGATGATGTCATCAATCACAAAGGCTTTCAAATTATGATGTTTTACTAATTTAGCAAAGAAGACTTTTAATATTCTATTGTCTTTATAGACACAGAATTTTGACATTAAAGAGCACTACAAGTGTCCATAGTCCTTTTAGCTTCAATGCAGAAAGTTCACATTAGAGAAGAGAGAAAGAGAAAGGGATATACCTTAGGGTTAATGTGTTTTTATATTCAAGAGCTGCTGCTGACATTATTTTTAAGGGTTGCCACTGTTACTATTGTGCTTAAGGGCCACTACTGACATTAAAGAGCACTACAATACCAGGATTCCAAAATCATCCTGTTTTACTATCTTATTGGCTAGGAAGAAATTTCAGCAGACATCTGTGTGTTTTTGCCTATAAATTGAGAAATGGGAAGTATTTTGCAGTCATTCAAATCTGATTAAAATTAATATAATGTAGAATCATCAATTCATAGATTTAGAGTTGTAACATCAACGGCATTGTTAAAACTTAACCATTTCAAGTTTAGTAAATCTATAGCATTAGTAAAAATGAGGAAACAAAGCATACCCGTCATTGAAAGCAAGAAAATTATCTGAAAAGAGAATTTAATTATTTTTGAATAAAGATTTTAGTTGTAAAAATATATAAAATAAAATAAAAGCTTTATTTTTAGTTTAGATAGATCAATTATTATTGATAAACATTTAGATAGATCAATTATTATTGATAAACATTTAGATAGATCAATTATTATTGATAAACATTTAGATAGATCAATTATTATTGATAAACATTTAGATAGATCAATTTATTATTGATAAACATTTAGATAGATCAATTTATTATTGATAAACATTTAGATAGATCAATTATTATTGATAAACATTTAGATAGATCAATTATTATTGATAAACATTTAGATAGATCAATTTATTATTGATAAACATTTAGATAGATCAATTTATTATTGATAAACATTTAGATAGATCAATTATTATTGATAAACATTTAGATAGATCAATTTATTATTGATAAACATTTAGATAGATCAATTATTATTGATAAACATTTAGATAGATCAATTATTATTGATAAACATTTAGATAGATCAATTATTATTGATAAACATTTAGATAGATCAATTTATTATTGATAAACATTTAGATAGATCAATTATTATTGATAAACATTTAGATAGATCAATTATTATTGATAAACATTTAGATAGATCAATTATTATTGATAAACATTTAGATAGATCAATTATTATTGATAAACATTTAGATAGATCAATTATTATTGATAAACATGTAATAGTGAAGATAATCATTATTAAGACAAATTCTATTATTTCTTTAGGAATATTTTACTAGTTGATCTTGCTTAATCTAGACTTGAGAATAAAATTGATGGATATCTTTTTTTTTTGAGAGAGAGAATATCTGAGCCATTATCCATTACAATACCCACATATCCGAACTTACAGCACCTGCAATTCCAAGTGGCCACCCATCTAAGTACTGACCAAGATGGAAATTGCTTCATTTCAGTGAACCCCTTTCAGGTTAAAAGAAAAAAAAATTAGTTTTCTTTGATCAAGGTTAAAACTTTTAAAAATAAACTTACTGTTGTCAGCACATATTTCACATTCATCTCGTCTGAAAGAGAAAAAAATATTGAAACAAAGTCAGTTAAGTGCCATAGACACTTGAGCCATCATGTCTCTTTCAATACATGACTGACTCAGCAGACCTAGGAGCAAATGAAATATCACAGAACACTTAGCAAAATTTTTCAAGGGTATACATTTAAATGTTATGAAATAGATTAAAAAACAAATACATGCACAAATATGAAGCTACTTTATTTAAATGTTTCTATTCAACTATTTGTGCAGCTTATTTAGTGATCGAACTTCTTCTTGCTGTTTATCTCATCCCTCAACCACCTTTGAAATATGTCATTCAGTTCTGAATGACTTTAGGCGTAGTAAGCTAATTTTCGGCCTATTTAATTCCTTTGTGCAATTACTACACGATTTGTTTTGATTCGGAACTCAATTTTTGCTGAAAGTTGCGTGTATTTGCTTTTTTTTTCTCCTTTTTTTTGGCAGGGGGGGCCATAAAGATTTTCTTTGAGACTCTTTTGATTCCGCCAAATAGCCAGACCATTTTCAATCAACATCCCCGGTTATATTTTCGTTTTGACACAATTGTTTTGTCGATTTCTATCTCGTCACCGGGTCCACCCAACTTCTCCTGCACATGTTCTAGCCAAAACTGGCACACCTCACAGCAGAAGGAGCACCAATTCACGGATGTGTCTTTCGCAATGTCCAAGTTATCGGACATCATACTGTGGCACCAGCTAAGATCAAGGAAATGTGTTACAAAAAGTAGCACTTTCCACGCAGGCAAGCGTGACTTCTCCAAAAGCGTATTTTTCCTATCACTAACACTGAAGCCACATTCTGTTTTCTGGCTGTTGGGACGACTTGAGCTGCTAGGAGTGGATATAGGTTTTCTGCAATGCCATTCTTTCCAGTCGGCATGCAACAAGCAAGGTGAATGGAATCGAGGGCATTCCACAGAGGACGGTAATATTCTGTGTAGATGAAGAAATTCTAATGAAGCCTCTTCATTCATTTGAAAATGTTGAATTGCTTCATACAGACTGATGGAAGAATTTGTACAATTCGACAATTCTGCGGTAGCGTGTATAGCGGTTGCTATGTGTTTTCTTACCCACATTCGACCCATGTAATTTACTCGTCTGCGATTGGCTTATAAATAACTACTGTTATCGTATAGGACAATTTAACAATTGCAGTCGCTTTAACCTTTTCACCTCAGAAGCAACTTTCACATGTGTTTTGTTGATTGGTTAATTTTTAAGCCAATCACAGATTTTTTTTGTATAAACAAAGTTTTTCCCGCGCTTGCTCGTGGATCCACTTTCTACACATAAATACGACAGAATTTCGCAAAGCTTACTCAGTAGATACCTAACAGGCTGCCTAAGACTACTACATCACATGTAAGTCTCTCTCTACTCACCTCTACCTAACACACACACAGACACAGAACCTTGTTTTCTGTCTGAAAGATTTCATCAAAGTTGTTAAGATTTCATCAAGTTGTTAAGATTATCGTCAAGAGTTCAAAATCTTTGAACTCTTGACGATAATTTTAACAACTGTTACAAACCTTTCTTTCAGCTAAAGAAAAAACCTTCATACATCTTACTTTGTTATCCGAACAGACAAAGGGGAATAACTCTTTCCTTTTTCACTTTCTCTCGCTGTGTTTGTACTGTCATTATATGTATTGTTGTTTGTTCAATATATATTAATTTGTTGGTTACGAATTGGAGTTGTTGTTTTATTATTTCTTGTTGGTCGAATCATAATATAAATCGTTAGAAGACTAAAAATCCTCCACAGTGTGTAGTGTAGATGAAGATGTGAACAGTATTCAGATGAGAAAATAGACTGGCGTCGACTCTGCTGACAGATGTCCATCTCATGACTGGGAACAAAAAATCCCGAATTCTTATACACAATCAAAGTAACTCTTATTTTTTTCACTTGTTTCAATTTCACGAGCCTGTGTGAAATTTTTTTAGGGACTAATTAATTATTTATTGACCAATTGAAAATTTTTTAATTTGGCTACAAGCTAAAGAAAAGATCAATTTCAAACTGTCGTCGAAAAAATTAAGTATAACTACAATTATCTGTTATTTTCATATCTTTGAAAGTAAAATTTCTTCTGAAATTAAAAAAAAAGGAAAAAACACGCAAATACACGCAATGAATTTGAAGGTTAATAAACTACACTTATTTTTCATAAATTTGAAAGTTAACTCTCTTAAAGAAATATCTATTTGAAAGTTAACTATCTTTAAAAAAAATTCTACAGCCCCCTTCCCCCCGCAAGGAGAAAAAAAAACAAATAAATACACACAACTTTCAGCGGAAATTGAGTTCCAAAACAAAACAAATCGCGTAGTAATTGCACAAAGGAAGTAAATAGGCCGGAAATTAGCTTACTAAAGTCATTCAGCACTGAATGACATATATTAAAGGTGGTTGAGGGGTGAGATAAACAGCAAGAAGTTCGATTTTTTTCTGGTCATTAACATCAACAAAGGTACGTTTCTTTAATAAATAATTATCAATTTAAGTTCAACAAATACATTTGCACGGAAATAATGATGTTTTGGAAAAATTTGAAGAGGTAAAGGCCTTTGGGGAATAAAGAAAAAATTTACCAAGTTTCAAATAATTCATTCATTTGTGTAATAAAGTTCTGAAAATTTAATTTAAATCTGACAATTATTTGATTTTTGCAAAAATGTAAAATGTAAAAACCAAAAACGTTTTGGCAAAAAAAAAAAAAAAAGCAATGTGATTTATTGAAACTAACGCTAAAAAGAGATTATCTTTGGCTTACCTGTCAAATTTTTAACCAGAATTTCGAACGTGCTAAAAAGTATTTTTTTTTTCGGATACGAGTATCAAACTGAAAAAAAAAAATTATGAAGCTTATAAAAAAAGAAAGTATGAAAAAGTGCAAATTAGCACAAAAATTAAGGTTTATGGTGCAACAGGTAGAAAAAAGGTGGAAATGAGAGGGTGGAGAAGGCGGGATTTAAAACAAAGAAAACACTTGTTGCGGGTAGTTGAACACAGTTTAGAAGGAAACTTCTTTGAATAATGGGTTTCTGTAGCGTGTCCGTTCGTATACCACATGACAATATAAATTCAATTGAAAAAACATAAAACAAATTGTAATTCAAGAAATGATCACGGGAGAGGGATTAGAAACTTAACAGTAAAAGAATTGTTATGTTGCTTGGTTTTGTATAATTAGAAGATAACACAAACTTGAATTAATGACGTTTATTTTTTATATAAAACTTTAGGTTTTTACATCAAGTTAACAACTGTTAATTTTTGTGTGTGGATCCAGGAGCAGACTAGATAAATTCTCTTCACTCTGGGAGGATAGTAGTAAACGGGTCTATCCCTTCTGGACTCTAGTTGTCAACTGACAGCATCTTCCTCTTTTCATATCTCCTACCAAACTACTGTCCTTCACTCCTACTTCTTACTGCTACTCCTACCAAAAGAAATCATTAACTTGCTTTGCCACCCAATTTTGAATTCTTGGCGTCAATGTGTCTACCTTTTTCTATTTTTAGCACACTCGCCATTTTATAAACCATAACAGAATTTTAAACAATAAGACCTACATGCATGGTTGAATAATTTCTTGTCTATAATCACAAGTGAAAAAATGTCTGAAAGATTGTTCATGTAGAGTATATTTCAAGAAAAGTCAATATTTGGGATTTGGTAGGAAAAATACAATAGACTGTTGCTGCAAGAAAAAGTTATCGAAATGTGGGTGCGTTTGTGTGCGTTGTTTAGGAAATAAGTTGCTGAGAGTTACTGACCTTTACTTGTTGGATTTTTTGGATAAGCGTACTCAATAACTTGTTTCGGGAAGTGAAGGAATATTCACTCTTTCAAGTTAATTGTAGGAATAATCTCAACGCGGTCGATTGTTGAATAAATGTTATTTTTATGCAATCGATTGATGAGTCAACGATTAGACACGCGTGGAGGTTATTGGCATCTTTCAGAGTTCGCAAGCTGACAGTATTTTGCATAATATACAAAATTATGGCACAAGGCCAAAAAGGGGAGGGTAGAGGTTGGTACTCACTTAACTATCCTATTCCTAGCTAAACACTATCATGACCCATTCATTCATTACAATTTGCACAATCACCAAAAGAAGCCATCCAATACCTCCCAATCTCTCAAACAACATAATACCACAAATTTTACAAGGGGCACCTAAAAAAGGGGGAAACAACCCATGACAATAAAATGCAGCTATATACAATAAAACGTTTAATGAAAAATGAAATGATGGAAGGGGGATGAACCCAATAAGAAACTAAAATACAAAAAAAAAACTAAAATAAAAAACAATGTTAGTAAGACCCGTCCATCCCACAAAAAACAGTGGCTGCTGTTTTCCTCCAAACAGCGAAATCAAGAAGCACACTCGCTAAGGAAGGGGGGGGATTATTAATGGAATGGGACAATCAAAGGTTGACCCAGCCGAGATAAAATGAGGCCAAAACAAACTGGGGAGGTTGGGAATCTCGACTTGGATCATAACAAAGAGAAAGCTGGGTACAGGCTAGGAACACATTCATTCACATTAACTAGGTACACAAAAGAGAACTACCTTAACCAGTAGGGGGTCCCAAAGCAATCCACTCCGATGCAACTAGCAGAACTAAAAAAGAAAATCAAGGTTATACCCGTTCACATGAAACAGGCTCACCACATTTCCCCACCTTTTGCTGAAGTCTGTCAAAGTCCAACGTTTCCAATCAGTTCTAATCTTCATTTTGAGCTGGTGCTCAAAATATCGGATCAGATCCTGATGTGAAAGATTGAAAACCTCGCAAGACTTCCTCCTCTCGTGTCGTCTAAATCACCATTCGAGCCATGGCTAGCAGCAAGAGAAACACCATACGCTTCATCCCAGAAAACGGGGGTGACACATTATCACAGAGGAATGCATAATCAATGAGCACAAGTTCCCGCGGTGCAATACGAGCAGTCAACTCGCCGACCAAGTCCCATACAGGGCGAACCCGCAAACAATGGTAGAAGGCGTGCGAAGCCGTTTCTTCCAAACCAATGTTGCAGCATTCACAATCTGGCAAACCCTACAGGCTGCATATGAAGGCCTTGTCATTGAGAGGCAACCGATTCCGAGCCAATAAATCCAAAATTGCAATAAAACCGAGCCAAGAATAGTCTTTCTTGCTTCTAATTTTTGATGTTTTTTTTAAGATTGAGAAGCCTAATTCAAATAAGAAATAGAAAATTTCAACAATTTAGGGTTGAGAAGCCTAATTACCATAAAACCAAAATTGCAATAAAACTGAGCTGGGCATAGTCTTTCTTGCTTCTTATTTTTGATGTTTTTTTAGGATTGAGAAGCCTAATGTAAATAAGAAATAGAAAATTGCAACAATTTAGGGTTGAGAAGCCTAATTACCATAAATCCAAAATTGCAATAAAACTGAGCTGGGCATAGTCTTTCTTGCTTCTTATTTTTGATGTTTTTTTAGGATTGAGAAGCCTAATTCAAATAAGAAATAGAAAATTTCAACAATTTAGGGTTGAGAAGCCTAATTACCATAAATCCAAAATTGCAATAAAACTGAGCTGGGCATAATCTTTCTTGCTTCTTATTCTTGATGTTTTTTTAGGATTGAGAAGCCTAATTCAAATAAGAAATAGAAAATTGCAACAATTCTGGTTTGAGAAGCCTAATTACCATGAATCCAAAATTGCAATAAAACTGAGCTGGGCAGAGTCTTTCTTGCTTTTTATTTTTGATGTTTTTTTAGGATTGAGACGCCTAATGTAAATAAGAAATAGAAAATTGCAACAATTTAGGGTTGAGAAACCTAATTACCATAAATCCAAAATTGCAATAAAACTGAGCTGGGCATAGTCTTTCTTGCTTCTTATTTTTTATGCTTTTTTAGGATTGAGAAGCCTAATTCACATAAGAAATAGAAAATTGCAACAATTTAGGATTGAGAAGCCGAATTCATATCAGAAATAGAAAATTGCAACAATTTAGGGTTGAGAAGCCTAATTACCATAAATCCAAAATTGCAATAAAACTGAGCTGAGCATATTTTTTCTTGCTTCTTATTTTTGATGTTTTTTTAGGATTGAGAAGCTTAATTCACATAAGAAATAGAAAATTGCAACAATTTAGGATTGAGAAGCCTAATTCAAATAAGAAATAGAAAATTGCAACAATTTAGGGTTGAGAAGCCTAATTACCATAAATCCAAAATTGCAATAAAACTGAGCTGGGCATAGTCTTTCTTGCTTCTTATTTTTGATGTTTTTTTAGGATTGAGAAGCCTAATTCAAATAAGAAATAGAAAATTGCAACAATTTAGGGTTGAGAAGCCTAATTACCATAAATCCAAAATTGCAATAAAACTGAGCTGGGCATAGTCTTTCTTGCTTCTTATTTTTGATGTTTTTTTAGGATTGAGACGCCTAATGTAAATAAGAAATAGAAAATTGCAACAATTTAGGGTTGAGAAGCCTAATTACCATAAATCCAAAATTGCAATAAAACTGAGCTGGGCGTAGTCTTTCTTGCTTCTTATTCTTGATGTTTTTTTAGGATTGAGAAGCCTAATCTAATTAATCAGTTGTTTATTTTTTTATTTGGATTTCTCTGGCCTCCATTCTAAAACAGTATCAAAATTATAGTTTAATCAAGAAGATATTTCTATAAAACATATGAAAACATTTTACAGAATGGCTATATTTGATTCAGAGTAATTTTTTTGAGTTTGAACTTCACTTATAGTGGAAGAGGGTATTCATTTTCCAAAACTGTAAAAATATACAAAATAAAAATTGAAAAATTATGAAATAGATAATACTTTGCATTAAATCCTGATGGGGGAAGAAAAAAAAAGGAAGGCAAGTGAACATCTCCATAGTTGACCGAGACTGATAAAAGAGACATTGGTTGGCTAGAATAGACCAATTACTGTACATATATAGCATCATATGTAGCATCATATGTGACAGTTCGGCTTTACCTGCCAACTTCAGGAGTTAACTTTTCTGCTGGAAGTTCCGCAGAAAGCAATGGCAACCTACTGCAGGAAAATCTTCTGCCCAGTCAGTCATGTTTCTTTTGAGACATGATCACCCAAGCGTGTATCATGTATGGCACTTAACTGACTGCAAATGAGTCTCCAAAGAAGACTGAATGTGTGTTGTGGTGCAGTGAATATCGACTCAGAATGACAAACCAGGGTGCTGAGTTCAAATTCCAGTTGAATTCCTTGCATTCACTTACACACGGTATTAATCCATCTCTTCCCTCCAGTTATGGATTAAATAATAGGACGGATTAGGTTCTATAGGCTTGGCTGGCAACCAGTCTACCACAGAAAGCAATGGCAACCTACTGCAGGATAATCTTCTGCCCAGTCAGTCATGTCACTTTCAGGACATGATTGCCGAAGTGTGTATCATGTATGATACTTAACTGTCTGCAAATGAGTCTCCAAAGACTTTCAAATCCCTTGTTTGAATTAAAGAAAATATACACTATTTTTCATTATTATCCAATCATACCTTTTTGCAAGATTTGTTTTCATTTTCTTAAATTTTAATTAGAATAATTTATAAATTTATTAAAGCTTCTAAAATTCAGTTTCAATGGTGCAAAGTTTAGGAAATACTGTTATTCAGTAAAAATATACTTACTAATCATAAATTGAAAAGCTTATTATAATCTTAGTTCACCCACAATTTTAAAAAGAATTTTAAGTTGTTTTTTGCATATGTATAAACATGCTGATTTTTGTAGATATGCTTGTAGAATCACTTCTACATGCATGTACATACTTATACACATATCGCCATGTACGCATGTACACACACACATATGCACACATACTCTTACATTAGTACCGCATGTCAAACCTCTTTTTCCTGCGCTTCATTCAGAAATATATAAGCTGATGTTCACACATGTGTAGACCAGTTAGAATCTGTCTTTTGGAGCTAACAGTCCGAATGCCGTTAGTTCCTTTCCAACTCACATAATGCGCTAATTGCGTTTAGCAATTAGTTACACCAAAAATCTCTCTCTCTCTTACAAGCATACTTATAATTATATTCAGATACTGAGTAGTACAAAACATCATTTCAGGAACTCTTCCAGTATGAACATTGATACATTTTCTTCAACATCCAAGAGAGAACTTTCTCCACTAAATGTTGCATGCACAAAATAATCAATCCTGTAACTATGTTTAATACATTGTTATTATTCTTGTTATATTGTTCTCTGAGTTATTTTTATTATTAATGTGGTGGATTGGACAACCAGTCTACTTTATAATGGTGACTCCACTTTCAAATTACTACCATGTCGTCCAGTCCACAACATGGTCATGAACAACATCAGAAAAGGCAGAAAGTAAAAAAAAAAAGTCAGAATGTATCTAAAAGTCAATAAAAGATCATGAAAAATATTTTCATAAATTTTGAAGCGTACTTAAGAATTATATAAAAAAGGTGCTCACATTTTTCAGTTACGTTTTAACATTAGATTAGGAACAACAACAACAAAAAAGGTTTAAATGTATTTTTAAAAAAATCTTTACTGAAACTTATTTTAATGTTAATTTCAAGCTAATAGATTAAATTTAATAAGTAAAACACTTTGCTTTGAAAAACTAATTTGAATTGACTGAAAGGAATTTTTTATTTTTATCTAAAAATAGCTCCCTTTTTTTAGTCGTCTTTCAACGCAATGTAATTCTGTTTATCTTTCAAAAATAAAATATTTTTTCTGAAACTTTATTTGATTATTTGAGCAATATCAGCTGATTTAAAGTATAATTAATCTTATTTGAAACAAATATTGGCGGACCTGAAGAAGACTACCATCACGTTTAATTTCGCTGTTTTTCTTTTTCTTTTTTTTTTTTTTTTTTTTACTTTTTTCAGCGTAATACTATCGATTATTCCCTTAGCTTTACGACTGACAAAAAAAATTTGGAAAAATTTCAATATTTAAACATTTTCTGTTGGGGGATCAGTTTCTCATACAACGTTATAGTAAATCGACCCTCCATTTTGAAACCAGTCGCCTATATGACATTACCGCCACTTGTTCATAATCGAATAAATTTGTTGGACTTTCTTCAGTACAATATTATCTTTTACAGCTTAAACTTAACGAATGACAAAAAAAAATTGCAAAAATTTCAATATTTAAATAATTTTAGTGGGGGGGGGGCAGTTTCTCATACAACCTTGACCTTATATAGTGGATTGAAAATGGAGGATCGATTTATTTTAACTTTGTATGAGAAACTGACCCCCACCACAAATTTATTTAAATATTTGAATTTTTCAAACTTCTTTTTGATAATCGGAAAGTTTAAGTAACAATCGATAGAACTGCGCTGAAAAAAAGTCAAAAAAAAAAAAAGAAGAAAAACAACGAAAATAACATGAACATTAAACAAAGCGACTCCAGCGCGAGTGAATTGAAAATGGGGGATCGAATTTCTTTAACGTTGTATGAGAAAGTAACCCCCCCCCAACCAAATTTTTGGTTAAATATTGTAATTTTTCAATTTTTTTTTTTTTTTTTGATAATCGGAAAGTTTAAGTAACAATCGATCTTACTGCGCTGAAAAAAGTAAAAAAAAAAAAAAACGAAATTAAACGTCGTGGTAGTCTGCTTCAGGTCCGCCTTATTTGAAACAAATATTTACTCGAGGTTAAAAATATTGCAGAATGCATTTTCAACTGGACAGTAGCTGTCTTGATTTCTTGAATGCACGACTATCGATAAATATACTTTTCTTGAATGTTAAAGTCCTTGACATTGACGTTAACTTTTCGTTAGTCGTGGTGACCTAGCTGAAAATAAAAATGATGTAACATTTTTTATGCTTAATTTTTAAGTACTAAACTTAAAAATTTAGTTTAATTTAATTTAGTTTTTATTTAAAAAAATATTCTCCGTAAAAAATCTATGGTTTTCTTGAACTTTAAAAATGTTGACGTTAAATTTACTATGATTACTACTTTTTTTCTGACAATTCATGTATAGTTGCTGGTACTTACAAAAAGTTGCATGTTTAGACATTAAAAATAAAAACTATATTCTTTTAAAACTATTGGATTGGTGTTTGATGATTTGTATTAAGCTTTTCCATGTAAGATTATTAAATAGTTTTCACTTAATGTTATTATTAATAATATCATCTATAAAGTTATTGAAATTAACAGAGAATTTTAAAAGATTTAAAAATTAAGATTATTTTTTCTAATTAAAATAAAAAAGTGAAAAAATTCTTGTACAAATTAATTGAAAAATTTTTTTTTTTTTTAAAACAAAGACAATTGGACCTAGGGTCCTTATTTAAAAACAATTAAAAGCTTAATTAAATTAAAATGAGTCCTGCTTTTTATTATTTTCAACCAATAAAAAAAATTCTATCAAGATTTTCTAAAAGAAAAAAATTCAAATAATTAAATTAATTTGTGAATAAGTCCTGAAAATTTAATTAAAATCCGACAATTATTTGATTTTTGCAAAAATGTAAAAAGCAATGTGATTTTAAAGCTAAAAAAAAAAAAGGATTATCTTTGGCCTGTAGTGGATGATAGGCGGTCCACTTACTAATTTATATTTTAACGGTCGACTCGACGTAACATTCGTTATGGTTTGAAGCAAGATTTATGAATGAACAAGAAGGCGAAAGTAAACGGAAAAACAATATATTGAAAAAGGTTACATAGGGTTGAGAAAGCATGCATAAGAAGTTGTAGAGTCCTGTTTCAATGAAAGTTAATGTCAGAGAAGAAAATTAAGAGAATAAAAAATATTTGCGCCACTAACTGCTACCCGCAATTAGTGCGCGTGTGTGTGTGTATGAGTTAGGGAGGCATGTCTGTTCTTGTCTGCCCTCGCCCCGGGACGAAATCCTAACTGCTGTCTCACGTGCTGTTTTCGGTTTTTAAAGGCTTCGTTTTTGGCGGGAACTACGACTGTCATGTAGACGCCGCGTGACCATGCGTATGTATGTGTGTGTGTGGGTGTCAATGTATGAGAACCACAGGCCTACCTGTCAAATTTTTTACCAAAATCTCAAACGTGCTTCAAAAAAGTTATTTTTTCGGATACGAGTATCAACTGAAAAAAAGTATGACAAAGTGCAAATTAGCACAAAAATTAAGGATATTTTAAGCATGAAGAAAGGGACAGATTTTTTTTTGTTAATGCAACTAAATGAAAATTTCTAATTCTCTTTTACTAACTGGAGTTAATTGAAGAAAAGATTCAGTTTGTCAGAATATTTTGTTAAGGCTCAGGCTAGAGAGACTAGAGAAGAATTGGCTAAATTTCCTGCTAATTTTTTTTTTTTTTTTTTTTTTACCTAAATCCATTTTTTCAAATCAAATGTAAAATAAAAAGAACAAAAATTGGAAATAATTTTAGAATGCTATTACTTGCCATAGGTTTTAAAACTCCTGATTTCACAGTAAGAATTTGGCTAGTGTGGTGGAGTAGAGAAATATTGATCAAATACAAATACCTGTACTACTGAATCTTTCTTTAGTAACTCTAAAGTAGGAAGGAAAAGGTAGGGCCGTAGTGAGGGAGATGGCGTGATCTAAAAAAAAGCAACTAAAAAACTTGTTTATCAAGAAAAAAACTAATGTGTAACAACATTAGTTTTTTCTTAATAAACAATTGTTTAAAAAACTTAAAACTTAAAAGAAAACCGAAAGATAAACAGAAATTATTTGAGGTTTGCTTGTTGCAAGTGATAATGGCCTCCAAATAATGATGGAAGACAATTCAATAAATAACAAAAACACAGATATCGTGGTGTGAGGCTTCGTAGTTGAAATTAAGTTTTTTTTTTTTTTTTTTTTTTTTTTTAAATACGTAGAAGATTAACGGAGACTGTTAAGAACGTGGAATTACACATAATTTTAACAAGATAATGGAATTTCCATGCTTGAAGTTGTATCAGTAGTAGTTAATTTAAGTCCGTAGTTTTAATGAATTGTCATGATGAGGAAATGTTCATACAACAGAACGATTTTTGAAGCGCAGCTAAGATGTAGCACAAGGCCGAAAGTATGGGGCACCCAGTGAGGATCGAACTCACTTGTAACAATTCTAGCGAGCTAAGCTTGCTAACCATTTACACTACGTCGGACGCCACCATACAACAGATTTAACTGACAAAATAATTATTAAAATAATTAATTTTGTTGTTTTGAAATAACATTTATGCTGAAAAGTTCTGCATAATTTTTTGTTCTTTTCAATGTGTGTTTAAGAGCTCAATGTTCTTAAAGTAAGACGAAATGAATTTCTGAAGAAAAGCTAAATCTGGTGTCACAGTTGTTTTGTAGGTGCGTCAGCCATGCCTGGTACAAGGCCACTTTCACACATAGCCGACAATCCCCACATTTTAGAATAAAAGGTAGAAAGTTGGATGTTGAAGTGTGGAAGGATAAAATATTTCGTTTGTACATTAAAGTATAATTTTTATTAACAGAATAACAAAATTGTAAGAAGAAAAATAAAATCTTCATAGAGAAAATGCACGTAGTTGATTGTTCAAAGAGAAATGTAAGTATCTAAATGTCCCACAGAAATTCAGAATTCATAGTTGATAGTAGCAGAATGTGTGTATGTAAAAAGATTAAAATGGTTGCTAATAAAAGTCTGTGTTCTTTCCCTTATGGCCGGAGAAAAAGTGAAAAGGAAAATCAGGCCATAAAGGGGATTGTACTTGTCGGAGTCAATTGAAGTATCTTGTTGTTGTTGCTTTCTTTGACGGTATGTGGGTGAAGACGAAGAAAGGATAATTGGAAGGAGAGGAAAAACGAATATGTGACGCGCCGTTACGTCCGGGTCGGCTTCTTGAAATTTATTCCTTACATTGTGTCGAGGACCTTCAGATTCGCTCCCATGTCGGACTGACTTGACCGGTCATGTGAAGTGGTTTAAGTAGTGAAATTTATCACGTGACTAGATCGAAAGCACATACCCATTTTCTAGGTGTTAAGAAAAATTGACCGGCGTCATAGATCAATTTGCTATTTCCTATCCAATCAGAATCTAGAATCTTACTTTTTCACACTGACTTGTGAAATCCGCGTTTGTCTGAGTTTTTCCAAATCGCTCTCAGTCGTTTTGATCCAATTTTGCGGGTGTGCAATTTTACTCTTTTCGTTTGAGTTAATTGTTAGATGATACAGGATTTGTACCGTATAACCTCCCCCTCCCACCGCAGATTGATAAATCTTGAAAATATTTTTCAATATGTTCATGCATGTTTCTACGTACCCAAGTGATTATGGCCGTTTCAAGATCGAAATAAAGAGAAAATTTGTTATCGTTATTTAAGTTCAGATTTGTTAATCGCGGGTTGCCATTATTGCGTGTATTTGTTGCGATTCATCATTGTCCAGTGAAGGGTCGCGATTTTCTGAGTTGAGGCTAATATGCGGCATATGGGTTTTATTAGGATCACCATAAAAAAGGGTCAAAAGTTATCTCCCCCGGACCATTCAAGGGAGTTCGTTCCCCAGCTAATAGGTGCATGCTGGGAGACAAGAAGAAGGGACTTCCGGTAGAAGCCTGCAACATGGCGTGCAGAACTCTTCCAGGTTCTCTATAAATACACGGTTAATCAACATCCATGAGTGTTCGTTGTACTCATGTTTCTACAATAATAAATTCCCTATGTATCTCCAATACTCGGCGAGTGTGTCATTTTTCCATAACCGTTTTATTTTGTCATGTTAAAAACATAACAAAACTGGCGACGAAGATGAGATACGCAGCACGTGGAAATATTCACCTGAGGATTGGAACGAAAAGAAACTGACAAGTAGAATTTGTTTCATCGAGTGGAGAATTTCAGAAATTGGATTTTAGACATCGAATTTCGTGGACACACAAAATAACGTCAGGTACGTTGAAAACGTAACTTTTTTTTTTTTTTTGAAAAAAAAATCTCTTGTTTCCGGAATTTTTCCCCTTTTCCATTCAGTGTGAAATAATGGATCCAAACACTATCCAACAGATTCTACAACAGCAATTAAGGTTAATGGAACTCTTTTCAGAGAGACTAGGGACTGTACCACAACCAAATTCTCCATCAACGAAATTAACCCTCTAGGGCCATTCGTATCATATTTGATACAGTATGAAAACAAGCCTTGAAAGAAATATTTTCCTGAAAAATTATTTAAGAGAAATATTTTAGAAATTTCAAATGAAAGCAGTACTGACTGCTCAATCAATGAATACCAAATGTTTCCTTATAGGAAAATACCAAATGTTTCCTTATAGGAAAATACCAAATGTTTCCTTATAGGGAAATACTGTATCAAATATGATACGAATGGCCCTAGAGGGTTAATATCGGGACAAACTCTCGAAAATTCCATCACAGAGTTCCACTACGATAAGGAGGCAAATACAACCTTCGCCACGTGATTCGCTCGTTATGAGGATCTCTTTAAAGAAGATTTTGGAGAGCAAACGGATAGCTGGAAAGTGAGGCTCCTTTTACAAAAAAATCGGCCCGAGTGAGCACGAAAAATATATTAATTACATTTTATCGAAACAACCTCGGGATTGTAGTTTCGTGGAAATAGTTGAAACTCTAAATAAAATTTCGCTCCTGGATTCGCCTCTTGTATGAGAACACCAGTGGCATGGTGGAAGTGAACGGGATAAGATCGATAAGATCACGTTGTCCCCTCTTGTCATTGCTCTATGTGCACGCACTGGAGTCTTTCCTTAGCAGGTTTACGTTATCCAATGCCACCACCTCTGCCAGGTACAGCGCTTATGCTGACGTCGTCTCAACGCTTGTAACTAACATTGCCGACACTGAAAAAGTCTGAAGAGAAATCTGGACGCATGAGAGGGTCACAGGGGCCAAAATTAACCACGATGTCTGTAGGCTGGCGGTAAGGTGCGTGGAATAGTTTTCTACCGAGCCCCTTCAGCTGGACGGACGGGCCTTGCAAGGTATTCGGCATCTGGTCGGTTCCTCCAACTGGAGAAGGATTGGTCGGAAGTTATGGAGAAGGTTTTAGTCGTAGTTAATCAGTGCCTACGAAGATGGTTTTCCTTGAATAGAGGGCCGAGATTTACGTTGAGTACATCTACCCCTCATCCTTTACCAGCCTTCAGTTCTGCCCCTCCCATCCGCCTATCTAGCTGGTCTAGTGAGAGCTTTGTTTCGTCTTCTGATATCCGGTCGTTGTCGAGAAAGGCATTATATCAGGTATTAGTGGTGCCGTTTTTGATGATCTAACCAAGACGCTCGATCTGACAAAGGGGTGGGGATGCTCAATATTGCCTTGGACGCCCTGGCTGACGATTCGTAATCTGGGTCGACAAAAGGTCATTCGCAACGGGACTGGTTGCTTCACCATAATGCGTTCGGTGCGGTAAAAGAGAGGAGGAGTCTATTGCTCAAGCCTTCCTTCATTGCCCGGTCGTACGCCCGCTGTGCTAGGTTGTTGAAGGCTACATGGTTTGCATGCAGCATGGATAATTCTTTGCTCTGGATGCCAGTTCTGTTTGTGGCAATGTGAATTTTTTGTCGGACAGAATGTAGCACTATGTGTCTGAACTTGCTAGCCGTGCTGCAAATGGTGATATGGACGACAAGCGTCGATAAAGTTCTCTGAGGGTCGCATTTCTCTTCTCATCAACAATTGAGTTCTTTCGGCACCAACTGAAGATTAAGGTTGAGAGGGGGAGACTTTCTTCTGAGGACTTTGCTGAAAGGTGGATGACTGTTGCACGAATGGTGCTAACTTTGAGTGGCATCTCGAGTTGACTGGTTGAAGGACTTGTTCTTCCAAGAAAAACATGCCCACCCGATCCACTTCAGTTAGAGTAGAAAAAATTTTCTCACTGTTTTCTTTCTTCTGGAAAATGGTTAACTCAGCCATGGAGTGAACAGTCATTGGATATCTTTCCTTTTTTTTTTCTTCTTTTTTTTTCTTTTTTTCTTCTTCTTTTTCTTCTTTTTTCTTCTTTTTTTCCTTTTTTTCTTCTTTTTTTCTTTTTTCTTCTTTTTTCTTTTTTCTTCTTTTTCTTCTTTTTTTTCTTTTTTTCCCCTTTTTTTCTTCTTTTTTCTTCTTTTTTTTTCTTTTTTTCTTCTTTTTTTTTTTTTAGTCCCTCATATTTTCAGTTTTAATTCCTCTTTCCCATCCTCTTTTAGGTGATAGAAGCCATAGTTCTCTGGAGCAGTGGGAACATTTCGTTTTTGGTTTAGTTATTTATGTTTTATTTTCCACACGTTTTCACTGTAACTTTTCACCCAGTTAACCTATTCTGACATATTTTAGACGTCGGGAAGGTATCATGTTAACATTGTTTTCCTGCATTTCATGGGGTTATTTTCAGGTGTAGAGGCTCATCCCTTGTTCCCTGTTTAGGATGTGGTTTCCGGCTTTCTCTTTTCCAGTCTTTTCACTCTTACGTAGCCCCCTGCACACCAGTGGCCTTACCACCTTGCCCGGGGTGATATGATTAAAAAACAAAAATAAATAAATAAAATAAAATAAAAATAATCGGCAGCAAAAGACCTAATGGTGTCCTTATGATGTCCCCACTACCTATTCCCAAACACAGAACCCGTCAGTTCCCATTATATTGTTATTAGTAGCTGGTTCCGGAAATACTTCACGTTCAACAAGGCCGTGTTTAACTATCAGTACCCAGCCATTCTAGGGTTAGCCTTATCTAAATTTATGCGGACCCGCACAAGCTTATAATCCGTATAAACTATACTATATCAACTTAGACAACCTAACAGTCCTACATCGACTCTCCTAAGTAGAACCAGGTCGATCTAAATAAAAAAGTTGCACCCTTCCTGGGCCGACACTATTTGTCCAAGTTCACTCTACCCGCTTCGGATGTTAATTTCGGAACTTATCGACCAGATTAAGTCTAGTGATAAAATCTCGAATTTTTTTCACATAAGTCAGTCAGTTAAGTGCCATACGTGATACACGCTTGGGCGATCATGTCTCGAAAGAGACATGACTGACTGGGCAGAAGATTATCCCGCAGTAGGTTGCCATTGCTTTTTGCGGTAGACTGGTTGCCGACCAAGGCTATAGAACCCAATCTGTCCTGTTATTTAACCCATAACTGGAAGGAAGAGACGGATTAATACCTTTCCCAAGGGTATTTGCGCATAAGTGAATACAATGGATTCAGCTGGAATTCGAACTCGGCTCCCTGGTTTCTCATTCCGAGCCGATATCCACTGTACCACAAGAGGTAATGTTATTTCACTTCCTAGCTCCCTCGCGATCTAAACTGGAATCAAGGATGGCGTTTTAATCACCCACTGGAACCATCCATTTCGATGGTATCACGAACCAATCGATCCCCCGAAGGAAAACTTCCGCTTCACTAGGTCATTGGGAGCATAAACACCAATGAGTTGAAACGCTTTCTCTTATGGTAACATCCGGCTTACACAATCTGCCCACCGGATCTGCGAAGACAAGTGAACAGGTGACGTCCAAAGAATGGCTTACTAACCAAGAAACACCCATCGAGTGACTATCAAAGTCTGCTGAAAAGAGGCGTAACCTCTTCGACAGCACACCCTCGTAGTCTCTTGAATACAACATATGCTCATACCAAGACTTTTGAGATCCCTAATGTGCCAAGCCACCGCCGGTGGCAGGGGCGAAGCTCTTTTCAACTCGGACCTCAAAACTCGGCCATTTAAACTTGTTAACTTGAGAGCTACGATCAATGCTTAATGGCCATGTGCACCCGAGACGCACATGCCGAGGGTGAGGACACTGATGGCCTGTTCCAGAGATCCTTGACCTATTTCAGATTTTATGTCCCTAGGGAACGTAAGTTTTACTGCTATATACTGGGATTGGTGAATAAAAATTGTCACCCTCCCCGAACAAAATTGTTTAAGCTTGATAAATTTTTAATCTTCGAAACTAGTCTACCAAGAAGCCATTTTCCTCGACAAAATCCTCAGGAGAATCTGCAATGTAATCGATCTGGACCTGGCAGCTCGACTCCAGTCACTTTCTCACCGACAAAAAGTGGCTTCCCTCTATCTTTTCTACAAATATTTTCACGGCTTCTGTTCCGAGCTTAGCTCCCTGGTGCCTTCTCTGCACGAATTTACTCGAGCTACTAGACTGGCAACTAGGTCTCACTCTTTTACAGTGAAACCAATAAAATGTAACCTCAACGTCTACTACATTAGCTTCTTTTCTCGCACTTACCGCCTGTGGAACTCCCTTCTCTATACTTGCTTCCATGATAGTTACAATCTCCAGGAGTTTAAATACAACGTCAACTGCCATCTCTTATCGCCTTGACTCACCTTTTCCCCCCGACACCCACTGTGTCTTTCCGTTCTACTCTCACGCAACTCTCTTCACAGCAGTGTTTCCATCCTCTTGCCCGTTCTCCGATATCCCCGTAACCTGTTCCTCTCCACTCTCCTCTTATGTAACCTCCTGGGCACCAGTGGCAGTACTGCATTGTTTGGGATGATTATAAAAAAGAAATTGCCTGTTCCAGCATTTCCCATATTTGCTGTGTTCCCGGATCAACAAGCACCACTGGAAATATTCTCTGCGCCAGAGGGAAATTTGTAAGACCATCCACATTTTTGCCTTCAATTCTTTTGAAATTTTGGAGGACCTTTAAATCCATTCAGATGCTGAAACTGGAGATTCATTTTTTCGAGAATATCCGGATCCACCTGGCACACATCCTCCCAAGGTATATATATATATAATCATATCGCCCCAAGCAAGGCAGTCTATCAGTCTATTACTACTGGTGCACAGGGGTTACATAGGAAGAAAGTTATGAGAAAGAGTGACAGGTTACAGGGCGTGTCAGGAAGTGGGTAAGAGAAGGGTTAAGATACTGACAGTGGAGTGGACGCAGAAAGGAGCATGAGGGAGAGGATGCAAGCAAGATAGGAGATGACCATTGGCTTTACACTTAAACGGAAGGTAATTCCACAGGCGGGAAGTGCGAGAAAAGAAGCTGTTGGTGTAGAATTTGTGTTTACATTTTATTGGTTTCACAATAAAAGGGTGGGATCCAGTTGCTAATCTTGTGGCTCGAGCAAATTCAGGCATAGGGGAAACCAGTGAGCTAAGTTCATCGGAGCAAAAGCTATGAAAGTAGTTGTAGAAGAGACACAGAGAAGCCACATTGCGCCGGTGAGAAAGTGACTATATCTTGGCTGCCAGGTCGGCATCGATCACATTACAGATTCTCCGTTGGATTTTGTCAAGGACCCCTAGGTGGATATCAGGGGCACCCGACTATATATGGCAGCACTATTCAATGCAAAGGCGGATATTTTTTCTATATTCATTTTTTTTCTTCTGAGCTTCTATGTATCTTCACCGATGTAGGTGGAGGTGGCAAAGTTAAGACGGGAGAGGGGAGTGGGGGATTGGGTGGTAGGCAAGGTAAGCGGATAGGTGAACTATTTTTTTTTTTTTTTGGTGGAGTGTCGAAAGTTTGGGAATGGGGGAGGAAGTTCAGTGAGGGGACACAGGTTTGGTCTTTAGCTTATCTTTTGGAGGTGATAAAAAATTTTATTTACCTGGGGAGGTTTTTTTTGCTGGTGTGTGTGTGGGGGGTAGCATCTCCCTCCACTAGCTTATTCTTCGTTTCCAGTTTCTTATATAATATTAGCAGTTTTGCTTTCTTTTTCCGCTGAAGGTCTTGCGTATAAAATAATTGATGACTTTACGGTTCCTATATAGCTGGTCTTTTCTTTCTTACAGTTGGGGTTTAGAAGAGATGAGCCTACTGGCGTCATTTCATTTTTTTTAACCACGATCTGCCAATCGTCTATCTTCTTTACCGTTTTCGAATCTGAAGTAGGTAGAGTCACACTGGTTTCCTGATTCTCGTTATCTTTCTTATTGTTTGTCTCATTCGTAGGCAAGGGACTGTTTATTGATGCAGTCTGCACGCCTTTTCCTTTTTTAGTGGTGGGGGGACTGCAGAGAGGTGCCCATTCTTGCCACATTGCTAACAAGCTGGTTTCCGCCCTGAAACGATCATTTTCTGCCGTGTAAAATCATCCAATTGGAGACTGCATTGAAAGACTTATGGTCCATCATTACATAATATTGCCATTGGCCTATCTTCTTATGATTAATCATTCACAGTTTATTTTATTTCAGTTGCAATTTAATTTATATTTGGTAGTAATTGTTTTTGCTTTCTTCTATTTATTTTTCTATATTTGTCATTTTTAATATACACGAAACTTTTTTCTTCGCTTATCAAATTCTTGTGGTGAACTTTTGGGTATTTTTGCTGTTGGAACCCCGACCACCATGGCAGAATCGACACCGCCGGAGCAGGTGGAACAACCTACTCCCCCTAAAACGTCTTAGGCCGAAAACAGGACCCCAAAAAGATGCGAGCTCTTACGCTCAATTACAAGAAAAATCCCTAAAATTCACGAAAAAAAAAAATGCGTTTCTGACTATAAAAGTCCTGGACGCAATAACAAAGACGATCTCCATGTTGAATGCCAACGTTAGAATTTTGAAATTAATTGGGGTTAGCGGGGAAACAGTGGAGGAATCTTTAAAAAGTTTGAAATTTGGGCCAAAAACACTAGCCAAAAGATCTCATGCCATGTGGAACATCCTGCTGGCTACAGAAAAGAAGGCTAAACAGCTATTGGGAAACATTCTTATGGTGAAAGCTGTGTGTCTCAAGACGGAGTACATGGACACCAGAAAGACGAGAGTAACGGTAAATGGGTTGCCCGCGGATATTACCGAGAACCGATTAGCAAGACCACAGCCTCGACCAACAATAGCTACAACGGAAGTAGTGATGAAGTCTGGCAAGCGTCCCCCACTCCCGATTTAAGTACTTGGAAGGGCGTTGCTCTTTAGGCGGGCTGACGGACCCGCTCGCATTTTTGGAGTGTGGTTAGGACCCGATCTCCAGCTAGAGAAAAACTGGTTAGAGGTACGGGGAAACGTAGGAGCGGTGTCTAGACTTGGCTCTGTATGCTCCTCGAGGTTGGCTTTCTTACTCTGTATGTTGACGGAAGATTTGATCTTGAAGGTGGGGGCGTTAGGGAAACGGTTCCTTGCATTACTAGCCCCGGAAACAATCGACGTGCTGCAAAGAGTGTCAGAGAGGCCTTGAAGGTAATTCCTCGGTTCACTGACCTGTAATGACCTAGGAAGGTCTTGTATCGGGTTTTAGTGCTGGTGGCTCGATTTGTCGGCGACCGAGTTGCGCTCCTTCTGGTCTTGGGCACCCTCGACGAATTATCATAGCAACAATAAGTTTTCGCTTACCTGGCAGTTGATTAAGAACGTGTTATCTCTTAATGACGTAGCCTTTAGATGGGGCTGGGCGGATTTACCTGACTGCCATTGGAGTGACCTTGGTCAAGAGAAAATGCCTTTTCTCGCATTAGTCCCGAACATCTTTTGTCCATTGATCTCGCATACGAGTGCAATAATGTGTCTACTCCGGATTCTGGAGAAATCGGATGGTGTTTTTTACGTTGCAAGCCGTAGTAAGAATGGTGAATCGGACGACGTAACTGAGGAGAATCTTGCGATGCGAACTGTATTCTCGTCAGGATTTTGTCAGATTCTTGGGGTATCAGCTGAAGATCAGAACAAATAGAAAGCGTTTGTTGTGGATAGATTTATGCGAAAAGTGGGTGAAAGTGGTTTGGTTTGCGTGAACGGGGGCCAGCCTTGATTTTTTAAAGTCTCCTTTGACCCAACAAGGCGGTTTCCTGACAATCCCTACCCTGATTAAGATAGACTCTTTTTGTTAATGTGAATAAGTGCCGTAACTAATCTGTTCTCGGTATTCTCTTTTGTTATGATCCGTTTAGAGATTTCTAACTTCCTTAGTTTTTTTTGGGGGGGGGGGCTCCCTGTGTTTTTCATCTTCTCTGGGTCAGAATTTGATTTTCCCACTCCAGTATTCATATTTTACTTCCCTCTCAAGTTATATAGATTTTCGGGTGATAATTAAGTTCCACAAAGATAAAAATAGACACACTTAAGGAGAAGTAACACTGCGTCTTTATTATGTGCAAAGGTTGGATGCACAGTAGATAAAAAGAATGCTTGCAAATATATATATACTTGCAGTATAGCCCGGCGTTGTTCGGGTGTAATGAAAGCTTTAAAACTAATCCATGGTCCTGGAGCTCAGACTCTTTGGACGTTGGCACGAAAGACTAAAAAGCAATAGTTGTTTCCAGTTAAAGCGAAACCGTAGACTGAAAGAATAATGAATGGATGTAAGTCAAATTTTGATTTCCTGGTATCGATATCAAATAAGCTTTTTTCCTTGTAAACTGAATTTTGAAGGCTAAATAAGTCCTCTGAGTAAATGGTATCATGGCTGAGACTAAGAACTACAATTATACCTACTTAGAGCCAAACCGGAAGCAAAAACTAAAATAAAAGGGCTGAAAAAATACAGACATACAGGCAGATAAACAGACAGACACACAAACATCTTGCTTTCTATCTATCTATCTATCTATCTATCTATCTATCTATATATATATATATATATATACGTTATTGATTTTCTACACTATTGTAAGAGCTGCAACCTTGAAACTTCTGAATATCATTTCTTATGTCTTAGTCTATGAGTGTATCAAAATTGATTAAAATCGGACCACTGTTTCTATAACCTGATTTTTTCGATTATTGATTTTCGATATTTATCGGGGGTACCTCGACACCAAACCTAGCTAAGAACACTCGTAGACGCTTATAGTACAACTGTGTAAATTTTCAAGAAAATTGGTTCAGCCGTTTCAGAGTCTATAGGTAACGGATAACGGACACACACACACACACACACACACACACACACACACAGAGTTCCATTTATAAATAAGTTTAGATATTTGTGGATTCACACACACACACACACACACACACACACACACACACACACACACACACACACAGTTCCATTTATAAATAAGTTTAGATAATTGTGGATTCAAACTGTTAGGAGAATGTCCAAGTAACAAGTGGGCTTTGCGGCTTCTGTAATCGATTAACGTTGGAAGGGACAAAACCCCATACAACCTGTTGTGCCTACGGCTCTCAGTTGTAAAAAAAGGAAGATTTCAGAATAGTTTACTGAGTGGCCCCAGGAATGGTTCCTGATTGATAGCAATTAGCCAGTGAAAATCCCGGATTAGTAAGGGTTTCAATCTCAAGGTTTGATCGTTGAATGGCGAAAAGTTAGCTTCTTTTACTACCTTTTCAAATTCTTATAAGATGTATTTTTTTCTAAGACTTTAACAGTTACACTAACCACGCAACCATAAAAAGAGTATCTGCTGGAAAACAACACTCGTCTTAGTATTTATTTATATTTCTGAGATGAAGTAGTATTTACATTATTACATTATTCCTCATCTTTGTTGTACGACTTTTCGGCCTTCTTCAGGTGCTAGGAATTTCGAACCGAATCATTTATTATAAACACCGGGGTATATCATCCACATTAATTGCGTAATGCCTCAATTGGAAGTAATGAGTTATCTCCCTCTAACCCTACAAGTTACTTGTTCACCACTACTGTAGCCTGGTATTGAACTCACAACAAGAGTCAAGTCAAGAACTAACCGACGTCTATATATACACTGGGTCATGTGTTCTTAGTAACTTGCAGGATTAGATGGAGATAACTCATGACTTCCAATCGAAGCTTTACGCAAGGAATGAGGATGATATACCCCAGTTATTGTAATAAAGGGTTCGGTTCGAAATTCCTAGCACCCGATGACGGCCGGAGCGTACAACGGTCGAAACGTCGTACAAATGGCAACAAAGATGAGGACAATGGTCCGAATAATGTAAATACTGTAAACACTCGTCTTGACAGACAATGGGGAACAAGAACACGTATTTGTTAAAATATAAACTTATATTTTTATTCTCCGTCGGTGACGGTTGCGTGGAGTAGGGGGATAGCCGGAGAGAGATCACGCACACGCAGGTGTTGTCGGGGAATCGTTAGCCAGCGGGAATTATCTGTTCTCTCTCTCTCTCTCTCTGTTCTTCTCTTCTGTCTTCGGCCAGAAACCCCGGACTTATATAATCCAAAATTCCTACACATTTTTGCTTTTTCGGGCTGTTTCTTAATTGACGTCATCTACGGCCAGATACACCTGACAATCATCCTAGCCGGCTCTCGCCTTTCAAGCTGGTTGTCTGCCTTTGACGTCAATCTTTATCAGCTATCACTTTTCAAGCCCTTTTTGCTACACCTCGCCGCCACCAACCACGGCCGATATATATTTGCCAATCATATCTTTACCGTTCAAGGTACACCAACACAATTACATATCAACATACATACCATAATAAAACACCCCAAATAAATTTTTTAAATTTTTCTCAAGAAAAATTCACTGGAAGAATTTAAATAACCCATATGCGACTCCGCTCCCGCTGTGCGCTGAAAGCGATATGTCGGCGACTTCAAACGAATCAGCTATTAACAGCATGACCGGCTAGACCACTTTTACTCAAAGTGTGGTACGCGCACCGTCGTCAGTACGTCAGCCATCGTCTGCCGGTACGCAGGGATTTTCCAGAAAAGAAAGAAATGATCTCGCTATGTCACGAGTGACTGCCAAGATATTTGACTCATTTTCATTTTTTTTTTTTTTTTTTTTACATTTTCATTTTAATTTTATATTATTATGGCTACATTGTTCATTTACTCACTCATGTTAAAAGTTATTGCTATCCAATGGACGAATGCGATATAATGAACAGCAAAAAACAGACTTTGTTCCATTCACAATTTTCCTTGCAGTGGGCGTTGTTAGTGATGATTAATCATTTCAATATAAAAAATTGACGCTGATTTTTTTTATTATAATAGTTAAAAAAGCACAATGCAAGAAAAAAAAAAGATTTTTGAGGAGGTCATCATTGTAAGACGAGTGTGATATAAGAAAGTAATTTAAAACATCGGCAGTTCAAATGTCTAAACAGAGAGAACACAACAAAAAGCCTAAGACCACATTCATAGTTAATGACTAAGCGTTGATTAGTCTGGCGTTAGTGAGTACACAAATTTAATCATCAGTCAGTCAGTTAAGTGCCATACGTGATACACGCTTGGGCGATCATGTCTCAAAAGAGACATGACTGACTGGGCAGAAGATTTTCTATCCTGCTCTTTAAACTATAGCTGAATGGAAGAAGAGATGTATTGTATTAATCAGTAGTAATTAGTGGGGGATCAATTTATTACTTCATAACAATGGAAAACCGGTCCCCCACTTTATGCCCAGTAGAAGCCTTAATCATGTTTCCAACTATTATTTTCAGTCAGTCAGTTAAGTGCCGTACGTGATACACGCTTGGGTGATCATGTCTCGAAAGAGACGTGACTGACTGGGCAGAAGATTATCCCACAGTAGGTTGCCATTGCTTTCTGCGGTAGATTGGTTGCTGACCAAGGCTTTAGAACCCAATCTGTCCTGTTATTTAACCCATAACTGGAAGGAATAGACGGATTAATACCTTTCCCAAGGGTATTTGCGTGTAAGTAAATGCAATGGATTCAACTGGAATTCGAACATGGCTCCCCGGTTTCTCGTTCCGAGCCAATATCCAATGCACCACAATCATCACTGTGTTATATAATAAAAGCGTAAGTGATCTTATATTTTTGGTGAAGATCGAATTAACACATAAATTAAATACTTTACAATAAGAACAAAACACTGAAAAGCAGGGCCGGTGCCTCCTACCCCTCAATCGAGGAGACACTGGCAGTACTTTTTGACCCTTACTACCTCATCAGCATTTTATTGTTTCCATTTATATATGTTATAAACTAAACACAATTTTAAAGACTGAAAAAATTTACAGATTTGGATGTCATTCTGGGGTTTTATTTTATTTTCGTCCAAATCCGAGAATTTATTTTGATTATGCTAATTTTCGACAAATTGATAGAATTTACTCTTTTTTTTATCCATAATGTTGAATGTGCTAAAGTTATGCAATTTAAAAAAAAGAAATCCCAAGTTGATGTCAAAAACTACCACGAAACATTGTTGATTTATTTAAGATGGAATCATCTAAGATGACGAGTCTCTAAATTGCATTTAGATGTTATATTTATTTTCAATTTTTCCATTTCAGTTCTTCACCTATATTGTTTATGATCCATTATCATAGATTGGGGGGGGTCAGACGAGTCCCTTGCTTATGATCCATTATCATAGATGGGGGGGGGGGTCAGACGAGTCCCTTGCTTATGATCCATTATTGTACACATTTAGATAACAATGATATTTGCATTGTATATGAATAATATCTTATGAAAATTGAGATGTAGTCGGGTGGTGCATATCATAGATTTGGGATCACAGGAATTCCTTACTTATGGTCTATTTTTGTACATATTTAGGTCACGATAAAATTTGTATCATGGTTAGGTCTTGAAGGCTGTCACAATGCGTTTAGTAAAATAAAGGAAGTTAAAGAAATTTTTGGGTATTACCTATTTATTATAGATTAATATTTCGAGATCAAAATCTCATCTTCAGAATGGCAGAGGAGCATGTGTCTGTCCAAGTGAGTCCGTGCCTTTTAAGGAATTTGTATTTTATATGAATACTACCTTATAAAAGGGATGTGCGTTGTGGTGCAGTGGATATTGGCTTGGAAGGAGAACTCGGGGAGCCGAGTTCGAATTCAAGTTGAATTTGTTGCATTCACTTATGCGCAAATACCCTTGGGAAAGGTATGAATCTGTCTCTTCCTTCCAGTTATGGGTTAAATAACAGGACATTGGGTTCTATAGCCTTGGCTGACAACCAGTCTACTGCAGAAAGTAATGGCAACCTACTGCAGGATAATCTTCTGCCCAGTCAGTCATGTCTCTTTCGAGGCATGATCGCCCAAGCGTGTATCACGTATGGCACTTAACTGACTGACCTTATAAAAATTGAGATGTAATAGAGTGGGGTGGTGCGTATCATAGACTAGCATCATAGCCAGGCATTGCCCATGAAACGCAGAACATTTTAGTAGTAGAGGAAGATGCCAATGAGAGGAGTATATTTGCGTAAACGTGATTTGATGTTTTGTGTAACATTGTAAACAACATTGCGTTTGTTTTTGTTTCAAAATTACGGGGAAAAATATTTACATTTTTTGTTGACTAAATGAATTTCAGAAATTTTGAAGAATATTTAAAAATGTAGACATTTAACTTTAGAGGAAAAAGTTACATTAATGCTACACGAATTACAGACAGTTGATTTCCTGCATGAAATATTTAGTGAAAAAAAGCTTTATTTTTTTAAAATTTTATTTTCTGAAGTATGAAATATTAAATCTGCAAAAAAACAAAAAGAATCAAATAATTAAATTAACCTTCAGCACTTTTTTTTTTACATATTTTGTTTTTGTTTGAAAAAAAAAACACTTATTTTTTTGTAAAATATTTTGTTTGTTTCAAAGTTATGGGGAAAAATATTCACATTTTTTGTTGACCAAATGGATTTTTTAAAACGGAATAAAAAGTAAATTTAAAGGCTCATTTTTTTTTTTTTTTAATAAAAAAATATTTTAGTTGTGTTTGATACGTGTGATAGATGTTTTACGGAGCAAATGTAAACAATCGGCTCCATTGGCCAAAAAGTGTGAAAGGGAAAATAGCTGAACTTAAACTCAAAAAGTATGTGTCGATTTGGCTTCCCTGTAGATATGTGTCCCTAGAAAGTTTGAGTAACGTAGCTTAAAATTTGTAGGCATGCATAATCCCTTGATCATGATCCATTATTGTACATGATTAAAATAAAATTTGTATGTTAAATGAATACTACCTTATTAAAATTGCATGTTAAATGAATACTACCTTATTAAAATTGAGATGTTATAGAGTGGGGTGGAGTGTATTATAGATTAGGGGTCACATGAGTCCTTTGCTTATGATCCATTATTTTACACAAATAGATCATAATAAAATTTGTATTTTATATGACTACTACGGCATGGAAATTGAGATGCAGTAGAGTGGGGGGCTTCGTATCATAGATTGTGGGTCACATGAGTCCCTTCCATATGATCCATTCTTGTATATAATTAGATAACATTAAAATTTGTATTTTATATGAATACTACCTTTATGAAAATTGAGATGTAGTAGAGCGGTGGCCCCATGTTATAGATTCGGCAAGAGGCGTATAATAGATTCGGTGGGCGCGGGGCCTTTGCACCGACCCTGAACCTACTTAATGAGCTTGTATGAACAGCTGACAGAATAAAGAGCGATGGCAAACTAATAAATGTTACTTAGAACAGCAAAAGACTGGAAGTTTTGAATAGTCATGCTCGCCTTCACTTTGAAAGGCACATAAAAAATGAATAGTTTTTCATTAGAAACTACAGTCAGTCAGTTATCTGTCATACATGATACACGCTTGGGTGATCATGTCTCTAAAGAGACATGACTGACTGGGCAGATGAATTTCTTTTGCTCATGCTAAGTCTTGAAAAACACTGTATAATTCTCTATTTTTTTTTATCCATAATGATAAACGTGTTAAAACTATTCAACATTTTAACAAAACCTCAAGTTGATATTGCCGCTAAAAATTTGTTGATTTTTTAAAATGGAATGATCTATAATGGTATGTCTCTACTTTTTATTTAGATATATTTATTTTCAATTTTTCTAGCTGAATTGTTCACCTATATTGTATATAATTAGGTTACAATAAAAATTTGTATTTTATATCAATACTACCTTTATGAAAATTGAGTTGAAGTATTTTGGGGTTTTTACAGGGAGTCACAAGATCCTTTATGGAATTTGAGATGTAATAGAGTGGGGTACTGTGTATCATAAATTCGGGTCACATGAGTCCTATGACTATGATCCATTATCTAAACTTATTTATAAATGGAACTTTGTGTGTGTGTGTGTGTGTGTGTGTGTGTGTGTGTGTGTCCGTTACCTATAGACTCTGAAATGGCTGAACCGATTTTCTTGAAAATTTGCTCAGTTGTACTATAAGCGTCTGTGAGTGTTCTTAGCTAGGTTTTGTGTCGAGGTACCCCTGATAAATATCGAAAATCGAAAAAATCGGATTGTAGAAGGAGTGGTCCAATTTTAATCAAAATTGATACACTCATAGACACAGACATAAGAAACGATATTCAGAAGTTTCAAGGTTGCAGTTCTTACAATAGTGCAGAAAATCGAGAATATATATATATATATATATATATATAAAAGGCAAGATGTTTGTGTGCGTGTCTGTTTATCTGTCTGTATGTCCTTTATACAAATCCACAATTTTTATCTGATTCTCACCAAACTTCACACAAATATTCTTTAGGCAGAGTCTGAGCTCCAAGACCATGGATTAGCTTTAAAGTTTTCATTACACCCGAGCAACGCTGGGCTATGCTGCTAGCTGTACATAATTAAGTCACAAGTATATTTGTATTTTATGTGAATACTAACTTATGAAAATTGAGATGTAGAGTGAGGTGCTGCATATCATAGATTAGGGGTCACATGAGTCTCCTGCATATGATCCATTCTTGTACATAATTAGGTTACAATAAGTTTTGTATTTTACATGAAAATTGATGTATTAGAGTTGGGGCTGTATCATAGATTTTGAGGTGCCATATCATTATTTTGGAGGGGACGTATCATAGATTGGATGTACGAGATTTTTTAACTGTTGGAGGGTCCAGTCCTTTAAGTGTCATATGTGATACACGCTTGGGCGATCATGTCTCTTTTGAGTCATAACTGACAAGACAGAATATTTCGCCAGTTGTTTGTCATTTAGCTGGAGGGAGAAGAGATGGATTAATTCCTTTCCCAAGGGTATTTGTGTGTAAGTGAATGCAACATATTCAACAGGAATCTGAAATTGGCTCTCTGATTTTTAATTCTGAGTCGATATCCATTACAGTCTTAGAATTTAGTGCATATGCGAGACTATAAGGATCCCCTTAGCAGGCCTAGCATAAAAATAAATATGATATGGGAGCCGTTAACAAAACAAGACAAATGATAGCTAGTCTTCAGCAGCAACATTTAAAAAAAAAAAAAAAAAAAAAAAGAAAAAAAAAAGAGAAAAGCTTCATTGAGTCCAGCCAAACATGACAAGCATCAGTAGGTAGGTTAAGTTTATGTTCCAAGTTCTTCACAGAGAACTGACCAATGGGACAATAGCCTATGTCAGATTTTTCAGTATTTGATTATTTAATAATCTGACTTTACACACACCTATACCCTGCTAGGAGTGAATGAAAAGAATACTTTAATTAACAATTAACCAATAGAAAATCCATTTTCATTATATAATTGGCTCACATATTTTTGTCATGTGCAGGCCCAAAAATAGATACAGCATGTTATTTATTGACCAACCAAAAGATAAAAAAAATATTCAGAGTTGATCCTATTCTTGGTCATCAAAATGCATAAATACTCATGATTTTGCCTTTTCTCTGCCGTGGGTCACAGACCTTTTGTTAATGCAAGCCTGGTTGACCTGCATTTTCTTACTCTCTCACCTTATCATTTGTGCTTCGTTTATTGATTCTCCTTCTTCCTCTTGCTTCATCATCAATGAATAAAAGAACAGATATAGAGCCATGAACCGTTTGCCTAAACATTCAAGAAAATCAAACAACACACTCAATCACCCTCTCTTTCACCTTGATTTTTCGGCTTGCTCACAACAGTCCGGCAACTAAAGAAAGAGGGGAACAAAGTAACTTCTACATGTTTACTACTATCATGTATACATAAAAAAACCTCAACTAGACTTTTTTCGAAAACTTTCCTTGTCAACAGAAAGGAATTTTTCATACTTAAGTTCAATTTTAAATCATATCAAAATTTATGCAATACTAATGAAACTTGTGGAATTTCCATGGATGGATAATTATGATTTCCTGGAAAAATTTTACTTCGTCATACTACAAATAATAGTAACATCTTTAATCATTTCTATTTATTGTTAGAGGTAATACAGTCTTTATGCTCCCCTTTCATTAGGTTTCTGCTTGGGGCGATGGTCAGAGAAATTAATGTGAGAGTGCGTTCTTGTTTTAACTGTCTGCCAAACCACTTTCTAGTGTGGTGAGTGTTTCTTTTCTCTCGTTTTTCAAATTAGTTCTGCCTTTTTGTTAAAAATGCTTTGATATGGCGCAGGTTGGTAAATGATTGGAATGTTTCTCTATAAAAGTCTAATGGCACCCGTTTATGATTTCACACTGATGTCTTCTGATCGAGGCTTGAAGACAAGGGTTTGTTGACTTTATAATTAACGCTGACAGTTAAATGTACAATTTCCATCCTTGGGTGGGTAGTCTTCTCTGGAATTGATCGACAATTCAATCTCAGCTGCTCCTTATTACTTCTCTAAGAGAGAAAGAAATAAACATGGAAGAAAGAAAAAGAGTTATCTCCCTTCTTGGGGTAAGCATCCCATCTGGTCTATGGTCAATTGTCGTCATACGAATGCCTTGTGTTTCGCCTCTCTCTTTTAGCTCTTCCCAGAAAAAAAAAAAAAAAATTACACAGAGATATTCTCCAAATATCTATTCTGGGGTTCAAATCCATGGTAAGTAAATACTATTTTAATGTGTGTCCCTAAGGAACACTTAGTGTTAGAGTTTTACATTTGTTAATGAGTGTTGCTGGAATTAAGTTTACTGGCGACTTTAGTCTTTCACAATCATAGCCAGGGAAGAGAGGATTCAAGCCTGATCTTTTGCATTTACTTCAGATATAGAAAATTGATTCCAGACAGATTGCTTATATTCTATTATGAGAAGGTGCTGAAAATTTCACAATAAAGTTAAAATAAAAATTTGTTTGACCAGAGTTTTTGGAAATGGACTGAAGAGAGAAAATTTCAGCACCTCCTTAGTGAAGTTAACCATAATTAGTTGAGGGTAATTTTTTATTTTGCTTAATAAGTTTAATATGTATGAAATAGAGAACACTGTACATCAAAGGTTGCTTGGTAGATGAGATATGTATTTTCATTACTGGTGTCAGAAACACAAAGGCAAGCAAGCTGATTTTCAAGGCAGACAGACCCTCTACTTGGTAAACTGTGACAACGGAATCTTCCTACCTATTATGTAATTGACCAGCTGAACAAAGTGATAATTAGCAAATATTTATATTCCATCTATAATATAAAAATACAGGTCATAAGAATAAAGATTTATTTCTGTCAATTCAGGTATTTTGGGAAAAAATAAATTTTTTCAAATTTATGAAGAAACAAATTGTGTAATATCAAGAGAGAAAGGTAATGCATTTCACTGAGCTTTAAACATTTTGAACTTCCATCCATTAAATGGCAAAAGCATTATGGAAATACGGCAGATGAATTTGAATCGGATCTACATTGTATTTATTATCTGATCCTACTGAGTATTTTATACGAGTAGTATTAAGTTGATTGCAAAATAGTCCTTGAACATTTCATTTACAGTATTTGGATTATTGTCCGAATCTTTGTTGCCATTTCGGCCGTTGTATGCTTTGGCCTTCTTCAGGAGCTAAGAATTTCAAACTGAACCCTTTATTACAATCACTGGGGTGTGTCATCCTCCTTGTTTGTGTAAAGCCACGATTGGAGGTCATGAGTTATCTCCCTCTAACCCTGCAAGCTACTTGGTATTGAACACACAACATCTATATCCTTAAAAACACATGTCCTAGTGGATATAGATGTTGGTTAGTTCCTGACTTGACTCTTAAAATTGTATGTTCAATACTAAGTAACTGGCAGGGTTAGAGGGAGATAACTCATGACTTCCAATCGAGGCTTTATACCAGAAATGAGGATGAGATACCCCAGTGACTGTAATAAAGGGTTCGGTTCAAAATTCTTAGCACCTGAAGAAGGCCAGAGGGTACAACAGCTGAAACATTGTACAAATGGCAACAAAGACGAGGACAATAGTCTGAATAATGTAAATACTACATCTCAAAAATATAGACAAGCATTTCATTTGTTAGCTATCTACATTGTACAGTGAATTTTTTTTATTCACAATGTGGGAACAGAAGCAGACTGGAGCAGGTGGGAGCAGGTGGGAACAAAAGCAGACTGGAGCAGGTGGGAACAGAAGCAGACTGGAGCAGGTGGGAACAGAAGCAGACTGGAGCAGGTGGGAACAGAAGCAGACTGGAGCAGGTGGGAACAGAAGCAGACTGGAGCAGGTGGGAACAGAAGCAGACTGGAGCAGGTGGGAACAGAAGCAGACTGGAGCAGGTGGGAACAGAAGCAGACTGGAGCAGGTGGGAACAGAAGCAGACTGGAGCAGGTGGGAACAGAAGCAGACTGGAGCAGGTGGGAACAGAAGCAGACTGGAGCAGGTGGGAACAGAAGCAGACTGGAGCAGGTGGGAACAGAAGCAGACTGGAGCAGGTGGGAACAGAAGCAGACTGGAGCAGGTGGGAACAGAAGCAGACTGGAGCAGGTGGGAACAGAAGCAGACTGGAGCAGGTGGGAACAGAAGCAGACTGGAGCAGGTGGGAACAGAAGCAGACTGGAGCAGGTGGGAACAGAAGCAGACTGGAGCAGGTGGGAGCAGGTGGGAACAGAAGCAGACTGGAGCAGGTGGGGACAGAAGCAGACTGGAGCAGGTGGGGACAGAAGCAGACTGGAGCAGGTGGGGACAGAAGCAGACTGGAGCAGGTGGGGACAGAAGCAGACTGGAGCAGGTGGGGACAGAAGCAGACTGGAGCAGGTGGGGACAGAAGCAGACTGGAGCAGGTGGGGACAGAAGCAGACAGGAGCAGACAGGAACAGAAGCAGACAGGAGCAGACAGGAACAGAAGCAGACAGGAGCAGATAGGAACAGAATTAGATAGATAGATAGATAGATTGATAACAAACTAGATTTTAATATAATCTTATATATTTGTTTTGTTTTTAACTTAAAGCATCTGGTTAAGTAAATTATAATTTTATTTTTAATATCAACTGATCAGCAGCACTTAGCATAATTTCATTAATAAAATTTTACATCGCTTTTTAAACTAGGAATTGCTTTGGATTCATTCTCTGCTAGGATTGGTGATATAATTAACACTTCATTCATGAATGAAATCATTTAAATTTTTTAAATATTTTTACAAGAAATATATATGAAATGTTGAAATAAGAAGCAATTTACCAAAGATCTCCTTTGTAAATGGTTTTGAAATACAATATCTGATGGCATACAGAACTCCGTTTCCTTTTTATATTACAGTATTGCAATTAGACAAGGTGTATAAACATTAGCCTATAAGATAGCTCGACTCTTCATTTTTGAGTTATTTTAGGTAAGGAGTAAACAAAATAAAATGAAAAACGGTTGCTGGGATGGGTGAGGGAGAAGCAAGAGGTCATTAAATACAGTAGACAGGGCTGCCATATTAGTAGTACAAGGCTTTCAAAAGTAACCAAAGTTCAAGATTTTTTTCTGCTTAGAACTTGAGGAGGGAAGAAAAAAAAAAAAAAAAAAAAAAGAAAAAAGGTAAGCTAACAATAAGAGAGACAATTCAAAATTTAGTAGTACTTTAGTAGTTGGCTTTCTAATGGTAAACACAAAGACCAGTTGTTAAAATTGTACTTTTGTCATTGCTTCAGAGTTTAGATCATTTTTTGTTAGCTGCATAAACTCAAATCTGCAGAGTGATAACAAAAAGTTTCAAAAGTCCATGAAACTGAAATCAAGTGTCAATTTGTGAAGAAACTAACTTTTTTTTATCGAAATGTCCATAAAAAAAAAAAACGAATTATATCTCATACTTTTTCTCCAGTAACTCTCATAAAGTCATGTAATTAATGCAGAATGACGGATTGCGTAAGGGAATGAAATTGGGGGCCTGTTTACATCCGGTTAGGGAAGTAATATGCTTGTTTTTGGTACACAATTTCAGCAGAAAGTTGAGTGTTTTTTGGAAAAAAGTGCATTACTTCCCTAACCGGAAGTAAACAGGCCAGATTTCGTTACCTTACGCAGTCCGCCATTCTGCAGTCAATTACATGACTTCATGAGAGTTACAGGAGAGAAAACATGCGAGATATAGTTCGTTTTCTTCATGGACATTCAAAGCAAAAAAGGAAAGTTTCTTCACTAACACTTGATTTAAGTTTGGCATATACATTTGCACAGAGATAATGCTATTTTGGATAAGTTTGAAGGGGGAACAGTGACGGGAATTAAAACAAAAATTTACCTGTTGACATCAAGTTTATGGAGCAATCCTGAAAGTTTAAGACAACAACAGAACATAAAATGTCATACGTTTTAGCAGGGAGCCAGTAACGATTTCAGCAGCAGCAACAAGTATTTTTTTTAAAATTTATTGTCAATAAGTATTCGGCAAGCAGTGAGGCAAGATATCTACTGATGCAGTTGTTGACAGGGATTTTTGTGAGAATTAAGCAAAACGAATTCTGTTATTGTCATGCAATGACATTTTAGAACACGTTTTGGATGGGGAGGGTGGGGGGAGAGAATCATTGTCAACCAGACAATCCATTGATGGTTGGTACAAGAAATTTGAAATAACAGGGTATTTGTGTAAAAGTCTTGGGTGCAAAACTCATTGGTATCTGAAGAAAGATCTGCACCTATAAACAAATGCGAACAGATCTGCTGGATGTTGTAATAAAAACTAGCAGTTTATTATGAGCATCAATATCTTAAATGGTTTTCGTTTTAATAAATTAGGGTAAAATAAAATTTGTTGGTAATCACCCTGCATATAATCGAACAATTTTATAAAATTCAACTGACAGGGTCAGTTTGCAAATAGAAAAGATACGGAAAATAAGACGACGTTGTTTCATATCTGGACCCAGGTAGAGAAAACTGCCCAAAATTTATATGTGATCCTGATATTTGAAAGATATATTAATAGCAATGTTATAGACAACCTGTGTTTATATAGTACACACTGCCACTAATGTTAATGAATATTGCTTTCTATTAACATTGGGTTGAAAAAAAAACAAAAAAAAAACAAAAAAAAAACAAAAAAAACCTTTAATAATTATTTCCAACACATAAGACAGTCTTTGTAAAATTTATTAAAACTTAAAAAGAAAATCTTATTAATAAAAGTCGTTATAATTTATGTTTATCTTACAGCTTCATTATTATCTGTCTGCAACATAAACCAGACTGCCAATTCAACACTAAGTAGACAGTTCCCGATCAGAAATAAAAGATAAGCTCTTGCTGAGATTTGAACTCACATAAGGGGAAACTAGTTAAATACACCAGCTGCTCTTACTGAGCAAGCTACACAAGCTTACCTTGATAGATGATCAAATTTACCCAAGAAATTTGACACCCTTATTTTCTAGTGATATTATTTCTATTATTTATTTCTATTATTTATTTCTATTATTTTGTTAAAAAAAAAAAATTTGCTGTTCAGAAAATTTTAAGAGCAAGAGAAAAAATTGTTTGAAGAAAGGAAAGCATGATTAAATTTTGTCATGCAAAGCAATATGTCTTTTTAAGAAGTTGTAAATCTTGTAAAATATTTTAATAAAGTATACAAAATATGTTAAAAAAAATGTATTGGCAAATATTTTCAAGAGAAACCAAGTCTGAGTTAATGTATAAATCTATATTTATTAGATATATAAATGAAACAATTATTATTGAAGCAGATCAATCATATTTGTTGAAGTAAGTTTATTTTGAAGAGAACAACTTACTGTTTAGGTCATGATTAGCATTTTTCAAGTTTGTGAAAGGATTCGTCTTAGGGAATTCTTACATCAAAGTTAATCTTTTGTAGTTAATATTATTCTTTGATTCTAAATATCAAATGGGGCAATCAAAAAATACCAAGGTTGTTTTGTGTGAGTGAGTGAGAGAGAACATCAAATTTGAAAACTTTAAAATAAAACCATTTAATATAAAGATTCTTTTAGTGAAAATCAGGAAAAATAACCTTCAGATTGCATTTGCATTAAATATTTTTGAGATCATATTTCTTCATGGGAATATTGTAATAATTTGAAGAAATTAAATGTGGACAAAAAGAACATGATTTTTTTTAATAGTAACAAAAACCCCCCTTTTTAAAAAACAAAAACAAAAAAATGGAATGGTTATTATTATGCATAGTCATATGATTTGAATCTCCTTTCTACAGAGTAAACAGTATTTTATTCAGTGCAGTTAATTGCTCATTTTTTTCACATTTCTTTCATTAAATTACATTCTTATTTCTGCATTTTTGTTTGATTTCTATCAAGTTGAAAGAAAAAATTGTAAAGTTATAAATAGAAATTAATTTTGCTTGATAAAAAATCCAAGCAGTCTAAATTTATTGAATTTTTTCTGCATGATGAAACCACTTAATATCAAATTAAAGGAATTGAAGCATTGACACTCTCCAGTTAAGTAAGTACATAATAAAGGCAGAATCCAGATTAATATGATGACCCTGAGCAGAGTTTGGAACTCAATTATTGTATTGGATTTTTGAATTATAACATTTTTATTACGTTGTTTTGATAAGTGTTATAAAAAGAACTGAGGTAAGAGTTTAAGAAAGCGAGCGTCAACAGTCTTCAAAAAAAACAAAAAAAAAACAAAAAAAAAAAACAATGTGCTTGATTTAATAAATAAGAAAGGAATTTGTTGATCGTTTGAGGTTTATTTTACAGCATCACCAAAAATGCTTTTAATGACAATGTGAAGT
The DNA here is from genome assembly GCA_037127315.1 of Ascarosepion bandense. Lineage (NCBI taxonomy): Eukaryota > Metazoa > Mollusca > Cephalopoda > Sepiida > Sepiidae > Ascarosepion > Ascarosepion bandense. The sequence goes on from JBBBDQ010001851.1 coordinate 1,311,806, forward strand.
AAGATTTTGGAAACAACCACAAATTATTCCAAAATGGCTCCAACTATTTTTTTTAATTTTAAAGAAATAATTTATTTACCACAAATTTGCTTTTAGATTTGACATTATTTTCCCATGGCTATTCACATACTTTTTTTTTTTTTTTTTTTTCACCGATTTGGTGGTATGCCCAGTGAATCTATTTACATTAGTAAGATTTTGTCTTTCAACAAAATATTTTGGTTGGAGGGGTGTAGGGGAGTTATAGAGCAAATATTGTTCATTTTTATTTTTCTTGGTGGAATCAGCAAACCAAAAAGGCCTCATTTTCATATAAAAAATATTTTAAATTCACTTGTATGTGCAAACATGTTACAATGATTTTGAATAACATTTTCTAGAAATTTAACATTATAATCAGACTATCAAAAACAAAATACTGGATTTAACAAAATTGCTGCTTTTAGTGACAGAAATGGGTAGAAAAGATTTGAATGCATTTTTACAAACAATTTTTGCTAATAAGTGCATTTGTTTTAGGATACAATGCAATATAAAGTTGGGGACTTAATCCTATAAAAAAACACCCTTCCCCAATTTACGTTGAATATTGCATTATTATAGAGTTAGGCTTTGTACCGGCATTCTATAGCCTCTGGATAAGCAGGCTACTGGATACTTCAACTTTGCATATGAAATCCGAGAGATTTTTTTTTTAGAGATATATTTTGGGATGAGAAAAAAAAAACAAAAAACAAAACAAAAAAAAACAAACAAACTGTTATCTACACCTTTTCTAAAATGACAGGTGTTTTGTAATTAAATAATAATTAATAAAAAGGTAATTGCTCAGAATATATACTCATCTTAAAGAGAAGCTAATAGCATTTCCAATTTTCATTTTCTAAGTTGATAAATTGGCAATGTTGATATCTTGAAAACTGTGCCGCACTGTGGAGAGAACTGAAGAAAATTTAACATGTCAGTTCTTAAATGTGTTCTCTTGAGAAAAGATCTTCAAGAATAGCTTGGCAAACTTGAATCTTTTACTCTGCAAACAAAACTGTGTCAAAAAGACTGTTTATTCCCTTGACACCACTTTTTTTTAACGACCTTCACTCATGGCAATGTTTGGTTTTTAAAAAGCAATGATTAGAATTGTAAAAACCTAAACACACAAAAGTGAATTTATGTTTTCTTTGTTCTTGAAAACTGACAACAAAAATAACAAATACTATTAGAGTCTTTATTCATACCATAATAGTGGCATCAATGGAAAAACTATTCTTTTGATCAGTCAATTAAGTGTCATATGTGATACACACTTGGGCAATCATGTCTCAAATGAGACATGACTGACTGGGCAGAAGATTTTCCCAGCAGTTGGTTGCCATTACTTTCTCTGGTAGACTGGTTGCCAACCAAGGCTATAGAACCCAAATCTGTCCTGTTATTTAACTCATAGCTGGAGAGAAGAGATGGATTAACACCTTTCCCTTTGTGTGTAAGTGAAGAATGCAATGAATTTGCCTGGAATTCAAACTTGACTCTTCAATTTCTCGTTCTGAGTCGATAACCACTGCATTGAAATGCACATCTTTTCATACTCTCCCTTATATTTTTTCCAGAAACAAAAATGTCAAGTTTGCAAATGGCTTTATAGATAACCTTCCCAAATGTTATAGGAAGGTCTCTGTCATGTGTGAGTGTGTGCGCGCGCTTGTGCTCGTAACATGAATTAACTCTTTGCTTAAAGAATCAGGCAGTTTAGCAAATATCCTGTTACTGATATGTTTCCAGGGGAACCTTCTAGCCAGAAATCTAATCTATAGCTATCTTTTAACACACTCAAATCAGCATGAATCTTAGTCAGATACTTTCTGATATTTATAAACTCTGAATTGAAAAATTCATCCTTTAATGGTGCAAGAGTAGTATCATAGTTTTTGTCACTAATTGACAAATGTTGTTCTATTTTGAGGACGTAATCAGCCAAATACTCTCTTAGATATTGTAATTTTGTCACCTCTGACTTTACACTAGCAACACAATTCTCAAATTGAGAGAGAAAATTTTTGAAGTAAAATTTATCTATTTCCAAGACTTTGCCCATAAATATAGAACATTTTACTGTGGACCTTATCAGGTTATTGCTACTATCAAGGGTGGTGACAGGAGGTATGACATTAGCTCCTTCAATAATGTTGAGGCTCACAGTGAGTTCTCCTGGGTCATGAAAGACCTTTGAGCAAAATTCAGTTTCACTATCTACACTCTCTATATCAGGGATTCCCAAACTGGGGGGAAATAATTACACTACCAACGAAAAAAAAAAAAAAAAAAAAAATCTCACATGGATTTGAGAGAGAGAGAGAGAGAGAGAGAGAGAGAGCACCTGATATTGATACACTGGTGAACAAGAAGTGGCATCACCCTTCTCAATAATTTAATTCTGAAGTAAAAGCGCAAACAAAAGTCCTTTTATTTGTTGCTAACCGCTCTCTATGGCTATGCTTAGTTGTTACTAACTGCTCTCTATCCACTTTACTCTGTAACTATAAGTTTATTAGTATATTTGTACATTTGAAAAATAAATTAGTAAATAGTCTCAGTGTGTTTTAACTGCTCTTTCTCTCATACACATGAAGGGGGAAATCTGGATAGTTGAACTGGGTGTAGGGGGAAATGACAGAAAAAAGTTTGGGAACCACTGCTCTATATGATCCTTTTATTTAAGGGATCTCGTTTTTCAATGCAGCAGTCATCAAATTAAGTATATATCTTGTCTACTTTATCCAACCAGTTCAGAATTGAATCCTTATTCATGTTACAAGCACAAACCACCCATCCCTAAATCAGAATCTAGACAATCCGATCAAATCATAAAAATCCTGCTCATCACAAAATAAAACAAACCTGTTTCTGTTAAAACAGGTAAATAGGCATCATTTGATTAGAATCAACCAGAATTTTGGACCAGTGACCAACTTTGATGAAAACAGTGATGTTGTATCTGTCGACAGACTGCTGGGATTTGAGCTTCTAAAATCCATGAGTCTCATGAAGGTAATAAATTACATGTTGGGCTCTGCCTGCTAAGTTTGTAGGGGGATTATTCCCTTTGTGGACAGCACTCGATTGCTGTACCATGAGCAGATTTTCCCTGTCAACACTTATGAAGGAAATACCAGCAACAATTTCAGTGCCATAGGGTCTCAATACTAATCCTGTCCCACTAATGTTAATTTTGTTCTGAAGCCCAAACAAAAAGAAAAGATAAAATAAACAAATTAAAAAAGATAAATATAAGAAATAAAAAAAAAATCAAAACCAACATAAAAGATAATGATAAAAATAAAATCACATATTAAAATATATTTTTAGGGGGATTTGTGCATAAGTAAAAATAAAATAATTGTAATTAAAAAAAAAGATAGTTTAATATGCTAATATTTTTAAAGTTAGAAAATGAGCAAATAGTAAAAATATTGAAATAAATTTGAGATAAATTCAGATATATTTAAGAGTATTGAAGATGCTATGGTTGCAAAAATTAGTGATTTCATTACGTTGGTTCAATAAGTCAGTTTTTGGGAATTTTATTATATGGATTTTTTTCTTGTAAGCAAAGGAAACATTTCATCTAATAATTTACATGTTCTAGCTTTAGTTAATATTTTCCATTTAACTGTAAGAATTTTATTTGCATAAATTTAGCTTATTGAACCGGTAATTTTTTTTTAATTACTATTATTATTTTATTTGTACTTATGAGCAAATCCCTTAAATTTAAAAAAAAAAAAAAATCTTTAGCTTATTGAACTGGCAATTTTTTAAATTGCTATTATTTTATTTGTACTTATGAGCAAATCCCTTAAATTTAAAAAAAAAAATCTTTAGCTTATTGAACTGGCAATTTTTTAAATTGCTATTATTTTATTTGTACTTATGAGCAAATCCCTTAAATTTAAAAAAAAAAATCTTTAGCTTATTGAACTGGCAATTTTTTAAATTGCTATTATTTTATTTGTACTTATGAGCAAATCCCTTAAATTTAAAAAAAAAATCTTTAGCTTATTGAACTGGCAATTTTTTAAATTGCTATTATTTTATTTGTACTTATGAGCAAATCCCTTAAATTTAAAAAAAAAAATCTTTAGCTTATTGAACTGGCAATTTTTTAAATTGCTATTATTTTATTTGTACTTATGAGCAAATCCCTTAAATTTAAAAAAAAAAATCTTTAGCTTATTGAACTGGCAATTTTTTAAATTGCTATTATTTTATTTGTACTTATGAGCAAATCCCTTAAATTTAAAAAAAAAATCTTTAGCTTATTGAACTGGCAATTTTTTAAATTGCTATTATTTTATTTGTACTTATGAGCAAATCCCTTAAATTTAAAAAAAAAATCTTTAGCTTATTGAACTGGCAATTTTTTAAATTGCTATTATTTTATTTGTACTTATGAGCAAATCCCTTAAATTTAAAAAAAAAATCTTTAGCTTATTGAACTGGCAATTTTTTAAATTGCTATTATTTTATTTGTACTTATGAGCAAATCCCTTAAATTTAAAAAAAAAAATCTTTAGCTTATTGAACTGGCAATTTTTTAAATTGCTATTATTTTATTTGTACTTATGAGCAAATCCCTTAAATTTAAAAAAAAAATCTTTAGCTTATTGAACTGGCAATTTTTTAAATTGCTATTATTTTATTTGTACTTATGAGCAAATCCCTTAAATTTAAAAAAAAAAAAAATCTTTAGCTTATTGAACTGGCAATTTTTTAAATTGCTATTATTTTATTTGTACTTATGAGCAAATCCCTTAAATTTAAAAAAAAAAAAAAAAAAATCTTTAGCTTATTGAACTGGCAATTTTTTAAATTGCTATTATTTTATTTGTACTTATGAGCAAATCCCTTAAATTTAAAAAAAAAAAAAAAAAAAAATCTTTAGCTTATTGAACTGGCAATTTTTTAAATTGCTATTATTTTATTTGTACTTATGAGCAAATCCCTTAAATTTAAAAAAATCTTATTGAACTGGCATTTTTTTTTTTTTTAATTACTATTATTATTTTATTTGTACTTGTGAACATAGTTGTTTCATTTCTTTATCAGTGATATTTGATGAGAACGTACTGGAGCACAGACTGGACTGGGTTTTTAGTTGCAAATCTTTGGGCTTAACTACTGAACAGGAAACAATGAATATAACCGTGGGAAAATCTGGGAATTTGAAAATTTCAAACAATATAAGCACAACTTATTATGTCAAGCCATCTTGGTATGAAGAGAATATTCAACTTGTGCCATCAAAACATGAGGTTGTCTATCCAATCATGAGGTTACCCTTGCAGCTTCAAATAAAATTGTGAACAACCTTGAATGACAAAAGTTTTTTGAAGCCTATGCTGATGTTTTTAAATAGGTAAAAGACAATGGAAGGCATAATCAAATGCTTTGAAGCATTGCCAAAGAATTTGGTAAATACATTTGGATATCACATAGACCTGTTCTTTAAAGTGAAGAACAGGCTACTATGAAGATAAAACCCATTTTCAATTTTTCCTTAATATTTAATTAAGTAGCTTATCATGGCATTAATTTAATGGGTGATATGCTTGACTTGTTTGCATTTGTTCCGATCTAACAATTGTTGGTCAACATATACAAAACCTTCCTCATGATCAGACTTGCCTAAAAGGGAAAATCATAACAGATTCTGTCTTTTTTTTTTAGGAAGGAAGGTGATTAACAGTATAATACCATCTTGTTTGAGCTCATTGCCTCTTTCATTTTGAATTTCTTTAATTAAACACCATGCAAACATGTTTGCTGATGCTTTTTCTTCATGTGCCATGTCCCTTCAGGATGTAGACGATCATAGACTTCCACTTGGCTCTGTCTCTAAAAATTTCTATGTAGGTAATCTGGTCAAGACAGGCAGACTTCATAGATGACCTGTCCACTCTGTATTCAGAATCTAATGCTCACATGAAAAAGGGAAATTTTGAGCTTAGATCATGGAACTAGTTTCTCAGAGCTCAAGGGAGGGTTAGGACACAAGACAGAAACTTTGTTCAACATGGTAGTGAAGATTTGGGGTGATAGGTAGGATCCAAAAAATGTCCTCCAGATTGATGGATGTTCTGTTGATACTGATGCGTATACGAAAAGAGGTATCTTTTCTCAAACAGCTAAAGTATTTAACCTCCCCCACCCATCTCTGTGCTTACCCATCACTGTTAGACATAAGTTGCTTTTGAGGGATTTGTGGTCACAGAAATTGGATTGGGTTGAGGTTATGTTGGAAGGATCTCGTAGAAGAGTCGAATGAGATGAATTCCATACCCATAAGTTTTCAGTCCATCTCCAAACTCAAAACTCAGCAGATATTACTAGGGGATTAACATGACATAAATTTCGGTGACATTTAAACTAATCGGTTGCTGGTGCTAGATAAGCTGTCCAGAATGTTATACCAAAATGCTTTCTCTGTAAGAGATTCAATGATTAGGATGATATGGCATACAAAATATATTTTTTGTTGCGTCCATTACTAAGGGGAAGATATAAAAACTATCTCACTTGTTGGCTATTGTGGCATGTGAGGGGTTTCCTTACTTTCTTCGATTCAGCAGCAGTGGAAATAATCAGAAGGGTACAACCAGTAGTTGCTAAGGTTATAAAAGCCTTGACCAAACCCTCCTCTGCCTTTTTTCCATTTTTTGCTTTCAGTGACTCTTCGCGACATCAACCGAAGGGCTACACACAACCCTCACTGCAGAAGACAAGGTCTGTCTTGACAGGAATTGATGAAGTCTCCCTTCAAAATACTCACCAAAGGAAATTACACATAAGATAAGGCCTGTCCTAGCAGTTTTGCACTTGGAATCCTGGTTACTCTCATGGGAACTTGTGAAGAAATCTCTTTCAAAAATAATTACTACACTCTAGAACCCTGTTAACTTAGAAACCCCTTTTTCTCCTTGTAAATTAGTATTTTGTACTCCCTGTTCAACTGAATAAAAGCTGTTTGAACCGTCTTATTCAAGCATTTGAGTTTTTTTGTTTGTTCCACTCACACTGCTGATCTTAAACACACATGCAAACGAGAAATTCCTATAATGTCTAACAAGACATTTAATGTTCAATTAAAACTAAATTTATACATACATTATTTTTCTATTGAAGTGGAATATTGAGTAGAAGTGATACAGATCTACATTTAGTCCATGAACTGAAATGTAACTTTAAAAATGATACTAAAATCAATGCCGGTTCACTAAAAAGTAGAAGTTTTTGTTAAAGGATGAATGTTGTTGGTTTACAGTAATCTCTTATATTCAGTAGAAAAAAAATATTGCGGTTCTTGTACCCATTTCCATCACAAAGTATTTTTTACTTTTAAACAAATTCTATGTAAAATATTTCAGATGTTAAAGTTTAAAAGTCTTTACACTGAAATGTACAAATAAAATGTTTTTTATCAAAACACCCTTTGGCTGATTAAAGTGACCAAGTATAAGCTGGATTAGTGAGTGTCCTTGATCCGAGAGGATTTTACCTTTCTTTTGTAAAGTCCATTTTTGATGAGGTATTCTTTGCTCTGATGTTTTTGGGCACCATGGTCAAGTTGAAATTGGCACAATGCTTCCAAAGGCTTAGTCAAAATCTGGGAGAGAGAGAGAGAGAGAAAAAAAAATATATGATAATAAATATAGTTTTAAGGGAGGCTATATTTATGGGTTAAAGTGCTGAATAATCTGTGTACGTAAATTTATAACCTATCATTAACATTGAAAAAATTAGTGTCAACTACTCCTTGATGTGCATTGTGGCGCAGTGGATATCGGCTCGGAACAAGAAATCGGGGAACCGAGTTCGAAATCCAGTTGAATTCCTTGCATTCACTTACGCGCAAATACCCTTGGGAAAGGTATTAATCCATCTCTTCCCTCCAGTTATGGGTTAAATAATAGGACAGATTGGGTTCTATAGCCTTGGTCGGCAACCAGTCTACCGCAGAAAGCAATGGCAACCTACTGCGGGATAATCTTCTGCCCAGTCAGTCATGTCTCTTTCGAGACATGATCGCCCAAAGCGTGTATCGCGCATGGCACTTAACTGACTGACTCCTTGAAAAGCATACTAATCCTACCACCATACATGACAAACTAAAATTAATAGCAAAAAAAGAAAAAAATGTTTCATAAAATAGAATGAGATAAAATTTAAACCAACAACACAAATGTCATACAAGGAAAAATATGGCTTTAAAAAGCAACAAAAATGTCCTCTACAACACAAGGAATTAGACAACTTTGACAAAGACTTGACTAACTTAGTAAGAAACAAAAATTTTATAAACAGTTAAATACTTCCAGAAAAAAAGGGGAGATAACTAAAATAAACAGTTTACCCAATGTATTTATCATAACAGACAAAACTAGAAAAATTATGCAAACTAAGCCCCCAAAAGCAAACTACTGAAGGACACCATAAAACCCACTAAAAAAAAGACAAACTGCACAATGATATTTTTATAGAAGCTGAAAGAAAAAAAAGAAACAAAGAAAACAATAACAATCATCATCAACAAAAAATAAAGGAGTTACCGCCAATATTTTTGTGTTACACAAGTTTTAAAATTAATTTTTATAAATGAAAAAGCTTTCTTGAAGCTTTCATTTTAGCTTTAATTGAAAGCTAAAAGATTAAATTTACCTTGTATATCTTTTCAAACAGAAATTATACTGATTAGAATAGATTTTATTTTTTCTAAAATAACTGAGTGCCATTTTTAACCATCTTTTGTTGCAATTTAATTTTGTTTATTAAAAAAAAGTCATCCAAAAATAAAATATAGTTTTCTAAAACTTTATTTGAAACAAACCAAACAAAAAAAAACAAACAAACAAAGGTTCCACATACTGGGGTTGCTTCTTCCAGAACGATAGCATCAAGAAGTCACCTTTCTGACAAATCAACCATGGTGAGATTCGAACCCAAGCTTCATGGTCAGAAAGCATATGTTCTAACCACTTTGCCATGCACCCACACACACACATATATATATATATATATTTATTTAGGACTTTCTACTATTAAAAGGTACTACAGTTACTGCTACATTAGGGTTGATAAAAATACCAATATCAAAAGCTTCTGCACAAAAGAAAGGTCCAAACGGAAGTGGTCCTGAGTATGACGTTAAACTACATCTGGCAGCAAGGCCTCTGATCAGGAGGTTTTGAGAAGTGTAGAGCCACCTCTTAATTATTGCTTTTCCAGGTGCAGCCTAACCTGGTAGCACCTATTACGGTCCCAGTTTCATGAAGCAGGCCACACAACTAAAAATATCCAAGGTCATTTCTTGTTGAAGGTGCTTCAGTTTTTTTCTTTCTTTGACCTATCAACCTCTATAGGTTATTTAAGGTCAGTTAAGTTTTTATTGGCATTTTTCTTGATTCAAATGTTCTGATATATTTTTAGTTCTTTCAGGAATTTAAAGATATTCTCTGTATCAGTGTATTCAAATAGATTTTTCATATTAGTGTTGAAGAGGTTCTTTCCGAGGTTGGTGAGTGCTTTACATTCTATAAGAATATGTATGATTGTGAGGGGTGTTTGACATGTTCTACATCTTGGTTGTGGTTCTTTGTTTAGTATAAAAGAGTGTGTGAGATTGGTATGTCCTATGTGAAGGCGGGATAGGATAACTTGTTCTTTCCTGGATTTTGTGAGGATAGGGGTGTGTTTGTCTATTTTGGGTTTTATTTGAAATAGTTTGTTTTGAGTATTTTGGTTCTAGTCTTGTTGCCATTTATTTTGGAGAAATTTATTTTTGGTTTTAGATTTGTATATGGTATTTTGAGATTTTCAGGAGTTAATTTGAGGGCAGATTTGGCTGCTCTGTCAGCTCTTTCATTGCCTTTTTCATCTAGAAGTTTTACAAAGAGGGGATTTTCAAGTTTTTTTTATTCTGTTATGATGTTAGTACTGATCGTGAATCTGAAAGTATGATGAATTTTTGGTGATTGCTGTTATAGATGATGTCAAGTGCTAGTTTTACAGCGTACGCTTCTGCTGTAAAGATTGAGCTTTCTGTTGGTTGTGCTTTTTTTAGGGTTTTTATGTTTGATACGGCTGCACAAGCTATCCTTTTGCTGTCTTTAAATCCATCTGTGTATATAAGGTGATGTTTTGGGTATTTTATGAGAATGTTGTGGATTTCATCTTGGTATGTGCTCGGGTGGGTTTCTGCTTTGAGAAATTCTTTTAGGCTAAGGTTTACGTTTGGAGTTTTTATTGTCCATGGTGGGATATTTGGTATTATATAGTCGTGTATGTTTGTAGTGGGGATTTCAGTTTCTTTGAGAGTAGAATCCATTCTTAGTCCGAATGGTTTTATTGTTTTTTTTCGTTACTTTCAAATAGATCTTTATATTTTGGGTTGAAAATGTTTTCATAGGCTGGGTTTGATGGAGTAGATTTAATTTTTAGATAGTATTGTAATGCTAGTTTTTCTGTTCGGATTTGTGGTGGATATTCATTTGCCTCTACAAATAGGCTATCTATAGGCAATGTTCTGAAAGATCCTAAAATTTGTCTTAAGCTTCCGTGATGGACTGGGTCTAATTTTTTTAGATATGACTTTCTTGCTGATCTATATATGAAATAAGCATAATCTAATTGGGATCGGATACACTATTTGTATGTTTTGTGAAGGGTTTGTTGGTCAGCTCCCCACTTTGTTATGGCTACTACTAGGAGGAGTTGAAGGGTATTGTTGCATTTTCTTTTTAGATAAATTATGTGTGGTATAAAGGTTAGTTTCTTATCAAATATGACTCCAAGGAATTTGTGTTCTTTGACCACTGGTATAATGTTTCCTTCCAGTTTGAGGACTGGGTCGTTATGCATTTTTCTTAAAGAGCAGAAATGAACACATTGAGTTTTGGATTTTGAGAAGTTGAATCCATTATTTATAGCCCAGTCATTTACTTGATTTAGATTTAGTTGTAAGGTCCTTTCTAATGAATGGATGTGGGGGGGATCTGTAATTGATGACAAAGTCATCGACATAGAGAGCACTTTCAATTGAAGGCGTTAGGTTTTCGATAATATTGTTAATTTTTAATGTTGTGGATAGGATGCTTCCTTATAGTATACATTCTGTTATATTTTGGGTATCTGATAAAGATGTTCCTATTCGGACTTTAAAGTTTCTTGTACATAGGAAGTTTTTGATAAATAATGCTAGTCTTCCACTTATGCCTAAGTTTTGAAGGTGTTTTATGATACCATACCTCCAAGTGGTGTCATATGCTTTCTCTATATCGAAAAAAAATAGCTGTCATATGTTGTTGTTTTTTTATGAAAGCTTCTCTTATGAAAGTTTCTGAACGGGTTATTTGGTCTATAGTGCCTCTTTTTTTCTGGAATCCTGTTTGAATATTGGTGATTTGGTTGTTTGTTTCAAGGTGTCATATTAACCTGTGGTTGACTATACGTTCCATTGTTTTACATAGGCAACTTGTTAAAGCGATGGGCCTATAGTTCTGAGGATTAGAGGAGTCTTTTCCTGTTTTTAGTATTGGGATGATTGTCATTTTTTTCCATGTTTCAGGGAATAGGTTATTTTTCCATATATTATTTAGGATATTTAGAAGGTACTTGATTGATTCTTCTGGTAATTGCTTTAGAAACTCGTTGTGGATTTTATCAGGACCTACTGCTGTGTTATGGGATTGTTTTATCGAGTTGATTAGCTCTTGAAGGGAGATTATTTTGTTGTATGCTTCAGAGTTGTTTGAGGATAGGTTTATTTTATTTCCTTCTGCATTGTTTTATTTTTTTGAATTTTTGATTGATTTGAGTTCTCAGCAAATTGTTTTGCTAGTGAATCTGCTTTATGTTTTTTTTCTCTGTTATTAATATGTTATCTACTAATAGATGTTTGATAGGATTTGTTATTTTTTTTCTAGACATGCTTCTCAGCATGTTCCATACTGATTTTTGATTTGAGGAGAAGTTTAATTCACTGACGTATTTTTGCCAGGAGTTTCTTTTGGCTTCTTTAATAGTTTTCCGAGCTGGCGCTTTATGGTATTTGAAATTGATTAGGTTTTGCTTTGTAGGTTCTGTTTGGAATTTTCTTAGAGCTTTGCGTTGTTGTTTAATGGCCTCTTGACATTCTTTGCTGAACCATGGCTTATTTCGTTTGTATGGAGTAGATTTAAAGGTTTAATGGCCTCTTGACATTCTTTGCTGAACCATGGCTTATTTCGTTTGTATGGAGTAGATTTAAAGGTTTAATGGCCTCTTGACATTCTTTGCTGAACCATGGCTTATTTCGTTTGTATGGAGTAGATTTAAAGGTTTAATGGCCTCTTGACATTCTTTGCTGAACCATGGCTTATTTCGTTTGTATGGAGCAGATTTAAAGGTTTAATGGCCTCTTGACATTCTTTGCTGAGCCATGGCTTATTTCATTTGTATGGAGTAGATTTAAAGGTTTAATGGCCTCTTGACATTCTTTGCTGAACCATGGCTTATTTCGTTTGTATGGAGTAAATTTAAAGGGTATACATTTTTATGCTATTGTAATTTGTTAGTTAGGTCTTCGATAGTTTGAATGTTTTCGTTTTTAGTGAGGTGTTTAGAACATAATTTTTTAAATTCTTCCCAATTTGCTTTTTTTAATCTCTTCTTCCAGAGGAGTTTTCAGACTTTCAAGTATTATGGGGAAGTGGTTGTTTCCGCAAGTATCATTGTGTGTTGAACATGAAAAGTCCATTAGGATGGACGGATCACATAAGGTTAAGTCTATTGCTGAATATTTACCAGAGTACGGGTACATGTATGCTGGGGATTGGTTGTTATATATACGTAGGTTATTATTGTTGATGAGATTTTCTATGAGTTTGCCCTTCTGGTTGATTTCGTTACAACCCCATATTGGGGTGTGGGAGTTAAAGTCTCCAAGTAGGATGAAAGGTGTGGGTAATTGCGTTATGATGTTTTGAAGTTCGTTCTCTTTTAATTTTTGATTTGGACGGATGTAAATAGAACAGATGTTGATTTGTTTGTGTAGAGTTACTTTAACTGCTGTTGCTTGTAAGTTTGTTTTGAACTCTAAGTGGCTGTGTGGTACAACATTTCGAACTAAGGTGGATCAGCTGCCCTATGCACAGAGATTGGTATTTTTTGTATAGTTGAATTGTTGATATTTATTAAGGTTTATATCTTTTAAATTAATTTAATAAAATAAGATATTTTTATTTCTTTGAATAAAATTGAAATAAAAATTATCTTAAAAAATATCTGAATTAATAAAATAAAATTTATGGCTATTCATTTGTAAGTTTTTTTTTTTTTTTCGAAATGTTTTAAAACTTAAACTGAAGCCGAAAGAAGTTGTTAAACATTATATTTTCTAAAAATATTTGAATTAATATTTTATTTATATTTTATTTAAGAAAATAATGTTTTCTTTTCAATGAAATGTTTAAAAAATTCTTAGGAAACGAAAGTAAAATCTTACTTAACTTTTCTATACTTGCAACTTTACGAATCATTTTTAAACATGAAAAAATATTCCTGAATTAAATTTTTTTTATTCTTGTATTAACAAAAACTACAAAATTTATTTTTTAGTCAATGTTAAAAGAATTTGTTTTATTTTTAAGGTTTTTTTTTTTATTTGAAAACTCCGTGAAATTATTTCTTACAAAAGTCAAGTCACTATTACCGAAAATTAAAACTTGAAAATGATGATTTAAACTTTGTTTAAACCTATTATTTCTGAATAAGTTTTGAATTTATTTGAAACATACAGCCTAAATCACACCACATTTGAATTTTAAAACCTAATTTCTAAAATATTTAATTTTTAGAAAATATTTAGCACAAAATGAACACCCTCAAAAATATTTTCCAAACATTTATTCCCTATTTTTGATAATTTGAAGTTAATTATAGATATTAATCAATAGAAAAAAATTGGAAATAAAAAATTAGAATTTTAACTAAAGAATAATTCTTTTATAGTTGGTTTAGGGTTTTTTAATCCTTAAAAAATTAATTAGTAAGTAAAACATTAACCAAAAAAGAGTTTTGCAAAAAAATGATTTTTTTTTATAAACAGTTTAACATCATAAATGAAATAGAAACATTAATTTTTACTTTTTTTTTTCATTTTTTACTATTAAAATATTTTAAAAGTGTAATTGAATTACCAAATATACTAGGATTTTTTAGGTCTATTTTTTTTTTTTAAAGGTAAAAATTTATCTTTTTATTTCATCCAGTAGGATTAACAATGAATTCAAAATATTATTTTAAAATTCGAACTCCGTTGTTTTTTTAGCAGAATTTCCCTAAAGAGATTTGTTGATATTAAATCTATTGGATTAAAAATTCAAGACTTTTTTAAAAATCTATTTCAGATTTAGCTATCCTATCGTTAATTCGTTCGATTCATAATTATTTATTGCCGTTATGCCGTTTTTAAAAAAAAATGGAAATGTTATAGTTGTAAAAGTTTAGTATCAGGAAGAGACCTGATATAAACAGTTATTTTCAAGGAATTAATAGAGGTTCTCTGTTATATCCCAATGATGTAACAACAAATTTAGTACTATACAATTATATTGTTATTAATAAACTTGTAAAGAATCCTTCTTTTCTTCATTCAATGAATCAAAGAAAATTGTCTATGTACATAACATTAGATGTTTTGGCTAATGATGAAATTCTTATGCCCTCAGGGTGACTGTAGCGAGGAGGGAGGATATATCACCCATCAATCTGATTCTATTGGCAACAAATTGGAACTGAACCCGGCTACAACATGTGACTGCGGAAAGACATTTAAAAGTTTGCGAGGATTAAAAATCCATAAGGCACGTTGGTGTCAACAACGTTGTTCACCTAACCGTGAATATAAATCGACTGATGGTATTTTGAAACAGGACTACAACCACAGTGTTCAGGATCCCATTGTTGAACATCAGCCCCCAGGAGACATTCCCAGCAAACCAAGGATTCAATGGCCTAAAGGTAATCAGAAAACTCTTTGATCAAATCTTGATGAAGAGCTTTCATTTTTAATACCGATTCACCTTAAGGGTCCCATTGAAAAACAAACGGGCATAT
This sequence comes from Ascarosepion bandense, assembly GCA_037127315.1. Taxonomy (NCBI): domain Eukaryota; kingdom Metazoa; phylum Mollusca; class Cephalopoda; order Sepiida; family Sepiidae; genus Ascarosepion; species Ascarosepion bandense. Next base: position 1,326,953 of record JBBBDQ010001851.1, read on the forward strand.
TTTGCAATATCGTATATAACGTTTGTTTTGACAGATTTGGCATAGAACCAAACAGAAGAGAAAACGCATTTAAAAAACCAAACAGACGACAAATGCAAAAGGGGAAATTAAGATCCGAACAACGGTTATTAAAACACCGTCTGAAAGAATCCCCTTTGCATGAAAAAGAGGGAATATTAATTCTCTTAAATAACATCAAACAAGAAATTCTGAAAATATCAAGAGCGGAAAACCAAAGGAAGAATCGAAAGAAAAAACGCCAGGCCCGGAAATCATTTTATACGAACCCATATGGATTTGCTAAAAAACTTTCGAAAATAGGCGTCACTGGAAGGGATTTAAAGAAGCAAATATGTCGCCTTCAATCTATTGTTCGACAAGCGTCATGCTGGATTTGGCGCAATTCGAAGAAATTCGCAAAGAAAGCATGACGTCGTCTACTTCTTCCGTTCTCGTTCTGCTCTTGAATTTTAAAAAACTGTTAAAGCGTTTTCACCTGTCTCAATGTGCCAATTGATTTTATTTTTCTGTCATTTACTTTGCCCAGTAGCGATTGCTGCTGGTGGTGCCAGGGGTGGCAGTCCCGCTTTAAACCACCGAAACTGTGTATTCACCCTTGGTTAGTGGCTGATGAGGGCAAAGTAAATGCACATGTGGTCATTGGTCACATGTTGTATGTAAGAAAAAAAAAAAAAAAGAAATTTGTTATTAATAAACTTGTAAAGAATCCTCCTTTTCTTCATTCAATGAATCAAAGAAAATTGTCTATGTACATAACATTAGATGTTTTGGCTAATGATGAAATTCTTTTTCATGTTGACTCATGTGGTGAAGGTCACAGCATTGAAAAAAATGATTATCTGGAGCTCTTCTAATGCATTATTAAATAATTTTTGTAGCAAGGAAAATGATAATATTACTTGTAAGAAGTTAAGTAAAAAAAGAAAACTTCAAACATTCAGCTGAATTTTGAGACATAAAAAACTTTTATAAGTTTGATTTAAAAAAAAAAACAAAAAAAAAACAGTAACTTAAACTTATTTAGTTTGAATTAATTTATTTGCTTGAATTTAAATTGTTGCATTTTTAATATTTTTAATTAATTTGCTTATTTATTGTTGCTTCTTGTTTGTTCCTAAATTCTAATGGTTGCTTGATTGCTATATTTGAGTGATTCTGATTTTAAAATTCTTGCAATCAAGTGATTGTGATTTTTCATAATTAAATTAAAAATATGAAAATTTAAGCAGTATTTGTTAAATTTTTAGAATTTAGATAAATAAACGAAAAGTTTTGTCTTTAAAACTGTTTATTTACAAACACGACCGACAGTCAGTAGTCAATAATAATGTTTATATTTTCTTATTAATTATTGTTTTTCTTAATTTTAATTAAAATTAATAAAACCAGCATAAATCAAAACATGTGTCTTTCTTTTTTTTTCTTGTTACATTTTAAAAAGTTTTAAAATCTTTATTAAAAAAATGACTGTGATTATCAACATTGTCATGAAGTGAGAGACACGGCTGCTGCTATGCTAATTCATGACTACTACCATGATGTCACATTTCATCGCTTCAGCCTTGGTAATATATAGGAGGTCTTGGTGTGGTGGTTGGATTTTTGGTTCTGATGGAGTTTTAATCATATTTGTTTCTTTCATTTCTTCAATTAGATTTTTCAATTCTTTGATTTGGTTGGTGATTTCTTGGAATTTAATATCTATGTTTGTTGTGTAATTATTGTCATTGTGTTTATTAGTGTTGGGAGTATTCTTTTTTGTTATTTCTGCATATTTAATTGTTTCTGCCTTTTTCCTTGCTTCTGGGTAGGTAATGTTTAGGGTGTATTTTATTGTGGAAATTTCCTTTTCTTTTTTCCAGATTTCACAGTCTTTGGAATAGGCACTGTGATTTCCTTGGCAGTTGACACATTTATGGGTTTTTTGACAGTTTGTGTGATTGTCATTTTCTCCGCACCTTCCGCACACTGGGTGGCATGTGCATCGATCCTGATGGTGGCCAAATCTTTGGCAGTTAAAGCAACGGAGCGGATTTGGGATGTATGTTTCTACTTTTAGTTTTTCGTAACCTATTTTTATTTCTAGTGGAATTTTGTGTTGATTAAAAGTTAGTAAGTGTGTGGGTTTAGCATTTCTCTATATTTTTTTTAATTTGAATTCTTTTGATATCTGTTACGTTTTGTTCTAGTAGATTCTTACGGATTTCGCCAAGTGAGCAAAATGATAATTTGGGGCTTTTCACCACTCCCTTGCTTTTGTTTAGTGGGGGTATACTTTTATTTTTACATTGTCAAAATGTTTCCATTTTATGAATTTATCCGCTTGTGCTTTTGTATAGATTTCTATTAAAAGAGTTCCTTAATTTTTTGACCATTTTGGGCTTGACATTTTTGGATAGTATTTTCTCTGTCTTGAAGGGGGAAAGTTTGGTTAAAGTTGTTTCTTCAGTAGACTCCATTACTATAAAGTTTGGATAGCTATCCGGTTTTTTGTTGGACTCTCTAGTGGAACCATCTAATAATCTTTTCTTACTTGGGGTTTTATAGCTCATATTGGGTCCATTTGTTTGCCGGTTCATCATCCCTGCTCCCTACCCACCTCGGAGCCCTATTTGGGATGCGCACAAGGGAGAAGCCCATTCGCCTTGGCTACAACAGGGCTACAGGAATGGTATACTTGCACATGATGTAGGCTTCGAGCACTTGTGTATCTTAATTTTTCCTATCCAAGTAAAAAAAAAACAAAAAAAAACAGCCATGTCTTGTCCTTATCCATCATATACAATTGACCCTTAGCCACCACTTTCACCACTTATTTGGGGATAAGTATTGTTGGGAGAATGCTTTGTATTATTTAGGTTTGGTGCAGGTTATACATGTATAAGTGGTGAGCTAGACATGACCAGCCGATTGGTCGAATCGGGCCTCTCCGACTGCCCGTCTAGCCCAGTACGAGGCCAAAGTGGAGTGTTGCCACTGATACCTTTAGTTTCCCTAGGTATCAGTTGCTCAGCCACCAGGATCCTGTTCCCAGGCATCATGGGATGCCACTCACGGCCAACAGGTGACCATCCATTGAGGGGCTTTTACCCTCTGCAGGAGGGGGGCAGTCAGTGTATTCTGAAGCCCCACCGACAGGGCTAGTTTCAGTTTCATTAAAGAAAATAAAAAACAAATTATATGCATAAGTAGCTGCCTTTGGGGGTAAAGTTAATTTTATTTTTTGGGAGAGAAAAGATTTTTCTGTATTTAACAATGAAACCTTGGTATAATATTATTACAGATAAGAGTAACTAATACACATCACTATGTAGGATTTGTTTCTAATTTATTCATTTTAAAGTACAAAAAAGTTTCTTATTCCTAAAAATTATGCTTCCAGTTTCTAAAGCAAAATGTTTACATGTATGTTCTTCCTTAGTGAGAAATTGTCAATGGTTTAAAATTCCTTAAAAAAAAAAAAAAAAAAAAAAAAAAGAAATTTCCCCAAAAAATTGTACTTAATGATTGTTTATGTATGTTGTTATATATAAGAGTGTCCAAGGGAGACAAAACTAAGAAATATTAATAGACTAAACTATCGCCTGGTTCACACTCCACCCTCATCTATTGAACAGGTGAAGAGGCTCATCCCTTGTTCCCTTTTTAGGATGTGGTTTCCGGATTTCTCTTTTTCCAAATCTTTTCACTCTTACATAGCCCCCTGCACGTCAGTGGCATTACCGCCTTGCTTGGGGTGATATGATTAAAAAAAAAAAAAAAAAAAAAATTAGATGTGTTATTCAGAAAGCCAAATAGGCTACAATTTGCAAATGATAATTTAAGTAAAATCAATCATACGGCCCATTTACTTGAGATGGGTTTGTTTCTTCTTCATGTGCTGTGCCCCTTCAGGATATGTAGGCAATCATGGACTTCCATTTGTCCCTGTCTCTTTTCACTCTTAATATCTTTCCCCTCGGTATCCCCCCCCCACAAACCCTTGCTCCACCGTCCATTTGCTCAAGCTTATCAAATATATCTCACACTGCTTTCCCCAGTCTCTCTTTCCTTCTATCCATTCTTCTGTGAGTATTAGATTCTCCAGGACCCCTTTCCTCATTACACGTCCCAGGAACCTCAACCATCTATTCCTGATGTTAATTATGAGTTTTCTTTTTGTTTGCATCCTCTTCAACACCTCGTCATTGCACACATGCTCGGTCGATGGTATCCTCAGCATCCTTCTGTAGAACCACATTTCTGTTGCCTCGAGCCTCTCCTTCATCCTTGAAGAGATCATCCAACATTTACTGCCATACAGAAGGACAGATATCATATCAGCCGAGCACTCTTTTCTTTGTTTCCAGTGAGAGTTTTTGTCTCTCAGTACCCCGGGTAGCTTTTGAAAAGCATTTTTGGTCCTGCCAATGCGACTTTGGATCTTAGTGTTGCACTTTCCTTCCTCTGTCAGAACATTTCTGAGGTATTTAAATTTCTGAGGTATTTAAATTTCTTGTTTTACTTTAGTTTCTCCAACCTGTAGTTGGCATTTTTGGTGGTTCTTTTTGCCGATATATTCAGTTTTCTTGAAGTTTATGTTCAGTCCTTTCTTCTCGCTACTTTCTGTAAGAGGTCCTGCATTTTCCTTTCCTTGTCTGCTATCAGCACTGTGTCATCTACGCATCTTACATTGTTGAGATTGTGGCCACCAATGATGAATCCTGACAAGGATTTTACTTATTTCTCCCAGAATTGTTTCGTTGTATAAGTTGAACAGATCTGGTGAGTTTGTTTACCAACCTTAATTTTATATTTTCAAGGGACAGAGTTGTAATGGACACACATTGTAACAAAAAACATCTGACAAAGTGCTTCATTTTAGTTTGTTTGATAGTATAACCTACCTTTGAGATTTCGACTCAGATGATTAAAAACTTAATTGGGCGATTAAAGTTTATTGCTTTACTCACCAGGTCGATTAAAAAAGAAAATCTGATTCTTTTACAGCCCAAAAATATGCCATTGAAGATTCACAAGTTACTTTTCCTTACAATGACGTTGAACTTTTGGCTTTTAATTAATGCTTTCGGAGTGGAGCCAAATGTCTCTGTTGGCAGATTAAAGCTCATTTGGAAAAATATTATCCTATATTTCCTCCCAGTTTATGAAAGAAAGAAAAAAAATAGCATACTTCTTTCAACCACGCAGTGAAAAACAAATTATACAAGTAAGTAATTCTTTTATAGAAAATCTTTGAGATAGGTACCTCCACTCATTTGCAAAAAAAAAAAAAAAAAACTTATGATGTTAAACTTAATAAAAACAAAGTTTTATCATCAAAATGTTTATGCTATTAAGAGGAAAGATCAGATGTTATTTTTTTTTAAACTTCTAAATCCTTTCTAACATGTTCGAAATTTTAATTAAAATTTCATTTTTTGTTTTCCATCAGCGATTCACGCTATGTTTACTTAAGGCAACTATTAAGAAAATGGAGTTGGCCGAGTAAAATGATTTTGGGGCGAGTTAATTTTCCGTCGTTCTCGATCGACAGTCGAGTGATTTCTTTTTCAAATCTCAAAGGCTGTGTATAACAAGAATGGCGAAGCCCGAACTGTTGCCTGGGATATCTCCAAAGCGTTCGACAGAGTCTGGCATACTGGCCTTTTATGCAAACTGCGGAGCTACGGTATAACTGGACATTTGTTTGACCTCATCCAGTCATTCCTCTGTAACCACACATTGAAGGTAGTATTAAATAGACATGCCTCCCAAAACTACCATAAGAACGCAGGTGTCCTTCAAGGCTCTATCCTAGGTCCCACACTCTTTCTGATCTACATTAATGATCTCCCTGATGCCATTAGATCCCAATTAGGCATGTACGGCAATGACACCACAATTTACTCTCACCTCAATCAAAAACCCAGTGTGGGCGACAAAGCGAACCTCGCTGCCGAGCTTGAAAAGGACCTCCAATCTGTAGTGGACTGGAGCAGGAAATGGCTTGTGAATTTCAATGCTTCCAAAACGAAGCTGCTATCAATTAACCACCATAGACAATCGCATCTACCTCGCATTAGCATGGAACAAGCTTGCCTCCCAGAGAGTAAAACACTACACCTCCTTGGCCTTACATTCTCGGCGGACCTCAAATGGAATGACTATATCGAATCCATTGCCAAATCCGCCACTATGAAAATCGGTTCTCTGTGCAGGGTCCGAAAGTTTTTCTCATCTGAATCTATCCTGCACATATATAAATCTACCATCCGCCCATGTATTGAATACTGCTGCCACATTTGGTCGGGTGCCCCTGCTACTCTCCTCGGACTTCTTGACAAAATACAACGGAGAATCTGTAACGTGATCGATACTGACTTGGCAGACCGGCTGCAACCACTCTCTCACCGGTGTGATGTGGCTTCCCTGTGCCTCTTCTATAAATACTTTCATGGCTTTCACACTAACTTGCACCTATTCTCCCAACACTCTCACCATCTACCCAACTCTCATTCTTGGTATCCTTACCCGCCTATCACCCTCCTTCTGACATTTCCTATATCAAACCATCCTTTCTCACTACTTTCCCCTCTATGTAGCCCTCTGCGCAGTAGTGGCAATGAAATGCCTTGCTTGGGGTGAAACGATTATAAAAAAAAAACTATTCTATGTTGTGAGTAAGGGGATGCTTTTTGGAGAGCTATGAAGGGGTAACATTAAATAGGTACTCCACAGATTCTTTAACAGTGCACATCTGAGAAATTAAATTCAGTAGCTGGGATTAGGGAGGTAGAAAGTGAAGATAAAACTTACATCAATGATTTGAGGTTTTTTGAAATGCCTTGCTTGGGGTGAAACAATTATAAAAAAAAAAACAAACTATTCTATGTTGTGAGTAAGGGGATGCTTTTTGGAGAGCTATGAAGGGGTAACATTAAATAGGTACTCCACAGATTCTTTAACAGTGCACATCTGAGAAATTAAATTCAGTAGCTGGGATTAGGGAGGTAGAAAGTGAAGATAAAACTTACATCAATGATTTGAGGTTTTTTGAAATGCCTTGCTTGGGGTGAAACAATTATAAAAAAAAAACAAACTATTCTATGTTGTGAGTAAGGGGATGCTTTTTGGAGAGCTATGAAGGGGTAACATTAAATAGGTACTCCACAGATTCTTTAACAGTGCACATCTGAGAAATTAAATTCAGTAGCTGGGATTAGGGAGGTAGAAAGTGAAGATAAAACTTACATCAATGATTTGAGGTTTTTTGAAATGCCTTGCTTGGGGTGAAACAATTATAAAAAAAAAACAAACTATTCTATGTTGTGAGTAAGGGGATGCTTTTTGGAGAGCTATGAAGGGGTAACATTAAATAGGTACTCCACAGATTCTTTAACAGTGCACATCTGAGAAATTAAATTCAGTAGCTGGGATTAGGGAGGTAGAAAGTGAAGATAAAACTTACATCAATGATTTGAGGTTTTTTGAAATGCCTTGCTTGGGGTGAAACAATTATAAAAAAAAAACAAACTATTCTATGTTGTGAGTAAGGGGATGCTTTTTGGAGAGCTATGAAGGGGTAACATTAAATAGGTACTCCACAGATTCTTTAACAGTGCACATCTGAGAAATTAAATTCAGTAGCTGGGATTAGGGAGGTAGAAAGTGAAGATAAAACTTACATCAATGATTTGAGGTTTTTTCTCAAGGAAGGAGAGAGCCACTGCTGCAGACTCCACAGTAGAGAGGCAAACATCAGTTGGTTGAGTACGGATCACATATTTACTTATCATCCCACTGTTGATTTGAACCTGAATAAAAGAAGAGTTTATCATAATCTATAGTGTTAAGCTCTACAGAAAGTATTTTCAGACATAGAATATTCAGCTAAATCTGTCAAGAATATAAACTGTTATAGCAATGACAATCTAAGTCTTTTTTTTCTTTTTAGAGTTAAAAAAAAAAACACCCCCAAAAACCTGGAAATTTTGGATGTAAAGAATTCTAACTGCCATATTAATGTCTTGTCTATTTTAAAGTCTTTCAGTAATTTAAGGAAATGGAAACCTTTAAAAGACTAAATTGGTTAAAAGGATCCTAAAAATTACATTTTTTCCAGAGTTTATTTTATTAAGAGTATGTTTGCATTAACATTCTGAAAAATGTTAATCTGTTGATTAATGCTTGAAATTTTGAGTGTAAGTTCTGCTTTTTCACTCAAAATGGTGAAGTTCTGCTTTTTCACTCAAAATGGTGAAGTTCTGCTTTTTCACTCAAAATGGTGAAGTTCTGCTTTTTCACTCAAAATGGTGAAGTTCTGCTTTTTCACTCAAAATGGTGAAGTTCTGCTTTTTCACTCAAAATGGTGAAGTTCTGCTTTTTCACTCAAAATGGTGAAGTTCTGCTTTTTCACTCAAATGGTGAACAAAAACTTGACATTGTTGTCTTTATTCTAAGAGTTTGTAACAGATAAGACCTACCATCTTCTAGTGACTGCTTATGAATTGCTTATACAAATAGAGATTTGGTTTTGATGTTCATTAAAGTTTTTCTTTAGAATCCCATAATCTTTTAAGGAATTACAAATAGTAATGATCATGTTTTAGAGATTAACTTTTGCTATATTTAAATGAGTTTTTATCCTTGTCTTATCCACTTATTTTCCTGGGCATACTTAGTTGGGTTAACTTTAATATATGATTGGGTTGATCAAAATCTTTTGTTTACTTTATTAAGTGGAAAATTTACTTATAAACTGAAAGAACATTTTGGCCAACCCAATAGTATGAAAATGGGATTGAAAGAATCTAATATTTCAACTCCTACATAAAAAGCAAAGCTGGTAAATATCAGTTATTGATGGTGAGGGGCTGGTACTAACAATTTCTCAGTGAAGAGAGATTCACTATCTAAGCAAACCTATGTTTTTATATAGAAAAAATAAAATAAAAAGAGAGAAAGAAAAAAAAAAACTTTTGAATTTTTATTTTCAATTAAAAATGAAATTTGCAGAGACACACGTATATTCATTTACTGAATGTCACCAAGAAGACAACACTGCTGTCTTTGTTGTTTATTTTCCTTTTTTCCACCAAGTTAGCGATAAAAAGATATCCAAAAAATTAAATCTCTTCAGCAGATGCTGTCTAAAAACTTACACACAAGACCTTGTCTATCTCGGCAACAGATCATGAACAATTAATAAATACTGACATTTTGAAAGAGAGAAAGAAAACAAACTTGGATGACGATGATGACATGCATGAAAAAACAAACAGAAATATGACCTGAAAAGTGTACCAACTTCAAAAAGCTAACACAGTGAGGATGTTGTGTGAAACCAGTTGTGCCTCCTTAAAGTACCACATTGACTTAGAAAATAGAAATTAAAGAAATCCTAAGAGCCAATATACGTCACTGATTAACTCCTGCTTACTTTACGTTCTGATTTTAAAACCAAGTTCATTTTTATCAGTGTTGATTTCCTATATTTCCCAATCCTGATACAACAGAACGACACAGTCAAGAACATCGAAGCCATCCTGGTGCTACAAACAAGATAGACATAATTTTAACCTAATGGACACTTCACATATTTGTAATTGATATATTTAGTTGGTAAAATTAGAGTTCCAACATTAAGCTTTCCACATACCTGCTTTTCCTTTACGACTCATGCTATCCAGGATGAGATATTGATAGGAGTATAGTGGTAACTGATTTCTTTGTACAAGGCTTTCTGCATTTACAATATTTACATTTTGACTATTGTCCCTTGTGCCCTCTGGCTTTCATCAGATGTATGCCGATCTGGGTAAACTACAGGGTATTCTGAACTGAATCCTTTATCTTATCTACAGAGGCAGTAAAAAAAAAAAAAAAAAAAAAAAAAAAGAACAGTCCACTCCTGTAGATGAAATAAAGGGTTCAGTTTGGAATTCCCTAAAGGTTACCTGGGTTAACAAACACCTAACGAAATCTGGTGTGGGAGAATAACCAAAACAATGTGATAACAAAAATGACGACAATAGACAGCATCTAGATAATAACTCCTCATCCCAGAAATTTACATAGTGACAAAGTTAATTTTATTTTGGGTAACAGAGGGGTGAGGTCATCTTGGGTAATGCAGGGGTAAGGTCATCTGACCTTTTTTTACTTCACTGTTTTTCATTCAAACAGAGACTTTCATTCTAAGGACTTGTTTAAAGTATGAGGAAAAAATGAGTATGGAATTACCTTTTGTGGCCATTTCACCATAGCATTTTGATGATAGAGCCCCCTGGCTTGGGCCCAGGTGCCATCTAGAAGCACCAGATTGTAGCCGACATCTTGGCCATCAGGAATGTGTGGTAAGTCACAAATATCTATTGCATCTACTCCAGGATATAACAAGATTGTATTGGGAGCCTTCATCACACCAGCTAATTCAGGATACCTAAAGAAAAAAAATGCAAAAAAGCATGTAAAAAAAATAATCCTAGAATTTTGATATCAAAAAGTTTAAGCCGTCGTATTACTGAAATAAACGCTGTGAAAGCAAAGTGTTCTTTATTGTTATCAGCTTGTGTCACCTTCAAAGTATTCCAATTGTAAAGCTATGCACTAAATGAGATGGTGCCTACAGGGATGTGGAGTCCAAGTTGGAACCAATTAAGGGATCACTGGAGTTGGAAAAACTATGCAGACTTCAATTGAATTTACACTTTATATGGCCCTAGTATAGAGTATTTTTAATTTTACGTACAAAGCTATATATATATATATAGAGAGAGAGAGAAGAAAAATTTAAAAACAGTTTCCACTTCTGCTATATGCGTGACTCTTCAGAAATGAATTGAGTTCTCTCAGTGGCTGGTGTGTGTATACACTGCTTATATACAATACATTAAAATTTCCCTTCTGATTCCATGTGTCGATGGCTTAGGGAGTAGCAACTCCGACTGACACCAAATCGGTCGAGTTTCGATCCCGACCAGAAGCAAGTGGATGCGTCTAGCCACACTGATGAGCTGTGATACAGCGAAACAGGCTTGTATGTGGATGACTAGTACATATATATATATATATATATGTACGTATGTGGTTGAATTTATTTCTGTGAATCAGTAATGCATTTGTTAGATTATTATTAGTGATGTCTTTTGTGTTCATATATATATATATATATATATATACGTTTTTTTTTATGTGTGTGTTTTTTATATGAGATAGATTGCTTTGGATATTAGATGCAACGGAGTTGGTTGGTAGTATGATATATTATAACCACAACAAAAGAAACACTGTTAACAATCAGAATCTAAACAATAACAAATATATCATACTACCAACCAACTTCATTGAATCTAATAATCAAAACAATCTATCTCATAAAAAACACACACAGAGTAACAACTACCTAGAAAACTATTATGGACATTATCAGATCTAAAAATAACCGAAATCAAAATGATGAACAAGCAGGCGTATACAGAATAAATTGCCGGGATTGTTCCTCCATGTACATCGGAGAAACAAGTAGAAATCTAAAAAAAAAACATATATATGAACACAAAAGGGACATCACTAATTATATATATATATATATATATATATATATATATATATGTCTTAGATTATAGATTTTTAAAAATTTTTTCTAGTGTATATTTACTATTTCCTTAAAAGAATTTCATCTCAACTTGTTTTTTAAAGTCATTTTATTTTTTTGTAGTTACTTTATATTTGCAAAACTATGTATGTAATAAAAAAAAAAATCTTACATTATAGAATTCTTATTTTTGTTATGTCTCTTACATCTAGATGTGCACTGTGGTGCAGTGTATATTGACTTGGAATGACAAATCATGGTGCAGAGTTCAAATTCCAGTTGAATTCCTTCCATTCACTTATGCACAAATACCCTTGGGAAAGGTATTAATCCATCTCTTCTCTCCAGTTATGGGTTAAATAATAGGACAGATTGGGTTCTACAGCCTTGGCTGGCAACCAGTCTACAGCAGAAAGCAATGGCAACCTACTGTGGGCTAATCTTCTGTCCAGTCAGTCATGTCTCTTTCAATATATGATTGCCCAAAGCGTGTATCACGTATGGCACTTGACTGACTTTTACATCTGGTAAAAAAAATTATATTTCAACTTCAGTTATAAATTAGTTTTATTTTTTATTCTGTACTTATTTCTTATTTGCACACACACACACACACACACACACACACACACACATATAAGCAAAATGTCTTATATTATAGCATTTTTATCTTTATTTCTTCTATATTTAAAAAAAAATTGTGTCTAATTTCATTAGAAAATATTAAAGGATGAATAGGTAGGCTATAAAAGCCACATTATTTTTTTTTATATCAACCAGTTATAATGACATATGCCTACTCCAGTTAGGAGTGTACACATAGGCTTTATGGTATATGTAGGCCATAATCACTTAATTATGCAAAGAGGTGACAAGAGTTGAAGGTTTTGGGTTCTTACTCCACAGCCCTGGGTATCTATGCTGGAAACATCATTGGAAGATGTTTTCTGGAATAACTTTCAGAAATATAGACTCATGTTGCTAGATATTAGCAAATATTTGTCTTCTCAGGAGAATTTTTATTTTTGAAATAACCAAAAAATCACAGGTGACTAAATCTGATAAGAGCCCATATCTGTTATGGATCTTTTAGCCAAGAATTTGCAAACTTCTAATGTATCATGTGCATTTTTTTTTTTTTTTTTTAAATACTGTTCATGTAAAACAAATCCAAAGGCCTACTCAGGGTAGAGGGTTAGTGACCGAGATTGTTGTAAGGAGTGGGAAGAAGGAAGTAAGAAATTCATATGAGGATGTGTAAGATATCAGTTGACTCTGGATGTAAAGCAACCAAAATTGTAACTGTCAGAGAAGTATCCTCTCAGGAGCGTTTTGCAAAGTATCTGCACTGGTGAAGAAGCTTTCTAAATGAAACTTGTATTTTATCAAAAGGAGCACAAAGGGAACGTGGATGGTTTGCCACTGTGAACATAGCATAGTGGGTCCTAGCCGTGAATGGCTGAAGTGGTCGAACTAAGGGATGCAACTCATTAAAATACTTGCCATAGTAATAGAGTAACAAGAGTCTAGCAACATTGATCATTTCTGTTTTTTGGATTATCCTTTGACGTCATCGTGCACATCTTGCTCTTCCTTGACTGTCACTTGAAACATTCGATCTTCTTTATAGTATATTTGCCATAAAACACTTTAATAAGGCTAACATTTCACCCACACTAATTGTCACACAAAACTTGATGTCAATCTATCTTCCCAAATTGCTTTCACACATTTTCTGTCAACAGTATAACATGAAGACATGCAACTTCCTCTACTGCTCAACAACAAATGACTCATTTGGTCTGTATCTTGCAATGGAAAATGTCTGGATGTGTTTGGACACAAATGTCTGCCAGACTCATTACCCCAGTGACACACTAGAGATATTCTAGTCATTAAATTCTCACATATTATATACTAGAAGTTTTTAAGGCTCACTTTTAAGTTACATTTGACAGTTTGGCAATCCAATTTTTTAATGTAAAGTTGATACTCACATTTACCACAAAGGGATATTGAAATGTTTATGGTCTGACCTACTACCCAAATGGACACACATCAAAATTTATTTTTGATTTCTTTCTTTGTTAAGCTGAGAATTTTTCAGCACCTCATATTTGTATTTCTATCCATCCATTCACTCATTTTCTGTCAACAGTATATGGATCTGAGTGCTGGAGAATGACTAAGGTGGATCTTGCCAAACTCCGATCCTTTCACACCATATGCCTCTGACGAATACTGAGAATATTTTGGCCAGAGAAGATCTCCAATGAAGAGCTGTTGAAGAGATGTAAGCAAGAGAACATGGGCACCATCATTACAAGGGGGTGGAGATGGATTGGGCATGTGCTGTGGAAAGATCCACAGTCAATCACAAGAACAGCACTGCACTGGAACCGAGATGGCAAAAGAAAGAGGGGAAGACCAAAAACGACATGGAGAAGTACGGTGAAGAATGAGATGAAAGCCATGCATTACTTTTGGGGTTCATTGACTAGTCTGGCCCAAGATAGGCAGAGGTGGAGAAGCTTTGTTGCTGCCCTACACACCATTGGGTGTAACAGATGATGATGACTATCCATCCAAGTTTTGTATTGCAACTAAAATTTGGTAAAAACACTATTCACAACTTCTATTTGCAGGTTACCATAAATCCATTATACAACAATTTACACCTCATCTGCCATAGACATGTTTCAAGACCTCCAGTGGTCGATACCAAACTATCCATATTAAATTTCTATACATGGGTATTTGTGATAAAGTTTAACTTGCATCAGTGAATCTCAACTGTTTTAACCCATGGACCTCCTTTTTTTATTAATATTTTTTGGTGGACCTTCATAGCCATTAGACTGGAGGTTCTCAACCGGGTTCCATATGGATCCTTCTATTTGATCTTGTCACTGACTGATGGGTTAGGTCAAAAGATAATATAAAAGAAATAAAGCCTTGGTGTGAAGCAGATAGTGAATGACAGTCAAAAGAAATGTGAAAAAAAAAAAAAAGTTACATGAATATTTCTACATTTATTATTCTAATATGGCATAAATTATTGTAAAAATTCCATTCCCAGTAATACCAACTGTTTAAAAGTAGAATTGCTCTATGATCACTATACATATTTTATTTTTATAAATATGATGCCCCACCCTTCATTATTTTTGTGTAAGGACCCCCAGAATCCATGTGGACTCCAGTTGAGAACACTGATTTACATAATATTAGACACAATAAGGAATTAATGCTAATAACTAATAAAATTAGTAATTATAACAATATATAAAGTTACATAATGGATAGGTTTGTTTATGCCACAGACATTAGGGAATGCTACTAGAGCAATATAAGAACAACAATAATGCATATACTTGTGTATAAGCTGTATCCATGTATAGTGTGACCTCTGAATTTTTTGCACGAATGTTTAACCAGAGAAAAATTTACTCGTGTAAAGTGCAACTGGTCACCAAAAATGCATGATTTTTAACCTCTTCAAAAAAAAAGTTACCTGTGTATAGTGTGACTCCTTCCCCCTCTATTTATTGTGTAAGAAACTGATCATAAAAACTTTCGCTGTACTCAAATATATACAGTAATAAACCAATTATATCATATTGCAATAAAAAGTTTTATAACAGAAAGAGCATCTTGGCAATTTCAGCATAGAATTATTGTTATTGAGAACTTTTGCCTTTTTTCTTGAAAGAAAACACTTGATGGCTTCTCTTTGGCATTTGGGAGTATCTGGCACCATTCCTTATGCACATTGGGCAATTATTAAAAAGAGCTTATGAACCATTTCTAGGGTTCACTGTGGGTAATTGAAACTGCAGTTAAATTAGGGACCTATATACTTAGTATAATCTATAATATCTGTTGACAACATTCGAACTGTCTTTGGAAACATCATGTCTAACTATGATACTTGAATCATAAAATAAGTCACTCCATAAGTCACTCAAAATAAAAATAACATGGATATGAGTAGATGAGATGTGTAAAAAAAAACAAAAAAAACTTACCTTTGTGAAAGAACTGCATAAAAAAAAAAAAAAAAAGAAAAAAAAAAGGTAATCCCTTAAACCCCAAGCAAAGCAATAAAGCCACTCAAAACACAAGGGGATATTGTGTAAGAAGAGAAAAAAAAATCCAAGAAATAGAACTGAGGTGACTCATTTACAAAGGAAGTCACAGAGTATAAACAGCTACAGCTATTACCCATGAGGCAGTTGAGTGCCTACTACTTCTGTGAGTCATTAAAACTACAAGAACAATAAACGAACAGAAGAAATTAAGACAGAAGAGAACAACTCACATTGCACCTTAAACTTTTGAAAGCAAGAAGCCAGAAAAGAGTTCCATAAGCGAGAAGTGTGAGAGAAGAAACTTACCATAAAACTTAGTTATATCTAGCAATTTCAACATCTAACTGTCAATCGAGTACTGCACGTAAATTTGTAAAGCTGAGGTATCAAAGAGGATGACCCATCAAAACAATTATGAAAGTATTTATAGAAAAGACAAAAAGAAGCTATGTTACAGTGGTGGAAAAGATACTGAAGCCAAGAAACCAGGTTTGAACTAATAACATTGCAGATTCTTATTTGTATTTAATGCAGAATCTCTAAATACATATCAGAAGCCCAGAACAGATGTGGCAGCAATATTCAAAGCATGAATGAATGGTAGATTTATAAGTATCTAAGAGATTCTGGAGATGTATATTATCTGACATGACCCAGTGAACCAACTTTCCTAGCAGTGGACTTAGCAATTGATTCAATATAATCTTTCCACCTCATGTCAGTAGAAAATGTTAGTCCGAGAAAACAATGTGTCACTCTCCTGGAGGTTAGCATCAGCCATCAGTATTAAAAGTTGCTGAAATCTAAATATAGAACGATATATTGAATATTTATTTTGTGGAGATTTAATTTCTAGCTTTGTGTCTTCCTTTGCTACATATGTGGCTAATTGTGTGGCTTCCCAAACTTAATTATTTACTTGTCTCAAGCCATGAAATAAATACATTTCATAGAATTTATTTCCTTCAGGAAATGTAAACAACATAAGATGCAAACATGGAATTTACTTTTCTGGAGAGAATCTTTTTCCACGGATGATATGACATTTTCCAGGAGGCAGACTGTGGTATAACATTGGTCCAGTACGAAGACATTGGTTGTCCTGAAAAAAAAAAAAAAAAAAAAAAAAAAAAAAAAAAAAAAAAAAAAAATAGTGTTACTGAAGTAGCAAGTGTCAAACAGATCAACCATTTATAAAATCTAATCACATTTTCAAAATAATCAAAATTTCAAATATTTTATTTGGGGTTAAAAAAAAAAAAAAAAAAAAAAAAAGAAAAAAAAAGAAAAGAAAAAGTGAATGTTACTTTAGTAGATATTGGCATGACCCTGAAAAGAGGACAACTCTGACTTCATCCAGTCAGTTTAGAAGTAACAAAAACAAATGTCTATGGATAATTCCATCTCAAATCGACCAACACAAGTATTCCTTGATCAAATACATTGATAAATCCCAAATATCAGAGTATCTTGAAATTTTGTTTCATTTTTTTGTTTGGAAAAATAAGGCTTTCAATGAATTTCAGACATTCCAAGGAGATCGAATGTAAAGGATTTGAAACTTGGTGACAAATAATATCAAATGCAGATTACAAAACTATAAAAAGTTCAGACGCATCTTATGTACTTTTATTTTTTTTTAAAGAACCTGAAAATGACAAAAATGGAAAATGATGCTGTCCATTTTGAGAACAATTTATGAATGTACAAAATGAATTTACTAATGTCAAGTACAGCATTACAATTAACTTTCTGTCATTTGTGACCTAAAAGATTATTTTTATACAGTAACCATATTCATCCTTGCTATAAGAATGTTAATATTATTGCTTGAAAATAGCTTGATATTTTAACATCTTTAAAAATGCCTATTTTTATAACATCAGCAGATTAGTTAGGCAGTTTAAGAAAGTTTTATATTTTTTTACTACATATTCTGTCTGAAGATCATCTGAAGTTTCACTTTGTGTCAAAACATTCTTTTAGAAGAGATTGTCATACCAAAAATAATGATTTTGTTCATTTTATAAATTTAGTACTTAAGAAAATATAAAGTTGAAAGTTCTTATATTTTCAATGAAAAATTTTTGGCTTCATTTCATCTTTGTCCAAATAATTTAGATAATATGAGTTAAAAAAAAACTTTTTTTAACTGAATAAAGAAACTAACCCAAGAACATTAAAATAAAAGATTCTAAAGAAACTAACCCAAGAACATTAAAATAAAAGATTCTAAAGAAACTAACCCAAGAACATTAAAATAAAAGATTCTAAAGAAACTAACCCAAGAACATTAAAATAAAAGATTCTAAAGAAACTAACCCAAGAACATTAAAATAAAAGATTCTAAAGAAACTAACCCAAGAACATTAAAATAAAAGATTCTAAAGAAACTAACCCAAGAACATTAAAATAAAAGATTCTAAAGAAACTAACCCAAGAACATTAAAATAAAAGATTCTAAAGAAACTAACCCAAGAACATTAAAATAAAAGATTCTAAAGAAACTAACCCAAGAACATTAAAATAAAAGATTCTAAAGAAACTAACCCAAGAACATTAAAATAAAAGATTCTAAAGAAACTAACCCAAGAACATTAAAATAAAAGATTCTAAAGAAACTAACCCAAGAACATTAAAATAAAAGATTCTAAAGAAACTAACCCAAGAACATTAAAATAAAAGATTCTAAAGAAACTAACCCAAGAACATTAAAATAAAAGATTCTAAAGAAACTAACCCAAGAACATTAAAATAAAAGATTCTAAAGAAACTAACCCAAGAACATTAAAATAAAAGATTCTAAAGAAACTAACCCAAGAACATTAAAATAAAAGATTCTAAAGAAACTAACCCAAGAACATTAAAATAAAAGATTCTAAAGAAACTAACCCAAGAACATTAAAATAAAAGATTCTAAAGAAACTAACCCAAGAACATTAAAATAAAAGATTCTAAAGAAACTAACCCAAGAACATTAAAATAAAAGATTCTAAATAAATTAACCCAAGAACATTAAAATAAAAGATTCTAAAGAAACTAACCCAAGAACATTAAAATAAAAGATTCTAAAGAAACTAACCCAAGAACATTAAAATAAAAGATTCTAAAGAAACTAACCCAAGAACATTAAAATAAAAGATTCTAAAGAAACTAACCCAAGAACATTAAAATAAAAGATTCTAAAGAAACTAACCCAAGAACATTAAAATAAAAGATTCTAAAGAAACTAACCCAAGAACATTAAAATAAAAGATTCTAAAGAAACTAACCCAAGAACATTAAAATAAAAGATTCTAAAGAAACTAACCCAAGAACATTAAAATAAAAGATTCTAAAGAAACTAACCCAAGAACATTAAAATAAAAGATTCTAAATAAATAACCCAAGAACATTAAAATAAAAGATTCTAAATAAATCAAGTGAAAATCAGGAAAATACTTCAAAATTTGTTCATGTTAAGCATTTTTTTTTTATAGACACTCAAAAATAAAGATTTTATTTGTCAACATAAAAATGAGAATTTTTCTGCAAATATGTAATGACCCAAAGTCTTGCCACTTTTTACAAGACATGCTAACGTGTTTAAAACTACAATTGATTTCATTACAATGAATTACATTTCTCACCCCAATATAAAATCATGACTATTTCTGATGACATTCTTCTCCCCAAAATTTAGAGTCAATGCCAGAAGATAAATGATGTTAAAGATCATCATTAAAAGACAAACATCTTTACAGCAAGTCATAAGTAATAAATATTTGGATAAAAGTTTATTCCCAAAATATTAAACACTTAATAAAATTTTTGTTTGAATTTCTGAGGTCACATTATTTACTTTTTGACTATTGTCTTTATTTTTGTTGTCATCACAACTGTTTTGGCTGCTGCACCTTTCATCGGGTTTATATCTATCTGGGTACCCTACTGGGAATTCTGAACTGAAACCTTTATTCAATCTACAGGGGTAGACTGTTCTTGTTTCACTGCCCACATCTAGGGATATCTCATCTAGTTCTTATTTTTAGTACTACTCATTTATTACTCACCTGTTTCTACTGAGTCTAAATAGATAATGCCCAGACCCGACACTTTAATCCCTGTATTATCTCATCTGTATCCAGTTGTGGTCAATATTCTTTTATAAATATCTAGTAACAAAAGGGAAATAATCCAATTCTAAAGTCGTTGAAAATCTAGACAAATTTGGCAATGACTTAACACATTGGTAGTTAATGTACAGAAACAAAAGCCATGTGATGTGAGAGGCTTAATCAATGTGGAATTGATTAGAGCTTTTATTCAGTCAGTTAAGTGCCATACGTGATACACGCTTGGGCGATCATGTCTCGAAAAAGACATGACTGACTGGGCAGAAGATTATCCCACAGTAGGTTGCCATTGCTTTCTGCAGTAGACTGGTTGCCGACCAAGGCTATAGAACCAAATCTGTCCTGTTATTTAACCCATAACTGGAAGGAAGAGACGGATTAATACCTTTCCCAAGGGTATTTGCACGTAAGTGAATACAATGGATTCAACTGGAATTCGAACTCGGCTCCCAGGTTTCTCGTTCCGAGTCGATATCCATTGTACCACAACGCACACCCAAAAAGTGGTAAAGGACTAATAGAAAAAGACTTTAGAGTTTTTTTAAAAAAAAAAAAAAAACAACTTTGAAGGAGTATTTATTTCCAATAAGCTGGAAAGTAAGGAGTAAGGCATTTGTTGTAGAGCTTAGAGAGAACAGGAACTAGTTTAGGACAACATTTCTTTCAGACTATAGCAGGGTGTAGTTAAAGAGTAAATTTCTGTTTGGTTTCGGTTCCACCGCTCGCTTCACTCGTGGGTTTGAAGCTTCCAGACAAATATAAACAGAGCCTTAACTCAATGCTCTCTCTCAGCTGCACACGTCACCATGGTTACAATACTTGCAGCCATTGTCTCAGACCCTTTTTATGGACAAAAACCATTGCCGATGCACCAATCATCACCGGTCTCATTCTCACTCAGCATAAAATGACAGGTCGAAGAATATTCCTTTCTTTGATCAAACTTGCGAGGATGTAGCTGACAAGATGACAAACTCTCTGGCGTGTGTTTACGCACACATTCATCACAACACAGCAGCCCGACAAGCAAAACACATTGGACGCTTTGGCTCTGGTAAGTGTGAATGTTTATTGTCACACAGGGATACTGTCAAGACTGAAAGCCTTGTGGGTGATCTAGTTTGAAGATGATAGCAGAAACCAGGGATAGAGACATACGCATACTACACAGTAGATACTTGGTTCTAGGTGGCAAAGGTAATCCTGACGAGTTGAGAGTATTTAATTGAAATCAACATAGCAGGGTTGACCAGATAAAAAAACAGAATGCATTTCATACAAGAATAGAAAGTGGTCATCATACTCATTACAGTCAAGTTAAAAATGAGTACTTGAGAGTCCTATTTGAGGACAGGTAAAAGAGGAGAACAAAGAGAAAAGGCAGAAGAGAAAAAAAAACTCACTTCAAATGGATGCTGTAAGACGTAGACAGTGGTTGACAGTTGAATAGGTTCACGTGGTAAATAAGGGCACCAACATACACTTAAAGGACGACTGTAAGAGAAAAATAATTTTTTAAAAAATTTACAAAATTATAAATAGTACCTATTAACAGTTTTAAATTTTGATCTATAATTTTGACATTTATCAAAAGTAAATGTTAACAGTGTTTGGTATCTTTAGTGCTGCAAAAAGTACTATTATACAACCGCCTGGCCACAGTGCCAAATATATCTGCTTGGTTTGGGTATCCAATATACGCACATTCTTGCTAGCCGTGGTAGTAATTTTCACCTAGTCGCTAACTCTAACTGCCAAGTGAAGAGCAAATTTTGTAGGCAGGATATGTTTTTTGTCTATCGATGTTTCCATTTGCTGCTGGATTCCATATAAAGTTGTTGAGTGTTGATTTTGTTCCCACCAAAACATACTTCTTGAAGAATTCTTTTGTACAATTTGAAGTGCTGCTAGTTTTTTGTTTTCTTGAAAACTTACTCAAAAAGTGAACAGATGAGATATAAAAAAAAACAAAAACAAACAGTATAACTATCACCAAGAATAGTACAGGTTGTCCAAAAAAATTACCTCTTGAGTGAATTTTCCACTAAGAACTTGAGGTATTGTGAAAGGGATAATTGATATATTAGACAAATGTGTTTGTGAGTTTGAATTTGTTTAATGGCATATCAACCTCTGTGGATTATTTAATGCAAAAAAGGTGGGTCTTAGGGTATTTTTTTTTAAATGTTCAGTTATAATGAGAAGATAGATTTAGTCAGATTTTGATGAAAAAGTTGGTTTTGCAAGATGTTATCTAATGTTGTATTTTTAAAAAGGTCCTTTAAGTGTATTACTGGCAATATATTTTTCCTTAAAAAAAGTATTCCAGGAATTTTCACTAAGCCTATTTCTACATCTTCACAGCACTTTACCCTCAGTTTGAGGGTTAACTATTTACCCATAGCAGGGACTCTAACAGGTGCTACCACCCCAAGTCAGGGTGAACCTGGGAACAACAACAATTAAGAGGTGGCTCTATGATTGTCAGAACCTCCCAATCAGAGGCTGTGCTGTCAGATGCAGTTTATCGTCATACTCAGGACCTGTTCTTTTGGTCTGAGAAAATAAAAAGACAGAGCAACAAAGATCTCTTGCAGCGAGAAATTATACAAACTTTCGGCTGACCCAATCCAAAATCTCTGCACAACTCTCAGGTAAACTCCTTACCAACTGACTATACAACTGTGTGCCTTGATTTATATACACTTTCAGCCTGCAGATAACATTGATGAATATTATCCCTAAAGAAAAATTCCTTGTAGCATTGCATACTTCTAAAGTACTCAGGATCATACATTTTGGTAAGAATTGAGTGTGAATTTGCAATAGCATGCAGAAGTTGGTGGGTAGAGGGTGTGACATCTCTTGGCATCCATACCAGGAGGGTATCCAATCAAAGAATGAAATAAAAATTTAATTTTTGAAATAAAGTGTTTATTTTATGTTTTATCCGATTTTACATATTTAAAGTGTTTTTCTTTCTCATATTTCTCAACATTAGGCCCTATAGCCACCCCCTCCTCAAATCTTAGGGTTATAAAATCAAAGAGTTGGCCCTGGGCAACATCAAACCTCTGCATGCCACTGGCAGGATGCTAAAATAACAGTTGCTAATTTTGTTCACAGAATTTTGTTAAATACATTAATCTTGTTACTGCAACTTTCTCGGGTATTGGAGGTGGATCAGGAAAAATTCAGTCGTACTGAATTTACTAAATCTTTTGAGATTTATTTGGGGGTTCAAATCCAACCAATGACATTCCAAGCATTTTATAGGTTCTGGTTGATATTTTTAAAACCAAACATTTTCCCCATCAGTTTCCAGTCTGATTAACTAGTCAAATTATTTTGACTTAATATTTTTTATTTCTTCACCTAGTATTCTTGGCTTTCTTGGAACTAAACAACATTTCATGTATCATGAGGACTCCATCAGGGTCACATTATTTCATCACAAGGATTTGGCTGAAATTTTCTACAATAATATAGACATTAGACTACACACAGCAATAGCAGCAAATAGTACTAATTTTTGACCAGCACTGCTGCTTATTATCTCAAAAATAAATTGGCATATTTTACATGTATCTTAGAAAACAAAGACTTCATATTGTGAAGACACCAGATATTATTATCACTATTATACCAATCACACATCCTACTGAAGGCAAGAGAATTGAGGGGTGGGGTGGGGCGTGTGAAAAATATTGAGTAACCGACTTAACAAGCTTGTGTAAAAGCGCAGACAAAGAGGACTAGTAAGATGTGAAAAAAAATTAGATTATCGAAACAGGAGGTTGTGGAGAGCCATGACTGCACATAGCTTGGACAGATAAATTTGTTCATTTACCTGAACAATGATAGGTAACTGTACTGGACATGAATAAATAAACTCAACATTTATCTTTTAATTACGTAAGTGATTATTTATGTTCTTCATTAAAAATATTTCATTTGGTTTACAAGGATAATTTGAGGATTACAGTTACATTTTGTTCTTGTTCTAAACTTATTACAACGAATTTTAAGAGATACGAGTTTTAATGTGAAGTAATTAGTGTTTAGCAACACAAAGGTTACAACTGGCAGTTCATTTTTCTTCAAAACCAGGAGGTGAAATTATATTCTTAGGATCAGATATTCAAAATGGACCATTTTTCAATTTTTTCAGTAAAAAAAAAAAAAAAAAAAAAAAAAGTATTAAGTTTAGCATTTAAACTTCAATACAATAAAGATTATTTCCCTTACATTCGTTTTAAACTCTTGAAATAGCCTCATATTCTGAGCCCTCTTTTGAATATATATATATATATATATATATATATATATATATATATATATAGAAATAATCATTTTACCCCAAGATAAGGGGTTGCTAGGATTGAAAAAGAATGAGAAAGCTTTAGTAAAGAGAAAGGACAATAAAAGAACAAGTTTCAGGAAGACAGAAGATGGTGATCGATGTTTAAATTTTTGAAGATTATAGGTGGCAGGGAAGAAAGAAACCAGAAGAGAAGAAAATTCTACAGGCAAGAAAAAAAACTTACAGTTGCATCTATTTCAACAATAAAACAAGGAGACCTAATTTCCAATCTAGTACTATACTTAAATTCATGTGGTCAATGTAGCTAAGAGGAAAGCTCATTAGAACAATTGCCATGAAAATATTTGTTGAAAGGATGGAGAGAAACCATGTCATGGTAGTGGGAATGTGACTGAAGTTGAGGCACAAGATCTAGACTGATAATATAACAGACCCTTCTTTGAATGTTGCCAAGAATCTTGAGATATATAGCACTTGACCAGATATGGCAGAAATATTCAATGCACGGATTGTAGATTTATAAATGTGCAAGATGGACTTCGTTGAGAAAAACTGTCTGGCATGATATAGTGAATCAACCTTTCCAGCAACTGATTTAATATAATCACTTCATACAAAACAACTATTCATCCATGCATGGAGTACTGCTGTCATATATGGCCAGGCGCCCCTGCTGTTCATCTCAGTGTTCTTGACAGGATCCAAAGGAGAATCAGTAATGTGATAGGTACCAACAGGATGTGGCTTCCCTTTGTCTGTTCTATAAATACTTTCATGGCTTCTGCTCCAACAAACTTAAGTCACTGGTGCCTCTGCAACAGGTGTTTACTCGTGCAACCAGACTGGCAACTAAGTCTCACCCATTCACGTTTAGATCAACCAAACACAGACAACAATTCTACTCCTGCAGCTTCTTTTCTCGCACTTTGCGCCTGTGGAACTCGCTTCCACATTCTTGCTTTCCTGACGACTACAACCTCCAGGAATTTAAATGCAATGTCAATACTCATCTCTTAACCACTTGACTCTAGTTCTTTCTTCACCACCCTGTATATCCTTTCCTTTCTCTCTACCTTTGCAACTGTCATCACACCTGTATTCCCATCCTTCTCTTACTCCTTTCTAACTGGTTTATCTTGCTCTTCACTCTCTCCTATCTAATCTTTTTACTCTTATGTAGCCCCCTAATTTTTTTTTACTCTGATGTAGCCCCCTGCACATCAGTAGTGTTACTGCCTTTCTCGGGGTGATACGATTAAAAAATGCAAATGTAAAACCAATAAAGTCCAAGGAGTTGCTCTCCTGGAGGTGAGCATCAGCCATGCTGACTGGAAGGCAAAAATGGTTCTTTTAGAACATAGGTTCCCAACCTTTTTGCTGCGATTACCCCAAAATACAATTTCACTATTATCCATTACCCCAATGAACAAATACCCGTAATATAGAAAAAGTAATTATATTTACATACATCAAAAGCAGACAAAGTTAATGGAAATTATTCAATACAATAGTACCAATCTATAATAATCAGAGGTATAATAGCCGTAATTAATGTGAAAGGATATTCAAGTGTGGCTGTTTAATATGATCTTCATTAAGCAATTTGTTAAAACCAGTTAGATTAGACCAAATATTTTAGCCAGAGACAGCATGACCTACATGATAAACCCTGTCAAGTGCCTTTGAGATATCTAAAGCTTAATAGATATCAAATTTGATTGAAATTGGACCACTCTTTCTAAAACCCGTTTTTTTCGATTATCGATATTTATCGGGAGTACCTGGACACAAAACCTAGCTAAGAACACTCGCAGATGCTTATAGTACAACTGTGTAAATTTTCAAGAAAATCAGCTCAGCCATTTCGGAGTCTATAGGTAATGGACACACACACAGACACACAAAGTTCCATTTATAAATTAGTTTAGATACGGCCATATCACATTGAATACACTGGTTCTTGTTTGATCACTGAAGTTAAGCAACAATGAGCCTGGTCAGTACTTAGATGAGTGACTGCTTGGGAATACCAAGTGCTGTAAGTGTCTATTTTAAGGATGTGCGTTGCGGTGCAGTTGATATCGGCTCAGAACGAGAAATCAAGGAGCCGAATTCAAATTCCAGTTGAATTCGTTGCATTCAGTTACACGCAAATACCCTTGGGAAAGGTATTAATTCATCTATTCCTTCCAATTATGGGTCAAATAACAGGACCGATTGAGTTCTATAGCCTTGGCTGGCAACCAGTCTATCGCAGAAAGCACTGGCAACCTACTGTGAGAATCTTCTTCCCAGTCAGTCATGTCTCTTTTGAGACATGATTGCCCAAACATATCACATATGGCACCTAACTGACCGATTATATAAAATTAAAAAAGAGAAAGAAAAAATTTTGAAACAAACAGTAGTAGTGATTTACATAGCTTTCAACACTTGTCAAGCCCTGATATTTCAGTCTACAGAGACTTTATTAAAACATAGTTTAAGAAACTGACGGGTGAATGCTTTTACATGTAACTTAGACAATATCCTCAATATATGTTATTTATAAAAGCAAATAAAATCCTAAATACTGTAATAGTCTTATACCATTTTTTATTTTATTATTTGGAGTAGATTTTTTAAAAAGTGTCAACTTCTTTTTAAAATAAAAAAATTATAATAATGGAGGATTTAGATTCTCCAAGGAGACCTGCATTTAATAAAACAGTTTGCAGACAGAATTTCTAGAAATTTCATGAAATATATATATATATATATATATATATTTTTTTTTTGGAGGTTAAAAAAACTTTTTTTTTTTAACCAAGTTTTTACAAACAATAATTTCGTAAATAAATTAATTCATTTGCAAATAAAGTTTGATTACAATCCAACAGTTATTTATTTTTTGCAAGAATTTTAAAATTTATGTTTTTCACCAGAAAAAAAAAAAAAAACGATAAAATTTCCATGGTAAACTATGGTCTTATGCTGACACCCCCACTCCCCAAAAAATGAAATGATCTTTAACCAAAATTTTGAATGTGTTGGAAAGGATTAAAAAAATACTTTGGTCTTTCCTCTTAATAACAAACATTTTGATGATAAAGCTTTGCGTTTATTCAGTTTGCAGACTTTATCATGCTATCTGTTAGCAAAAAAAAAGAGGAAGGTTACTTAAGACAAATAACTAGTAATTGGCTAAACACCTCCACTCATTTTCGATAACTAACTTTTAAATTGAATTTTTAAAAATGAAAGAAGTTTTCGTGAAATTTTTATTTTAGTTTTAATTGAAGGCTAAATGATTAAATTTACTATTTCCAGTAAGCAAAATGCTCTGCTGGTGTATTCAAGCAGAAATTATATTGATTGGAATCCAAAATTTGAGATTTTAAAAATTTTTCAGCCATTTTTGAGTGATCGACACATTTGTAAGCAAAAGTTATTTTCGGTTTTAAAGTTCTTGCAAAAATAAGATATACACCTGTGATACATTATTTTTAGAAAATTAGCAAATTTAATTTAAATTAATCTGATTTACACAAGTGCTACTTATTTATAATATGAAATTTAGAATAAAACTAGTTCTTAAACAGTGTTGAACTGTCTGACCTTCCCCCTGTATTTGACATGCTGATGACAGCTTGACAGATGTGAAATAAGTGTATGGCGACCAGAATTGATAAAATTAAAAAAAAATCTTTTTTCTGTAAGGGGAAAAAATTGTGAAACACATGACCTTTTACACGTAGAAATTACAAAGAACAAAATAATTTCAAATACACAAAAAAAAATTATTTTAAAAATATAAATGACTTCATTAATTGCATTTAAAATTTTGATGAGTAAATATAGTCTTTACTTAATAACTTAACAGCCTAACGTCTAAGTCTTTGAAATAATTTTAAAATATTTTTGAAACTTCATAAACATTTTTTCTTTAGACTATAATAATTATAAACCAATTAAAAGCTTATTAAATTAAATAATGTCAGTTCTAATGAATTTATTTTACTATTGATAAAAGAAAAATAGTTTCGGTGGGGGGGGGGGAAGGCCAACTGCTTGAAAAGAATACAATGAATCCTGCGTTTTTACTAATAAAATAAATTTTCGCTTTAAATATTTTTTTGTTTTATATTTCCTTACGCGGATTGGAGGGTAACAGATGGAAAAAAATATTTTTACCAAGATTTTTTAAAAATAATAATTTCAAGAATATTCAATAAGTCATGAAAGTTTCATTAAAAATAAAATCGGACAATTATTTTGATTTTTGTAAGAATTACCCGCTAACTAAAAATCAAACAAAGTTACAAACTAAGAAGGAAGAGTAAGACTTACCAAAATTTCGAACGTGTTAGAAAGGATTAAAATTTGTTTAAAAATAATTAAAAAAATACTTTGATCTTTCCTTTTAAGAACAAATTTTTTAATGGAAAAATTTGAAAAGTTCGTTCTTATTTAAGTTTGGGAACTTTTTTGTTCATACTATGTTTTTTCAACGATTTGACGAGAATTTGGAGGGATCAGATCAGAAGCTTCAGAAGTTCAGAGTTCTTCAAGAGAGGATTTTTCAGGCAAGAAGCAGCAAGGCATTTGTGAAAATGTAGAGTTTTAGAGAGAACAGGAACCAGTCCAAGAGTACATTTCTTTTAGGACAAGTGCAGAAAGTGTCAAGTATGCAAACCTTGTGGGGATTCAGTTTTTGGTTGGACTGTAGATAGCAGAAACCATTTAAAATGACATTCTGAAATTCATTCTCGTTTATAAATTAAATTATTTCGACTACTTGTTATAAAAACGGGATTATTTCCCGAGGGCTTAGTTAAAAAAAAATTGTAATTTTATTCAAGCTATTTTAAATAAAAAAAATTCTTCTTTTGGTAGAAATTGTTTGAAACCCAAACTTTAACAATACACAATGATAGCACACACACAAACAAACAAAAAAAAAATCTCATTTCTACTGTATTTCCTCACCGGTGATAAATGCAAGGTTAAAAATTGAATAAACTAAACATCTCTATGAATAAGGGGGGGGGGCGGCTTGAAGACGGTTCTCGGACAAATTCATTTTCTAAAAGCAAAAAATGTAATCAAAACACCAAAAGGTTTTTGAAATCCTTGTTCAAACCGAGAACTTTTCTGCATTCGCACGTACAAAAAAAATAAAATTTACTTAAGAAATAAGCATATACGATAAAAAACACTATTGACGAGTATTTTTCGTGACCACGTGCGCATGAATAATTTTCTCAAGGCCCAACATTTGAGTTTTGTTTGATTCTTGTATCGAATAAGAAATTGTAAAAACGTGTGCCCTTGACCTAGTCATATTTTCCCCGCCTTTCAATTGAATGCGGTTAGGATAGAAATTAAATAATAAAGTGAAACACAATTTTTTCTTCATTGTAAAAAGTGTAGTAGTGCGTACCACAATAACAACAATGCATTAGAAAAATAAACATAACTTTGACACATTTTTTAATTTAAAATTTTCGTTTGTCCTCAAAGTTTGTGGCGTCATAAAAACTAAAAATAGCATAAAAGACGTAATTGAATTCAAATCTCAATCTAATCTCAAAGCTTAATTAAGAAGATATATTTAATATAAAAAAACATTTAAGTGTCTTGAAGGAGATTGAAAACACGCGAGAAATCAAAGGAAGATAATAAATAAAAAATATTTTTAAAAAGTCGCACTTTTTATGTGACATAACAATCCTAACCAAGCTATAGTCACGGGTTTACTAAATTAACATTGAGATGTCGTCTTACCAACACCGCTGACAGGTTTGTCGTTTGGTACTAATAACAGGTTCCTCGTTGGCAAAGTGATAAAGGTCGTCTAAAAAGGATTCTGTATCATTAATGTCGCCCATTACATCCACTGTAGTCATATAAACAGAAGCAAACTAGCGGGCAATTGAGTTGCATCGTCTAAGGGGGATAACTCCTGATCTTCACCCCTTAAATATGTAGCTGACGGCTTGATCTGGGTAGAGGAAAATATTCTCGCTGTTTATCTCGGGTCAAAAGCAGAATCATTACTTGGGCGGGGAAGGACATAAAAAGTTATCTTTCTGAAATCAGTCAGTAGGACATAACCAGTAAAAATATTTCCGCCCTTTTGGAAAATTTCATGTTTTTCCTCTACCATCCTAATGAAATCAATCAATGTTTTAAAGAAATTTTTTATTTTGTAAAAAAACTAATATATATAAGCAAGACATTTTACTGCCACTGTTTTGCAGGGGGTTACGTAGGAGGAAAGTTATGAGAAAAAGTGACAGGTTATATGGGGGTGTCAGGAAGTGGGTAAGAGAAGGATGAGAATACTGATGAGAGTGGAGTGGACGGAGAAAGGAGCATGAGAGAGAGGATGCAGGTTTGTGAGATAGGAGATGACTATTGCCTTTACATTTAAATTCTTGGAGATTGCAGCTGTCGAGGAAGCAAGTAAATGAAAGGGAATTCCACAAGCGGGAAGTGCGAGAAAAGAAGCTGGTGGAGTAGAATTTGCGTTTACATTTTATTGGTTTCACAGTAAAAGGGTGGGACCTAGTTGCTAATCTTGTTGCCCGAGTAAAATTCATATATAAAGGGCACCAGTGAGCTAACTTCATCGGAGTAGAAAAAAATATGAAAAAAAAAATAGTTCAAATAAATGTTTGAGGTAACGTCTTTATAGGAGGAAAAGATGGACGAGACAAGCCGAATTTAAGAACAATCGATAAATTTATTTTATTGCTAACACATTAAATTGAAAGAATTACACAAATTAAGTGCATTGTGTGTCAAGTCACAAATGATTTATGTAAAAAAAAAAAAAATGAAGCAAATGAAATATGCCTCTTTATAATAAAAATTATAATCCTGTAATTTCAATAGATTATTAGAAAAGAAAGCTACAAAATGTAGAAAATGAGAAAATATTTCTCTGAATAGTTTTTAAAGAAATCGTCCAATTTTCGAAGCAAAGTTCGTGGTAACCGCGAATAATAGAACAATGACACCAGCCGAAGACTTTTCCTTAATGTAGGAGCGACTTTGGTGTCCCTTTTGAATTTTTGTCTGGTGGTTGTGAAATTTCTTCTGTATTGTTTTTCTTTCTGGAGCCGGGTGACCAGCAGCAGATGTTCGTTGACGCCTTTGAATTTAAATGCAAGGACCCTTTTATTATCTATAGTTAGGCTCAAAATTAATTTCACGAACCCTGGAGGGAAAACTTTTGATTGGTTCTTGATGAAAACAAACAACTGCTTACCCATAAATCGAAATGTACCAAAAATATTTTTTAACTTGAAAAATTAATCAAGGGCCCAACGAAGCGTGTGCTTTAAGAAAGGTAGACGATCTAGGTAACTCTGAAGATATAGGGAGATGGTTAATGTTTGCTGAACTGGCCATATGTGTAACATAACCAAACTCCCTACAACTTAGGATTATTCGCTATCATCAGAAGGTTGGAATGTGTGGATTTTGTGGAAGAATAAAAGTATACCTTTTGCATGTTCAAATAGAAATTTATTAATGGAAAATAAGAACATGAATTGGTAGAAGTTAAACGTTCCAAGAGAAACAGTTAAGAAGTTAAGGATATCAAGTCTTCGTAGTATTAACTTGTTGGAAAGAGTTTATGTGTACGTAAGCAGGAATGTATGTGTGTATGTATGAGCGTTATTTTTGAGTAGGAGTGTCTTTGAAATTATCGCTCAGGGTGAATGGTGAACAGGAAGAAGGTGAGAGGTGAGGGGTGAGAGAGAAAGATAGGGACAATAATAATAATAACGATCGCTTGACTTTTGTCAGGGGTACGTGTTAATTGCTCGTCATCTTAACTCTCTGACGACTGTCGAAACTTGCTTGTCTTTTATTTCTTTTGGAAATTCACTCCCGGATGTGATTCTGACCTTTCCATTAGACGACAAACATTTCGCATCGAGGTGTGAAATTTCGCAGAGTTTTGTGTGTGTTAAGCAAAGTTTGTAAATTCGAGAAAATTTGTTTTTTTTCTAACAATGAGTCAGATTTGAATTTTTAAATCTAGAATTTGTTTTGTTCACTACACCTCCACTCATTTTCGATAACTAACTTTTAAATTGAATTTTTAAAAAATAAAAAAAAGTTTTCTTGAAATTTTTATTTTAGTTTTAATTGAAAGCTAAATGATTAAATTTACTATTTCCAGTAAGCAAAATACTCTTGTGTATTTCAAACAGAAATTATGTTGATTGAAATACTGATTGGAATATAAAATTTATACAATTGTTTTTTAAGTTTTCAATTTTTCGGCCATTTTTGAGCGATCGACACAAAAGTTAATTCTCGGTTTTGAAAATCTGGCAAAAATAAAATATACATATGTAACGCATTATTTTTAGAAAATTAGCAAATTTAATGTTACATTAATCTGATTTACACAAGTATTACTTATTTATAGCATGACATTTAGAATAAAACTATTTTAAAACACAGAGTTGATTGTTCTAACCTTTCCACCGTAACTGAAATGTGTTGATAGATAGAAGATAAAATAAGCTTATGGCGATTACAAGTGACAAAAATGTGAAAAAAAAAAAAAAATTCCGGTAAGGCGACGAAACCCTGAAATATATTACCTTTTAATGTGCAGATAGAAATTACCTTACCAAAAAAACAAAAACAAAAATAAACTTCCAATACTCACACACTCAAAAAAAAAAAAAAAAAAAAAAAAAAATTATTTAAAAAATACGACAGCTAGATGATTTGTATTAAACTTTTCAATTTTCGATTAGTAAATATAGTCGTCATTTTAGAGTTTACCAGCCTAAGGTTTACAAGTCGTGGAAATATTTAAAACATATTTTTGAAACTTTATCGATTATTATAATAATAATAAAAAACAAAAATAAAAACGATTCTTTTAAAATTTCATTATTAATCGAAAAAATTTTTTTTGAGACTATAATGTCTGACGTTTATATTATTTATTAAAGGAATTAAAAGTTTATCTAATTAAATAATGCCATAGTTTTATTGCATTTTATATTTTACTATTCAGAGCAGAGTTTACGGAAAAGGGGCTAAATGGTTTTAAAAAATAATACATGATATACATTCCCCAATGAGTTCTGCGTTTAACTAATGCGTTTATTTCTTGAAATTCCATGAATTTAGGTGAAGGGGGGGTAACAGACATAAAAAATGTTTTTATCAGTATTTTATAAAAATAATTTTAAAATTAATTTCATTCATTTGTGAATAAGTCCTGAAAGTTTAATTAAAATCTGGCCATTATTTGATTTTTGCAAGAATTTCCAAATTAATGTTTGTCACCGGAAAAAAAAGGGTGCTTACGTATTATCGGGAGGACGTTTAAAAAAACGACTCAAAAATTAAAGTAAATTATTTATTGAAACGGTTAAAACAATAAAATAACATTACATTTGTAATTCCGGAGGCCAGAACGTCGCAATTGCTTCCAAAAGTGACTCAAAGACATCAGTACAGGCAACATGCTTCCGCCACATGAATTCGGCCAAATACGACTCCAAATGGTGACGTGCAGTGCCACAGTGCTTCTTGTTTCGCCACTTTGTCGATCCCCATAGGCGTTCCACTGTCTGCGTATGAGCCCCGGTGTTCGAATCCACAAAGTTGTACTTGTGGTTGACGTTGAGGTGATGAAAGCCTGATTTTTCCAGTTCCTTGGTGTTATAAGCGGGGAAAAAAAAGAAAAAGTAAAAATCAAAGGTCCTCCCGATAATACGTAAGGACCAAAAAAAGTGTTATGGAATATTTTTTCCATTGTAAATTCATGTAACGATTTGGCTCCCCGCCAACGGGAATAAAACTAATTTTACCAAAATTTCGAACATGTTAAAAAGAATTAAAAATTTTGAAAAATAATTAAAAATACATTGATCTTCTTAATAATAACATAAACATTTTTTTGGAAAAAATTCGTTTTTATTAAGTTTGGGAACTTTTTTGTTCATACTATGATGTTTTTTCAGAGATTTAGTGGAGGGAGCTACGATACACACTTAAGCAGTTTAATTTTCTTACATTTTCCCCTCTGACAAAGATGCAAGAAACCAACAGTTGTTTTTTTTTTGCATATAGAATTTATATTGATTATCAATCCCTTTTGTCATCACCCGACATAAGCTCAATTTCTCTTCCTAATTGCTAATAAGGGTGAAGTTTAGCTGGATTCTTTATGATTACAACATCGTTCAACGCAATCATCTAAATCTAAACTTATTTATAAAAGGAACTTTCAAGGTTGCAGTTCTTACAATAGTGCAGAAAATCGATAATATATATATAAAAGGCAAGATGTTCGTGTGTGTGTCTGTTTATCTGCCTGTATGTCTGTATTTTTTCAGCCCTTTTATTTTAGTTTTTGCTTCAGGTTTGGCTCTAAGTAGGTATAATTGTAGGCTATACTGCTAGTATTTTCATATTTGTCTTCACGCTTATCATTATATTTATCTCTTAAATTTAGAAGATACTAGCAGTATGCTCGGGTGTAATGAAAGCTTTAAAACTACTCCATGGTCCTGGAGCTCAGACTCTTTGGATTTTGGCACGGATGTCTAAAAAGCAAGAGTTGTTTCCAGTTAAAGCGAAACCGTAGACTGAAGGAAAAATGAATGGATGTAAGTCAAATTTGGATTTCCTGGTATCGATATCAAATAAGTTTTTTCGTCGTAAACTGAATTTTGAAGGCTAGATAAGTCCTCTGATTAAATGGTATCATGGCTGAGACTAAGAACTACAATTATACCTACTTAGAGCCAAACCCGAATCAAAAACTAAAATAAAAGGGCAAAAAAAAAAAAAAAAAATACAGACATACAGGCAGATAAACAGACACACACACAAACATCTTGCCTTTTATATATATATTATCGATTTTCTGCACTATTGTAAGAACTGCAATCTTGAAACTTCTGAATATCGTTTCTCATGTCTTTGTCTATGAGTGTAAGAAATTTGATTAAAATCGGACCACTCCTTCTATAACCCGATTTTTTCGATTATCGATTTTCTATATTTATCTGGGTTACCTCAACACAAAACCTAGCTAAGAACACTCGCAGACGTTTATAGTACAACTGTGTACATTTTCAAGAAAATCGGTTCAACCGTTTCAGAGTCTATAGGTAACGGATACACACACACACAGACAAAGTTCTATTTATAAATAAGTTTAGATTAGATTCATTACAGCACAGTTTTTTAAAAAGTATTTACTAAACCCTTATCTCTAGAGATGTAATGATACCTTTTCTTTGGGAGGGGTGGAGCTAGACACAATAATACTTTCATCATTCACTTTTAAAAGCAAATCTTCTTTAGAAAGAGGACAGAAAAAGCAATTCTGGGTAATTATTTCCAAACCTGAATCAGAAGAACAGTGATGAATTAATGGTTGAAAATTTATTGCCTTTTGTATATCTGAAAGAATAGTGAGTAGTTCAAAATACTCCACTTGAGATCTTCCTATGGTTTTATAAAGACATTGTTTGGTAGTCCCGATCATGTGTTCCCCATGTACTACATATCCAAGCTGAATATTGTAGTAGCGTAGGGATATGGTTAATATTTCTTTGATTCGGCCTTGTGTCAGACTTAACCGAACTCCCTACAGCTAACAGGATTTATGCAGAGTTATAATCAGAAGATTTTCATCAGAAGGTTGGTTGTCGGCAGGTTGGAATATGTGGAATAGTGTGGAATGGTGCAAGAATAAAATATACATTTCCTATGTTAAAATTAGTCATTTCTTAACAATAATTGAACGTGAATTTCCGAATCCTCGACGGTAAATTTAGGTCTCGAGTTTTACAACAAATGTCATTTCTTCACGAAAATAGTTTTAACACAATGTGGAATATATAGAAACATTAAAAGTGCAAAAAGGTTGAAGAGGACTTGTGGCCGTACGGAGATGGTTAATGTTTCTTTGATTCGGCCTTGTGTCAGACTTAACCGAACTCCCTACAGCTTACAGGTTTTATGCAGAGTTATCATCGTCAGAATTATCAGAAGATCTTCATCAGAAGGTTGATTGTCGGCAAGTTGGAATGTGTGGAATAGTGTAAGAATAAAATATATATTTTTCATGATAAAATAGAAATTTATTAAAAGGAGCAATAACACAAGTTGTAGAAGTTAATGGGCAATTAGAAACATTATTAAGAAGTTCAGGGTAGAGTTCGTGTTCAATGATAAAGTTTTGGGTATCAAGAAATGCAGAAAATGTTCGTAGTAGTAATTGTTGAAAGAGATAAGGAGAAAAAGAACAAAGTGCGACCTGACCTTATCTCCGGGTCGATTTGAAGTTGAAGTTACATTTTAGTTGTTTCGTCTCGCGGCTCCCATCTGACTCACTGACGCTGATCGGGGCCCTTTTATTGTCATTAGATTTTCACACTGACTCGCACACTCCTCAAGTTTTGCAAGTCGCTCCCATTGGTCAAAAATCAATTTAACTCCTACTTGTGAATTCTGGGTTCGACTTTTTCTTTAAGGACATCGTCAATCCTTTTACTATTTGGGAAAACCAGGATTTCATACGTGATTGTGTATTTTTGTAAAAGTGAAGAAGAAGGTTGGGTAGATGGGAAGAGTGTCTGAGAGTGTTAATTAATTTCTTATCTGCTAAATTATAATGGCATTGTGAGGTGCTTAATGCTAAAATTTAAAAATCTGTCCAAACACTATTTACAGCTTCTTCTACGCTAACTGCAAAGCTATGCTATAACTGGACATTTGTTTGACCTAATTCAGTCATTCGTCTCTAACCGCATATTGAAGGTAGTATTAAACGGACATGCCTCCCAAAACTACCATACGAACGCGGGTGACCCTTAAGGCTCTATCCTGGGTCCTACGCTCTTTCTGACCTACATTAATGATCTCCCCGATGCTATAAGATCCCAAGCAGGTATGTACGCCGATGACAGCACAGTTTACTCTCGCCTCGATCAAAAATCTGGTGTAGGTGACAAAGCGAACCTCGTCGCCGAGCTTGAGAAGGACCTCCAATCCGTAGTAGACTAGGGTAAGATATGGCTCGTAAACTTTAATGCTTTCAAAACAAAGCTGCTATCAATTAACCATCATAGACAATCGCCTCTACCTCCCATTAGCATGGAACAGGCTTGCCTCCCTGAGAGTAAAACACTACGCCTCCTTGGCCTCACACTCTCAGCGGACCTCAAGTGGAATGATTATATCGAATCCATTGCTAAATCCGTTGCTATGAAAGTCGGTTCTCTGCGCAGGACCCGGAAGTTTTTCGCGTCTGAATCCATCCTGCACAAATCTACCATCCGCTCGTGCATTGAATACTGCTGCCACATCTGGTCGGGTGCCCCTGCTATTCTCTTCGGGGTTCTTAGCAAAACACAGCGGAGAATCTGTAATGTGATCGAGACCGGCTGCAGTTACTCTCTCACCGGCGTGATGTGGCTTCCTTGTGCCTCTTCTATAAATACTTTCACGGCTTCTGCTCCGATGAACTTAGATCACTGGTGCCCTTAGGCATGAATTTGCACGAGAGACTAGATTAGCAACTAGCTCCCACTTTTTTACAGTGAAACAGATAAGATGTAACCGCAATTTCTACTCCAACAGCTTCTTTTCTCGCACTTCCCGCTTGTGGAATTCCCTTCCATATACTTGCTTTCCTGACAGTTACAATTTCCAGGAATTTAAATGTAAGGTTAATAGACACCTCCTAACACACTAACTCGCACCTATTCTCTCAAACACTTTCCCATCTACCCAACCTTCATCCTCGGTATCCTCATCCGTCTATCACCCTCCTTTCGACATTTCCTACAACTAACCACTCTTTCTCATCAGTTTCCCCTATGTAACCCCCTACGCAATAGTGGCAGTGGAATGCCTTGCTTGGGGTGAAATGATTACCAACAAAAATCAATATATTTTTTAATCAACTTGCATCCAGTGATAAAATACTTAGCATTATCACTATAAATGCGACTGGGAATCTTATAAATGTTAGAGAATTTTATAAAAGATAGCACAAACTCTTGGGCACTCATTTCCTTAAATTCAATAAAAAATCTTCTGACATTTATACAGGGGAAGATTAAAATATACATTTTATTTCCACCTTTTTAATTTTTAATCATTTAATGTTTTGTAAAATCTATACCTACATGAGAAAATGATTTAAGTTCACAATATGTTTAAAAAGATGAGTTAATTTTGAATATTTAAATGAAAGTGTGTTATATTTTCTCGAAAGATAACAGCTGGAAATGTAATTTTTAATAATCTGTTTGGCCTTAGGAACCCAGAGTGCTTCAGTTTATTAAGGGTATTCAAAATTCCTGAATGCTTGCATCTTTCATGTCCATGATGATTATTCTTGTTAAATCATGCTTAGGAGACAACAATACTGAGTAAATAATGTCAAACCGATAGATTTTAGTCTTAGCTATTCTTCCACTGGAAGGAGTTACAATATTTTAATCTAAAACTGTTTTAAATCTGCTACTAGTTTAGGAATCTGTTCAGTTTGAGGATTTTGTAGATATTGATTTTCTTTACCAAGTGATTGATTCTGCATTAATTTGAGCAGACACATTATAGCATCTGGCTTAGGATCTGCATCAGAAAAATTTAACTTATTAGTAAATGTAAACACTAATGTTGATATTCTTAATGTCTTGGACCCAGTTAAAGGTCCAGTAAGAATAACGCAAAAAAACAACCAAATATGAAATAACGAATATATATTTAAATACGGAAAGAGTACAATACTTGGAACTTGGTTAGTAGGAATAGTGTGTAAATACTATGATTTGACCCACGGCCTTAGAACTGGGACTCGTAATGGTCGTAAAGGTAGCCATGTTCGTAGATCGACTCTCGGCTGATTTCGGGCCGCCCTGAGGTCGCTCTCATCAGGCTACTTCTCCCTCCCACCTCTTGTGAGGGGAGGGATAAGTAATGGTTGGAAGAGTTCATTCAGTCTGTTGATGATGCCGCCATGACACTTAATAATCTAGAGAACTTTGAATGTTTTTCCGTAGATATGATTGGTTCTAAAGAACTAGCATAGCGTTGTGATATACTTGGTTTTGTACAAACTCCTTATTAAAATCACTCAAGCAATATACCCGACTTTCAGTCCAATTGACTACTTTAACCAAGAAGGACCAGTTGAAAATTTTTCTGAGGAAAGTAAATATTTGAATTTTACAGATAACCCATGTTTAGAATCTAACTCTTCTAGGGCTACTTTAATGTTTTTTTAATCTATTCTTGAAAAAAAAAACTGTTTTTTTTTTGTTATCGGGCACTATTTGAGCATCAACAGCATTAATTACATCTTTGATACAAAAATTTGATAAAGATTTCTAAATGTTTTTAATGCATTTCACGGTTACGCTGATAACAACTCAATAGAAGGCAGATACTTTTCTTTTATGAGCTCTATCTTAGCTTTAATAAAAATTAAAGAGATTATAGAATCCTGTCTCATTTAGGAGGCAAAACTATTTGTCTTTTTGGAGGCATCACAAAATAAATACATTTCCGTAGAAATTAAACTGACAGTTGCACATTTAAGAAATTAAAAAGAACTTAAATATAGGAGCTCCTTAAATAAATTATTCCAGGTCTTTTTGTATTCTATTAGTATAATTTAAACTTAGGATAATTTTAATTTTCACAAGTCACTTAGAAGTATTCTACTTTTAATTGTCAGTATCAAACACGAAGACAAGGGGTCAAAAACATTAGAATTTTACGCCAGTACTTTTCTTTTGGTGTTATGCAGAAGAATCTAAAAGTCCTATTTAAATTTCTAAAGTATCGTTGACGGTATTATACTTATACTAGCAGTATAGCCCGGCGTTGCTTGGGTGTAATGAAAGCTTTAAAACTAATCCATGATCCTGGAGCTCAGACTCTTTGGACGTTGGCACGAAAGACTAAAAAGCAATAATTGTTTCCAGTTAAAGTGAAACCGTAGAATGAAAGGTAAATCAATGGATGCAAGTCAAATATTTATTTCCTGGGATCGATATCAAATAAGTTTTTTTCGTCGTAAACTGAATTTTGAAGGCTAAATAAGCCCTCTGAGTAAATGGCATCATGGCTGAGACTAAGAACTACAATTATACCTACTTAGAGCCAAACCGGAAGCAAAAACTAACATAAAAGTGCTGAAAAAATACAGACATACAGGCAGATAAACAGACACACACACACAAACATCTTGCCTTTTATATATATATAATCGATTTTCTGCACTATTGTAAGAACTGCATCCTTGAAACTTCTGAATATCGTTTCTTATGTCTTTGTCTATGAGTGTATGAAATTTGATTTAAATCGGACCACTCCTTCTATAACCCGATTTTTTCGATTATCGATATTTATCTGGGTTACCTCGACACAAAACCTAGCTAAGAACACTCGCAGACGTTTATAGTACAACTGTATATATTTTCAAGAAAATCGGTTCAGCCGTTTTTGAGTCTATAGGTAACG
The DNA here is from genome assembly GCA_037127315.1 of Ascarosepion bandense. Lineage (NCBI taxonomy): Eukaryota > Metazoa > Mollusca > Cephalopoda > Sepiida > Sepiidae > Ascarosepion > Ascarosepion bandense. Next base: position 1,367,600 of record JBBBDQ010001851.1, read on the forward strand.
GACACGCGCGCGCGCACACACACACACACACACACACACACAGAGTTCCATTTATAAATAATTTTAGATTAGATACTAAATTTTTTTTCTAAGTCACAACTATGTTCTTCAATTTTTTATTGTCTAGACATTTTAATTCCTTGCAATTTGAGGCGGACGAACGCAACTTAAAACTTCCATCTGCCATTCTTTTCACGGATTCTTTATATAATTATAACAATTCTTCAGGAGAATCATTTGTTTTAATCAACATAAAAATATTTCGTAACCTAACAGTGCCTAAATCATTACAGTATTTGTTAACATGGTGTTGGAGTTTGAATTTGAGTTTTGTTTAACGGCATATCAACACCTCTGTGGGTTATTTAATGCCAAAAATGTAGGGTCTTAAGGTATTTTAATGTTCAGTTATAGTGAGAACGTTGATTTAGTCAGATTTTAATTAAATTTGTTTGTTTTTATTCTTTTTTATTTTAGAAAACTGAAAATATCTTCTAGGTTTGTATTCAAAAAGGTTTTGCTGAGAATAAGTTTTTCATTCAAAAATGTGTTATGATGATAATTTTTTCTTCAAAAATGTAATGTTGGTAATATTTTTCTATCAAAAATGTATATTTTTCTATAAAAGTCTATTTTTATGTATATATTTCTATAAAAGTGTATTTTTATGTTGACCCCAGTTTGGGGGTTAACTATTTGCCTATAGCTAGGACCTTAACAGGTGCTACCACTCTGGGTCAGGGTGGCCCTGGGAATAACAGCAATTAAGAGGTGGTTCCATGCTCCTCACAACTTCTCAATCAGTGGCTTTGCTGCCGGATACAGTTTACCGTCATGCCCAGGATCTATGGTGTTGGTTAACAAAATCTAAGCTTATTTATAAATGAAACTTTGTCTCTCTCTCTCTCTCTCTCTCTCTCTCTGTGCGTGTGTGTCTGTGTCAGTGTGTCTGTGTATACGTTACCTATAGACTCCGAAATGGCCGAACCGATTTTCTTGAAAATGTACACAGTTGTACTATAAGCGTCTGCGAGTGTTCTTAGCTAGGTTTTGTGTCGAGGTAACCCAAATAAATATAGAAAATCGATAATCCAAAAAATCGGGTTATAGAAGGAGTGGTCCGATTTTAATCAAATTTCATAAACTTATAGACAAAGACATAAGAAACGATATTCAGAAGTTTCAAGGTTGCAGTTCTTACAATAGTGCAGAAAATCGATAATATATACATATAAAAGGCAAGATGTTTGTGTGTGTGTCTGTTTATCGGCCTGTATGTCTGTATTTTTTTTCAGCCCTTTTATTTTAGTTTTTTGCTTCGGGTTTGGCTCTAAGTAGGTATAATTGTAGTTCTTAGTCTCAGCCATGATACCATTTACTCAGAGGACTTATTTAGCCTTCAAAATTCAGTTTACGATGAAAAAACCTATTTGATATCGATACCAGGAAATCAAAATTTGACTTACATCCATTCATTTTTCTTTCAGTCTACGGTTTCGCTTTAACTGGAAACAACTATTGCTTTTTATTCTTTCGAGCCAACGTCCAAAGAGTCTGAGCTTCAGGACCATAGATTAGTTTTAAAGCTTTCATTACACCCGAGCAACGCCGGGCTATACTGCTAGTTCAATATAAAGAGATTTATTATAAACCCAAAGATCAAAGTTTATATATTAAACGAAATTTTCAACTTCTTTCAAGAAAAAACAACAACAACAACAACAACAACAACAAAAACAAGACTTATTTCTCTCATTTGCATTACTGAAATTGATCATATGGAAGACCTTTCTAATATCGACCAAAAGATATATATTTTTTATTTCGAATTGACATTAAGTCTAACATGTTCATCAAACTGACTCCAGGGTAAACGGCTTCGTTTAACGATGGTGTACCGCTAGTTTTAAGCGAACAATTAAATACTTGTCTAATTTCAGTGACAGTCTGTCAATCAATTTTAATTACAGGCCCATGAGGTATCCAGATATATTTCTTATAATGTTTAAGTGAAATAGATCTGCATCCCACGATTTCCTCTTTTCCTGCTCATGAAAAACAGTGAAATAATCGTGAAGTAAGCCTTTCTTTTCTAAACATTTGACGACCCAAACTAAAACCTTCAAAGCAACAGCGTGATTTGAACGAACTAATTTTAATTTATCTTTGTTGCACAGAAGCTCAATATATTAAGTATAATTTTTAAAACTAATAGAGTTATTGAATTGTTCTATTTGTTCTTTACCAAAATCCCAAGAGACATCTTCATTTTCTAATCATAAAAACTCCAGACTAAACGTCTTATCCAGATTTCTTTCAACCATACTGTCTACAAATAGGGTCGAAATAACCCGTTTTTAGGGAAAAAAGAAAACTCACTTGAGTAATTGGACAGGAATAATACCACGATATGGTATAATAGTTATCGCAGTCATTCTTCTCTGTTCTGAAAGAAATTAAACATATTTCCAAATGGAATTATGCCAGTAAAAATTCCCATGCCAATCTATTCAAGTTCCTTACTTTAATTTGAATTATTTTTCTTTTTCTTTCTTTATTTTATTTTTATCGGGACTCACTACAAATTCATCTGAAAATTAGGATTATAATATATAATTTATCTATTTATAAGCGATATATAAATAGATAAGCATATATATATTTTCTAAACATATACTGTTAAATATAAGAGACAATGAATGTCTATTATGTTTAATATCTGGTCATAACACATGACATTGCATTTTGAATGCATGGTTCTGTTGTCATTTCGCGCTATCACGCGGTGTGACGTCATAGAACCGCATTGCAAATTTGCGAACTGCGTTTGTTATTTTTGGTAACTATTGCCGTTGCCTAGCGGAGTTTTATGTCAACACAAAATAAAATCGTCGCTGATGGTGGATGTTATTGTGTTACCGTCTTAATAACCCCACTGAAGATGGCTCATGTGAGCCGAAAGCTTAGAAACAACTTAATAAAAAATTATCCAAATGTTGGAGAATTTTTGTCTTTATTTTCAACTGAAATTAAAGCCAAAATACGACGTTTAGAATGGTTCATGATTAAACATAATAGACATTCATTGTCTCTTATATTTAACAGTATATGTTTAGAAAATTATCTGCTGCCTCGATACAATATATATATATATATATATATATATATATATATATATATATATATAAGAAAAAAGCGTGAGAAGCCGTGAACATTTTGTAGAAAGTGTAGATTTATTGTTGCTATTATTATAATTATTACTTACTTTTTGTATGATATATTAAGTGTCTATAATAGTATTTGTGTTGCAGCACGTGTTTCGAGTCTAAAGTTGACTCTCTTCAGGCGAATAAACTTGTGACTTCACACGTTGAGATCTGTTTGCTTTTCTGATGACCAAGGTACCGCGTATAAATAGATAAATCAAGTGGTAAGTAGGTAATAAAGTTCATATGCGTGCGTGGTGTTTTTTTTTTTTTTACACTTGCACGTTAAGTTTCTTCTGTCGCCTTCGTTGACCGTAAAATCTTTTTCACTGACTTGCGAAATTTGATTTCGTCTTTGTACTTCAAAATTGTTTTCAGCGATTTTGATTCAATTCTACTCTATGGGTCATCAAGTTCTTTTTATTGTTTTGGGGATACTATTTGAATTTAGCGTGTGTGTGGGCGTGTGTTTATTATCGCGTTTGGATTTCGTGTGTGTGTGTGTGTGTGTGTGTGTTAGGTTTTTCATGTTTTGTTGAGAGAAGGCTTGCATTTTTTTTTTTATAAATATTTCTTCCTGCATCATGAGTGTGTCATAATCTGCATTTTGGTAGATAGGCATTCCTCTGAATTTACCTCTACTGCATTCATGTAAATTTTGGGAGACATATAATTTCCTGTTATTGGCTAGTTTAATGTTACTTCTGTGCAGGGCTACTCTTTTATTCAGGCCTTGTGTCGCCCCCAAGTATATTTTTGCACATTCATCGCATTTTCGAGCATAAATTACGTTTTTAGAGTTGCAGCTCAGATCTGTTTTTATTTCGAATGTAGATGTGTTTTTGAACTGGAAGTGTTTTCCTTCTATTATTATGTTGCATACCACACATCTTTTTTTGTTGCATTTTGTGACTCCCGGTGTTGCTCGAATTTTGATGAGGTTAGGATGTTTTTTTTAACTTTTCGGTTGGCGTTTGCTTTTAATTATTTTAGTTGTCTTTAAGATTTTCTTTATTTTGTCATATTTGTTGAGTAATTCTATGAGTATTTTGATCTTTGTAAATAATTCTGGGTTGTGTATGGAAACGTACGCTAGAATGTTTTCTTTTTTTCATGTTTTTTTTTTGTTTTTGTGGATTCCGGAAAGATTCTAATGGCATTTCTTCAATATATATATATATATATATATATATATATATATATATATATATATATATAATAATAATAAATTTATTTTTAAATCCGTCTCGAAAAACCCACCGAGAATAACCGCGGAAGGAAAAATGGACAAAAAAGAAACGAACTAAGTACTTCAACATAAGTCAAAATACACATCGAAAAGAAAAAAACCCGAGACGAGAACCCGAACACTAAAGCGCTCAACACAACAGTAGAGCAAACAAATAAGTGTAAATCTAACCTAGAGCCAACGAACCTACCTAGGTTTCACCTAACGGATCGTCAGGGCAAGTCGGCAAGCCGACGATCCGTTAGGTGAAACCTAGGTAGGTTCGTTGGCTCTAGGTTAGATTCACACACACACACACACACACACACACACACACACACACACACACACACACACACATTGTGTATTTAGGCAGCAGATTTTCTTTTAGACATTTCAGATTAAATAAATTGCAAACATTGTGTCTGCTTATTTTTAATAAAATCTGTTCATATTCACAGATAATCTTTCGCGGATTATAATTGAAATAGCACAACTATGCTACACCAAGAAAACAACAAAAGCAAACTACAGATCCTCGAGTTAATATTTATTAAAAAACTTAAGCCGTCAATTAAGAGAATCAGCTATGAATACTGTAGTAATGTTCTAAAATGTTTATAAAAAGAACAGTTTTTCCATGCTTTAACCTGTGCATTACAACATAAAAACATTCCATTTTGGATAATTTTCATGTTCTAATAAACACACGCCGGTAACTGAGAGTGTTCTAATTCATTACTGAATGAACGATGCGTAGATGCTAGAATAGCTACTGTTTTTCCAAAGTCTACCATTCTTCCAGAGTGCTCAATCAGGGTGCGAGAGCGTAGAATAGTCATCTGCAGACAAATCTGTTTTGCTTATATATATATATATATATATATATATATATATATATATATATATCATCGTCTCCTAAGTTCTTATTCAGAGTGTTTGAAGTCACTTCGAAAAAGACAAAAATGAAGGTAAGTTTTATTAGCGCGAACGGAAAATTTTGTCTGAGGCGTAAATCAACTGATAAGAAAATCTCGATAAGCGATCTTCAACCAAAAGCAAAATTTTAGGGAAATTTATTATATAAATGGAGGTTTTGTCAAGAGAGAGACGTACGAATTCGACAGGAAGCGAATCGTTAGAAAAAAACTGTTGTCCTTGGAGATTTGGATGGGAATGATTGTTGCTTCGTCTTTATGTGCCGTGTTCCCTCAGGACGTAGGCAATCATCACTCTCCACAGTTTCCTGTCCTTTATAGCTCATTAAATTTTGTCTTTTTGTAATTTTTCTTAAACATTGTTCCGCCATCAGTTTACTCAGGCTCCTTATGCATGTCGTGTGTTGTTTTTCTCTGTCCCTCTTGCCTTCATTCTGTCCTGTGAGTGTCGGATATTCCAAACCTTCTTTCCTCATTATTTTTTAGTATCTCTTCCTGATGATAAGTAGAAGTTTACTTTTTGTTTCTATTTTCTCTAAAACTTAGTCGTTGCTCACATAATCGGTTTATGGTATCCTCAGCATCTTTCCGTAGACCCACATTTCCTTTTCTATAAGTCTCTTCTTCATCTTTCAGGAGACTGTCCAGCACTCACTGACATATAGGAGGACATATATCATGTGACACTTTGCTTATTTCTAACAACGTTTTTTTTTCTGTTTCTTAATACAATGCTTAGTTTTTGGAAAGCTTCTTTGGCTATCCCAATGCGCCTTCGGATTTTAGTGTTGCACTTACCGTTCTCTGTTAAAACACTTCCCGGATGTTTTTATTGTTGCTTCAGTCAGTTAAGTGCTATACTTGATACAATCTTGGATGATCATGTCTCGAAAGAGACATTACTGACTGGAAAGAATGTTTTCTCGCAGTAGTTTGCCATCACTTTATGTGGTAGACTGGTTGCCAACCAAGGCTATAGAACCCAATCCGTCCTGTTATTTAACCCATAGTTGAAGAGAAGAGACGGATTAATATCTTTCCCAGGAGTATTTGCGCGTAACTGAATGCAACGAATTCAACTGGAATCCGAACTTGTCTCTCCGAGTTCTCGTTCCAAGCCAATATCCCCTGTAGCATAAAGCACATACTGTTGCTTATTAAAACGAATTATAACAATTAACAGTGTGTTTCTATCGTAAACTGCTAGATTTAGCAAATGACTAAATGGCCATACATCTTCCCTAAATGTTTGAATGACATAGTCCTGCTCGAATTATCGTATTCGAATTAGCGATTTACTAAGCGTAGCTTAGACGTGGTACTAGACCAAAAGTATGGAGCACTCGGTGTGGAAAGAACTCACGTCTTCTCTTGCCTCTTCAGTATGTTAACGATCTTGGCTCTCCGCAATTTCCTGTCCTTTGTAGCTCTTAATAAATGTATTTTTGTTATCTCTCTTAACTCCTTTTTTCATCCATTTACACAAGCTCGCTAGGTTATGCGTCGTTCCCCTTCTGTTTTTTCTTGCTTTCAATCTGTCCTTTGAGTATCAAATTTTCCAAATCCTCTTTTCTCCTTATATGCTTTAAAAAATTCATCTGTCTGTTTCAGAGGTTAAGTATAAGTGTAATACTTGTTTCCATTTTGTCTGAAACATCGTCGTTGTTTAGCTCATGGTATTCTCAGCATCCTTCTGTAGAACCAAATTACTGTTAGTTCAAGTCTCTTCTTCATCTGCGAGGAGATTGTTCAACATTCACTGCCATAAGGAGGAAGACGGATATTATGTAACTGTTCAGTACTCTTTGTTTGTAATGAATGTTTTCTGTTTATTCGTAATTAATCTCGCGAGACAAGTTTGTTAACCATTATACCACGTCGACGTGCTCGACTGGATTCGAATTAAAAATGTCCGTGCACTGAAAATAGTTGGAGAGAAGACTTAAATCAATAGAAGTATGATTCTAAAAAGGGATGCTGAGATCACCACGGACTGAACAGGTGAACAACAGCAAAGTTTTAGGGAAACTTTAAAGTTTAATGAAAAAGATGCATCATCATCATCATCATCATCATCATTTTGCGGCGTCGGCCGAGATTCAAAATCTTGTCAGTAGCTGAATACTTGATGCTTCGCCAGAGCTACCAAGGGTGCTTTTATCGTGACACCATCACTTGATGGATTGCCTAACACGGCTTAAGAGAGACCCATTCACCCTCATTAAGAGAAGGATATCCGGCGCCAGTTTCCCAACCTGGTGTTTTTTACACCCTCGCGGTAAAAAAAAAGAAGATATTATACATAAACTACTGCTTGTAGAAAACAGTAATTTTTGAATTTTTTTTTTAAACATCAACTGACATCAGAAAGAGTCAGTTTAAATTTCTAGGGACATAATGAGAAAAGGGGGCTTAAAATCAGACACTCACAGGACATAGTGAAGGCAAGAGGGATAGAGGAAAGCAGCGCATGATTTAACTAACGAGCCTGTGTAAATGATTGGCAGAACAGGGATTAAGAGAGACAGCGAAAAGACAGATTTTACAAGGAGTTACAAATAGCAAGAAATTGTGGAGAGTCATGACTGGTCACGTCCTGATGGTTCATAGTACGTAGAGGAAGTATATGATAGAGAGAGAGAGGGGGGGAAGAAGAAGAAGAAGAAGAAGAGCAAATACGAGTGAAAACGGTTGCAGATGAAACGGATATTCCTAATTAATGTATGAAGACACAACTATGTGACCGGCAGATCGCCAGTTAGTTTAATGCCATACGTGATACACGCTTTGGGCGATTATGTCTCGAAAGAGACATGACTGACTGGGCAGAAGATTATCCCGCAATAGGTTGCCATTGCTTTCTGCGGTAGACTGGTTGCCAGCCAAGGCTATAGAACCCAATCTGTCCTATTATTTAACCCATAACTGAAGGGAAGAGACGGCTTAATACCTTTCCCAAGGGTATTTGTGCGTAATGAATGCAAGGAATTCAACTTGAATTCGAAATCGGCTCCCCGGTTTGTCGTTCCGTGTCGATATCTACTGCACCACAACACACATCCGTAGATTGAGTATTAGAACGATACACAATACTTACATAAATGCACACAATTTGACACGGAGAAGCAATGGACAGCAGCTTGGATTAAGAAATCGGAGAACCGAGTTCAAAGTCCAGTCGAGTTCGTTAGATTCACTTACGTGCAAATACCCTTTGGAAAAGTATGAATTCAACCTTTCTTTTTATTATTATGTGTGCTTATTAGAACACCAGGTAGAGTAATGGCTTGTGACTCGGATTGAGGAATCGGAGAAGCTAACATTACCATTACAAGTAATCCTTCTTGACCCGTAGGCACAAAACGTATACCCTCTGCTCTAAAAATAATCTACCTATTAATTCAACTTCTAAGATTTTACTTTTTCAATTTTATGTTTAACTTTTAGTTTAAATTACTACTGAAAGAAATACTTATTAGTAAAAGAAATGGTGCATATTTTATTGCTGGTTGAATCGTGTGACGGACGGACGTGGCTCTTATTATAGTATAGATTTTCAAACATATTTAAATTAAATTATTAATTAAAGAAATACTGCATATCTTATTAGTAAAAGAAATGCTGCATATTTTATTACTGGTTGAATCGTGTGACGGACAAACATGGCTCTTATTATAATATAGATTTTCAAACATTTAAATTAAATTATTACTGAAAGAAATACTGTATATCTTATTAGTAAAAGAAATGCTGCATATTTTATTACTGGCTGAATCGTATAACAGACGGACACGGCTCTTATTATAGTATAGATTATGCCAAGCAAGAGATTGAACTCACAATTACGATGTTACTAAATCCATGAACCAACGATTTAGTCCTCTAGGTTATTGCCCCATAAGTGAAACGGCCGTAAACGTTACGACAACAACGATAAGAATATTTGTCAATAAAAGAAAATGTAATTTATGAATTTTTCTTTCAATGAAGTTTCATAATGAGGAATTTGTACAGTATATTTCATTGAAATATAGCAGGAGCTCATCAACTACGTTTTCATTTATCCACTTGTAGCTAAGAAAAGGGTGAATTACCTTGTCAAACTAAGCGACAGAAGAAAAAAAATAGTTGTACAAAAAAGCTGCTATGAGTATCAGGAATTATGCTAATAAGCCTTTCTTCCTTGTTTGGCGTGGCCAATCAGAAAAATCGCTCGGTGAATAAAGGCCGTTGCTTTTTTTTTTTTTTTTTTGGCTTATCAGGGATTTTTGGAGTGTGAAAGTGTGTTTCTGGTTCTGCGAGAGGGAAAGATTGGTTTCTGAACCCGTTTTCGTTATTGTTCACAACAGATTTACGATTTAACTTGGTGTTGGCACACGGATTTCCGACATCACGATTGGCTCAAACAGCAACAGGTTTGTCTCTGAAAATTTTATAAAACTAATAATTACTTTTAAAAATATATTTCTAAGCGGTAAAATATTTCAAAATACAGACGATATTTGAATAGCATTTTGAAAACATAAAAAATAATCAATTTAAATATCGTCAAAACGATTTTGATAATCATTGGCTGCCGAGAGAAAAATAACTTAAATTAAAAAATTATTCCGTTTATTGAAAAGTTGTCTAATTCCTTTCATTTTTATAATTTGTGTATCGTGAAGGTCAAATATATATTTTTAGTTTGATTGGGGATGGGAATCTGTTTCTTTAAATGGCTTATGAAATATCGGTCGCAGTATCGCATACAAACAAACGGACAACCATCAATGCTCCTCCTTCCATCCACCATTTTGTCTTTGTTTTAATTTTAATTACCTGTCAACAATATGTCCCAGTAATTGATTTATTGACGATTAAATTAAACATTGATTCTATATCAGTTAGATTCAGCATTATAATTAGATAATTTAACAAAAATCATGGCTTTTTTTTTTTTTTTTTAAAAAAAAGAAAATCCGAAGAAAGCGTTTTGTTTCAATTTAATTTTAATTTCGTTTTAAAACATTACTGAGTTGCAGGTGAACATTTTAAAAAAATAAATTTGAGCATTACTTCAGTTTGGCTTGTGTTAGTTGAGGCTATCAAATAATATCGACATTTTACTGAAGTTAAACCTCTCTTGAGTTTAATTTATAACTGTTAGGTTTTTTGTTTATTAATAGATCGTGCCAGCAGTAATAATAGCCTAGTAATATTTCCTAAAAACATAAATTCTTGGCGCAATGAATTTTAAGATAGAATTAGTCACAATAAGTTTTCAAGGGAGGAGTATCATATAATCTGCTTATTCCTTTCTTAGTTACTTAGTTCGTCCGTCCGTTACACCACTTTCTATACGAGCTTTTCCTTCTCCTCTCTTTAAACGACACTCTCCTCGGCCTTTCTCTCACCTTTGTCAAACGGAAGGGTAGTAAAGTGAGATTAGGAGGAGAAAGTCTATAGCATTACTGCAGCAGCTTAAGTTGTGTGTGTGTAAAATACAATATAGTAAAAATAGGTAGGTTTGCTGTCGTATCCAGCGAACTAATAACGAAATTTCTGGCCTCTTTTACACCTTTGGCCATTACTCAGTTGGTCTTTTCTGTTTACAATGGACACAGGAGCCTTTAAAGTAACTTTGTTTTTAAAAAAATTTTAATCCCTTTTAACATTTTCGAAATTGTCAGAAAGTTTTGATTTGAGTTAGCGGCTAAAGAAACGTTACGACTGTTTTACAATGGAAACATAATGATTGCATCATCCACTTTTTTTTTTTTCGGTGACAAATACATTAATTTGGAAATTCTCGGAAAAATCAAACTGTTGGATTTTAATAAAACTATTAGTACTCATTGACAAATGAATGAAATTATTTTTGAAATTATTTTTTAAAATCTTGATAAAAACATTTTTTTTTACCTCTCTTACCCCCCTCCACGTAAATTCATGAAATCTTAATAAATTTACATTCATGGCTAACTATCGTTTTATTTGTTCAACGCAGGACTCATTGGGGAATATAAATCTATTTTTTTTATTTTAAGTTTGCAATCATTATCCGAAAATCTTCTCCAAATAGTAAATTAAAAAATGCAATAAAACTCTTACATAATTTAATTTGATAAGCTTTTAATTGCTAGAATAAATAACTATTAAGGACATCATGACTGTGAGGAAGAAAAAAATTCGATTAATAAAACGATTTTTATTAATCTTTTCAATTTTAGATAAGCAATATAATCATCCTTAACTAGTCAATTCTTTGAAGATTTTAAAAATAATTTTAAAACTTTATATATTAAATTATTTAATAATAATAATATAAATGAAGAAAAATCTTAAAATTTCATTTTATTTTAAGACGTTACTATCTTTTGTAGTATGACAAAATAAAATTTTTCCAGGAAATCATAATTATCCTTCCGTAGAAATTTCGCGAGTTCCGCTAGTATGGTATTTCGGTTGTCTTTCAAGGAACTTCAGCTAACGGCCGCTAAGTGAAGCCGCCAAAAAGCAGCATAAAATAGAAGAGCAGAAAGCTTTTTGCCTCTTAATTACAGGATGTCGTAGGAATAAAAGATGTCTGGTTCCTTTTAGTCCCTCGTGAATCATATGTCACGTGGGAGATAACGCATCTTCTCAAATGTAATGTCAACAAATTTTAAAAAACTTCATACACATGTGCGTACATTAAGGATATTAATATAGACGCACTGCCTTTTTGCACCTTATATTCTTCGTATTTAGTTTTACTAAGTCAATTTTACTGTTAAGTATACAATATTGATTCTAACTACTTTCATCTGTTTCAAAAAAAAAAAAAAAAGCTTACGTGACAATACTATCCCTGATTAACAATTCACTACAGGTGCTAACCTATCATGAAAACTCTTACCGTGATTCTACTACGGGTGTCTAGCACTTGCAGAAATTTTTAAATTATACAATTATCTCCGCTACAGAACATATCGAAGAAATGTTTACTAATCTTTGATTTGGTGACCGATTTGATAGGAATATTCATAACGATCCGTTCCTTGGTGTCTGAGGTAGTTGCGATTTTCCAACGAGTGTTCAAAGGAAATTAAATTGCTAATTTTTGATATTTTTAATCCTCTTTAAGAATGCGTCTCCTTTCAGAGTAGGCAGTTTTGGCTCCCCACAGCTTCCTTTTCAATAAATGTCAAATCTACATTGTCATTCGTCTGTAGAAGTATTATGGAGTGGCTCCTCGTCATAAGTCTAGTTTTTTCCTACACTGATAGGTAGCCAAGGCTAGAAAGACTAATCTGCTATGCGGTGGTGGAAAGATTAAACATATTCTTGCTTTTTTTTTTTTTTTTAAAGTTTATTAGTGCGAAATAAACTAAGATGGAATTGGAACTCTGATCGATACCATTTAATCCTGCAACTCCCAAACACACCCGGTTAAGTTGTAGCTATGGGGAGCTGGTTAATGTTTCTTTGATTCAGCCTTGTCAGACATAACCGAACTCCTTACAGCTTACAAAATGGAATGTGTGGAATAGTGTAAGAATAAAATATACATTTTTCATGTTTAAATAGAAATTTATTAAAAGGAAAGAATAACATAAGTTGTAGAAGTTAAGGGTAGAGTTCGTGTTCAATGATAGTTATGGGTATCAAAATTTGTAGAAAATGTTCATAGTAATTGTTGAAAGAGAATAAGGTGCGACCTGACCTTATCTCCGGGTCGATTTGAAGTTACATTTTAGTTGTTTCGTCTTGCGGCTCCTATCTCCTGACTGACTCACTGACGTTGATCAGGGTCCTTTTGTTATTAGATTTTCGCACTGATTCGCGAAGTCCTCAAGTCATGCAAGTCGCTCCCATTGGTCAAAAATCATTTTAACATCTACTTGCGAAATCTGGTTTCGACTTTTTCTTTAAGCACATGGTCAATACTCTTTTCTATTTGGGAAAAAAACAGGATTTCATACGTTCTTGTGAATTTTTGTAAAAGTGAAGAAGGTTGATTTTAATTTATCCGCTACAAAGTAACAAACTTTCATTGAATCAAATCAAGCGAACCTTTCATTAAGAATAGCAAAATCTTTAAAAAAGTGGTCTATTCAGCAATATCGGAATACTTTTCATTGGGCAAGAACGTTTTTCGCATTCGGTTTATTACAAAAAAGATAGATGAAAAACCCGAAAAAGAAAAAGTATTCGTGTAGGAGGAATAGGAAATAGTTTTTTTTTTTTTAGTAGCTTTCGTGTAGATCAATCTTTTTTTCCCTCTAGTTGAGTACATCAGTTAGCATTCTCAAATTTGCATAATCTCTTTCACGTAAAGACATCTTTCAAATAGTCTGTCTATATTGACTGATTCCTTTTCTTGTGCAGATAGGAAATCAGTCTAAACTTATTCATAAGTACGAATAATATATTGACCGCTTATCGCCAGACTGGAAACCACCAACAATGTTAGCGTTGTTAACACACTGCCGAAAATATTGTAATATTTTATGTCTTAAGTCAATTTTATTGTAAAAGCCTCGATAAATTAGTCACTTGCTGGTTTTGTTCAGAAATTAAAGCAATGGATCGATATGTCTTACGACTAGTGTCGAAAGATTGATTTTCCTTACAAAAATTGTTGAAAAACTCTGCCGTCGCCACCGATGTTGGCACTTTAATTCTGCTTGAATTTCTGGGATGAGGAGTTAAAATTATTTACATTATTTCCAGACTAAAGTTTACTTCTGAGAGATTTTCTTCGGAGCATGGGAGATTATGGCTACCGACAACTTATCCTTTTGTCGTTTTGTTTCCTTACTAATATCCATTCCAGTTCCTTCTCCACTAATTCGGATAGGATACCTTCGGTTTGCTTATATCCATTTAGGATGATTGGGATCATGGCTCTCCACAACTTCCCATCCTTTGTGTTTGATTCCTTATTACCCTCACAGTCCCTGTTCCGCCATACATTTAGACAAACTTGTAGGTACGGTACACACGTTTTCCATCTTCCACTTAGGACAATTGGGATTATGGCTCCCCACGTTTTCCTAGCCCTTTAATGTTTTACTTCCTTGCTAACCTTTTCAGTCCCTATTCACCTATCCTTTCACACTGTCGTAGGTAGGTTCGTTTTGTTTTACGGCATATCAACACCTCAATGGATTATTTAATGCCGACAATTTTTTTTACAATAGATCCATAGGAATAGATTATGCATTCTTTGTAAGAAATCAGTTTGTAGATAAGGTTTCATTGACGTATTTTTGCAAAGTTTTGCCGAGTCAGATGTATTACTGATATATCTTCAAAAATGTATTGCTGGTAATATTTTATTTAATAAAGTATTGCTGAAATTTTCACAATAAAACTCACTCTATACGTCCCTAGTGTCTTGACTCCAGTTTGGGGGGTTAACTATTTGCCCATAGCTGAGACCTTAACAGATGTTTCCATCCCGAGTGAGGCTGGACCTAAGAGAAATTAAGAGGTGGTTTCAGGCTCCTGAAAACTTCTCAATTAGGCATTGCTGCCAGATGTAGTTTATCGTCATACCTAGGACGCCTATTAAGTTATTTATTTTTCCCCTCTCTGCAGAGGTTCAGTCGGCGTATTCTGGAGCCCCAGCTGACATGGCGTGTTGTAGGTAGGGCACACGCGGCTACCCTCTGTTCCTTTAAGATGACTGGGATGATGGCTTTCTATAATTTCTTAGAATTTCAATGTTTGCTTCTTTACTACACTCTTAAGTCCCTGTTCCGCCACCAATTTGCAAAAATTCGTTAGCTAGTGCTAGCGGCTTCCCTCTATCACTACTTTGGTCACTTAGAATTATGGCTCTCCTTAACTTCCTATTATTCCATTGTTTTTTTTTTTTTTTTTAACCCTATCTTTCCCAGCCCTGTTCCGCCATCCATTTACACAAGCTACTTAGGTAGGGGGACTCGAGGTTTCCCTCTACCTTTTTTTTTTTTTTTTTTTAGGACGATTGGGATCAGGGATTTTCACAAATTTCCTGGCATTTAAATGTTTTCCTTACTAACAAACACCCTGTTCCGCCATCCATGTACAAAACCTATTCAGGTAGAGAAGTCTCGGTTTCCCTGTCACTTAGGATGATTCGGATCACGACTCTCCATAAAACTCTAGTCTTTCAATATTTGTTTACTCACTATCCGTTCTTCCAGTCCGTTCTTCTATCTATTTACACAAGCTCGTCAGTAATGGTACTCGTGATTTCCATTTGCCTCTAATATATCCTATGAATGTCATATTCTCGAAGCCTTCTTTCCTCATGAGTACGATGTATTACAAATGTTTCTGATTCTAAGTATAATTGTAATTTATCTTTCGTTTTTGCTTCTAACCTGTTCGTTGCTCGCATGCTCATTTCCATGGAATTCTCAGCTACCGTTTTTGTAGGGCGTCTTTATTACTTTTTGCCGCTTCTTCACCCGGAAATTGAGAACTATTCAATGACATAAAATAAGATTCATAATACATAGAATTTCAGCTATCATTGTTCCATCCAAATTTTCTTTTACTTGATGTTTGGAAAGTATATTTGGTTCCCCATCTTTGTGTCGTGTTACCTCAGGGTGTAGGGGATCATGACTCTCCACAATTTCCTGTCCTTTTTAGCTCTTTATAAATATTCTTTTTGTTATTTCTCCTAAACCTTGTTCCTCCATCCATTTACTCAATCTCACTTAGTATGTTATGCGTTGTTTTCTTCTGTCCCTCTTGCCTTTAATCTGTCCTGTGAATATTAATATCAGGTGATCATGGCTCTCCACAGTTTCCTGTCCTTTTTAGCTCTTTATAAATGTTGTCTTTCTGTTATTTCTCCTAAACCTTGTTCTGCCATCCATTTACTCAATCTCACTTAGTATGTTATGCGTTGTTTTCTTCTGTCCCTCTTGCCTTTAATCTGTCCTGTGAATATTAATATCAGGTGATCATGGCTCTCCACAATTTCCTGTCCTTTTTAGCTCTTTATAAATGTTGGCTTTCTGTCCTAAATCTTGTTCCGCCGTATGCATTCATTTTTTTTCTGTCCCTCTTGCCTTTAATCTGTCCTGTGAATATCAATGTCAGGTGATCATGACTCTCCACAATGTCCTGTCCTTTTTAGCTCTTTATAAATATTGTTTTTCTGTTATTCCTCCTAAACCTTATTCCGCCATCCATTTACTCAATCTCACTAAATGTTATGTGTTTTCTTCTGTCTCTTGCCTTCAATCTGTCCTGTGAATATCAGTATCAGGTGATCATGACTCTCCACAATTTCCTGTCCTTTTTAGCTCATAAATGTTGTCTTTTTATTTCTCCTAAACCTTGTTCCGCCATCCATTTGATCTATCTCACTAAGTATGTTATGCGTTGTTTTCTTTGGTCTCTCTTGCCTTCTATCTGTCCTATGAATATCAGTTGATTGTTCGCCCCCCCACACTACCATTTTCTATTTTCCCCACATATTTCTCAGTTACAATTGGTTCTCTTTTTTTTTTTGTCCTTCATTTTTTTTTTTCTTGATACAACCCCCTTTTCTAAATTCTATTCCCCGTCTTCTGTCCTAATTTTCTTTAGTTACTTCCTTCACTCTGTCTTCCTTTCTTCTCCATAATTTAATATTTCTCTTTCATGTTTTTTCGTCATGAATCTCCTCGTTATTATCTCCCTTTGCATGAAAAGCACATTTGCCTCTCCCCTTCCTCATCTGGATGTTCCTCCTTCTACTCATTCTCTTATTACCATTCTTCCACGCTTTGCCTTCAATTTCACGACAATTAACTTACTGTCATTAAAGTTTATAAACTAGCATTCAAGCGTAAATGCAACCAAAGCATGTCATAATTAAGAAACATCGTTTAGGAATGGCGTTGCCATGTTCTGATCAACCTGACGTCACTATGACGTCATACTCTCTGAATTCGTTCTCTCCGACACCTCACGATCTATAATATTTTCGTTCAAGTATCTGGGCATTATCTTCGCCATTTTATTTGATCGATTACACATATGGGGGATCTTGGTACGCCTCATTGTTTTTGTCTTTGCTCAGACAAATCATTGTTAATACATAACTTTCGGCTTCACTGAGACCATTTTGTAATCATTAACACATTTTGTCGCAACATGTCTTATATTTATAGAAGTATATCAGTTAAAATTAGTCTTACGGCAGTGCAATTGTCCTTACAACCATATTTAAGTTCACTCTAAGCAAGGCAATAAAGCCACTAAGCGAGAAAAACTATTAGAATAGAACACTGCTGCATCTAGCTAGTTCAACAATAAAACGGTGATACCTAGTTGCCAATCTAGTCGGTGAAGTGCCATAAGTGATACACGCTTGGGTTATCATGTCTCGAAAGAGACACGACTGACTAGGTAGATTTTTTCCGTAGTCGGTTGCCATAACTTTCTACGTTAGACTGGTTGCCAGCCAAGGCTATAGAACCCAATTTGTTCTGCTATTTAATCTGTAACTGGAGAGAGAAGAGATGCTTTAGTACCCTTTCTCAAGGGTATTTGCGCGTAAGTGAATGCCACCAATTCAACTGGAATTTGAACTCTGTTCAGACTTCTCGTTCTGATCCGATATCCACTGCATTACCGCGTACAATCTAGTCAGTCAGTTAAGTGCCGTACGTGATACACGCTTGAGCGATCATGTCTCGAAAGAGACATGACTGACTGGGCAGAAGATTATCCCGCAGTAAGTTGCCATTGCTTTCTGCGGTAGACTGGTTGCAAGTCTGTCCTGCTATTTAACCCATAACTGGAACGAAGAAACGGATTAATACCTTTCCCAAGGGTATTTGAGCGTAAGTGAATACAATGAATTCAACTGGAATTCGAACTCTGCTCCCCGGTTTCTCGATCCGAGCCGATATCCACTGTACCACAACGCACATCCGTACAATCTAGTAGCAAGCTTAAATTCATTGTCAGAAGATCTTTTTTTCTGGGACGGGTGAGTGTAAAGAATAGATTGGAATTAATGAAGTAATCAAAGAAGTAATTTAGAAGCCAGTTTAACACGGATGACACTTTACTGATTTGACTAGCGAAATTCCTTTTTTTCCCCCAAAAAACTTGTCTACTGTAGTGGGGAGTGTGTGGAGGGGAGAAACAAATTAGAAAGGATGTTGGGTATTCCCAATATATCTGTGATGTCATCTCTTAACGCTTCTCATGACAAGAGTATAAATGAAAGAACACCTCCTTGAACTTGTAGCCGTAGGGAGATGGCTAATATTTATTGTTTCGGCCTTGTCAGACATAGCCGAATTCCCTACAGCTTACAATTTATTCAGATTTATCAGGTTATTATCGTTATCATCCTCAGAAGGTTGTCAGCAGGTTGGAATGTGTGGAATAGTGTAAGAATAAAATATACATTTTCATGTTAAAATATAAATTTATTAAAAGGAAAGAAAACGTGAATTGTAGCAGTTAATGTTCAATGAGAAACAAGTAATGAGTTAAGAGTATCGAGGGTTGAAGAATGTTCATAGGAATTTGTTAGTTTTTGCGTGCGTACGTATGTATTAGCTTTTGTTAGGTGGGAATGTCTTTGAATGGAGAAGTAAAAGGAATCAGCACACGAGAAAGGAGAAAGAGGACAATGTCCGGGTCAACTTGAAGCTTATCCCATTAAATTTTAGCTTGTGGTCTCTGCTAATTCCATCCCTGACTGACGCTGATTGAAGGCATTTATATAGTAGTTTAGAATTTCGCACTGGATCGCGAAGTCTTCTGGGTCTTGCAACTAGCTTCTATTGGTCAGAAAATGAATTTAACATCTACTTGCGAAATCCGGTTTTGACTTTTTCTTTAAGCATATGGTCAATCCTTTTTCTATTGGGGGGGGGACCAGGATTTCACACGTCATTGAATTTTTGTAAAAGTGAAGAAGGTTGATTTTTAATTCTTAATTTCCTAAACCCACAAGCTTCCTAGCGTCACTGTTGTGAGAAGTCATACTCTGAAAGGAGCCATGAATTTGCCAATAATCACTTCTGCATCCAATTCATGTAACACTTTTTTTCAATGCATATTAACATGTACGATCCAAGATTCTCTTAACCTTGTCTTTAGCTTTGAAAACGCTTTCTCACATTGGACTGGAGTTCTTATTAGTTTCATTTGTTCTTAAAACAGTTTCCTGCGTTGGTTTCTTTATCATTTGATATAGGCTGCCCACTTCACCAGAGTTTCAACTTGTCGTCGGGCAAGTTGACATTCTGGCTAGTTCACCACTTGTTACTTGGTGCAACAAAAGAACGTAAATAGTGGGCGACCAGGATTTATAAAGAATTCAGTGTTCGATTCTAGATCAACGCAAAGATTTCGAATGTTTGTTTTTCCCTTCAAAGTAAATTAGTTAACATCCACTTAAGATTGGCATAATATTCTTATCCATATGTCTCCATTTGAAGCTGTCAAACAAAACCGATAAAAGGAAGCGGGTGTTCATAGAATATAAAAGGAACTTTTATGTGCTCTATCCTTTTAAGACGTAGGCGATCATGGCTTTTCACACCTTTCTATCCCTGGTGGTTCTTAGCACCCTTTCTCCTGTTGCACCATGCAACCCTCATTCCATCATCCACCTGATTAGGTCCTTCAAATATGTTATCTGCTGCTTTCCCCTATCTCTTTTTCCCTTTATCTGGCCTGTTAGTATCAGGTTTTCCAAGCCTTCCTTCCTCATTGCATGTCCCAAGAACTTCAGCTGGCTCTTCCTGATGATCAGTATTAATTTCCTTTTCGTTTCTATCCTTTCCAAAACCTCATCATTGCCCACATGCTAGGTCCATGATATTCGCAGCATCCTTCTGTAGAACCACATTTCAGCTGCTTCAAGTTTTTCCTTCATCTTCGAAGATATTGTCCAACATTCACTGCCATATTGAAGAACAGATCATATAGCAATCTAATACTCTTTGTTTCTAGCGAAATTGTCCTGTTTCTTAATACTTTACTCAACTTCTGGAATGCCTCCTTTGCCATGCCAATTCTCCTTCGGATCTCTGTCGCACTTTCCGTCTTCTGTTAGAACACTTCTCAGTATTTAAATTTTTGTACCTGCTTGATTTTAGTGCCCCTCACCTGTATTTGGCATTAGGGCTGTCCTTTTTTGCTGATGACCATGCATTCGGTTTTCTTGGAGTTTTTGTAGTCCTTTCTTGTCACTCACTTCAGTTAGCTCCTGTAGCAGGTCTTGTAGTTTCCTTTCTGTGTTTACTATCAGCACTGTATCATCTGCGTACCTTATATTGTTTAAAATGTGGCCTCCGATGACGAATCCTGGCATAACTTCTAGGGTTCTCAGAATAGTCTCACTGTACAAGTTGAATAGATCCGATGAAAAGACACATTCTTGTCTTACGCTCCTTGCAATCTTTGCATAACTGAATTCGTTACCGGAACGTTTCGATAAAAAGCATCAAATATACTAGTAAGAAAAATTAATCTACTACATAATTCAAAGGTTTTTCTTTGGTAGTGTAACTGTTAACACCCGGCCTTGTATGCAGGATATGACAACTATCCTGTAGCCAACGGACGATGAGACCTTTTTTTTTTTTTTTTTTTTTTTTTTTTTTTTGCATAAAACAGTTAAAAAAAAAGTCGTGTGTTTCCTCATCAGCCCCCCCCCCCCCCCACCAAAAAAAACAGGACTATAAAATTGGAATGAAGTGTAAATAATTGGCAAATTTTTCTTGTTCCCCAAAGGCCTTTACCATGTCAAATTTTTCCTAAATTTCCTTAATTACATGCAAATGCACATGCTGAAATCAAATGGATAATTGTTTATTGAAGAAACCTACCATTTTTCATGTTCTCGACCACAAAATGTCGGATTATATCTCACCCCTTTCCACCATTTTCTTATCTGATTCACCGCTGAATGACTTGGCGCGTAGGATACTTTTTACGGCCCGTTTACTTCCTTTGAGCGATTAGTCCGCGATTTGTTTGAGTTCGGAACTCAATTTCCGCGCATGAATAGCCAAAAGTAAATTGGTCGAAAAATCGCCAAACTACGCGTGAAGTCATTCTGCAGTGAATAACATGTATTGAACGGTGGTTACGGGATAAGAAAAAAACAGTGAAACGAAGTTCGATATTTGTCTGGTTGTAAAATTGAAAAAAGATAGGGTTCGTCAATATAAAAATTACCGATTTGAGTTCAGCAGTTACTTTTGCACGGAAATAAGGATGTTTTGGAAAGATTTGAAGGGGTAAAGGCCTTCGGGGAATAAATAAAAAAAAAATTACCAAATAATTTATTTACATTTTTACAAACGTTTCGATGATTATCGATTCTATTTGTGTGCGTGCGTGTACCTGCCGTGAGTAATCTTCCATTTTTCTTTGGTCTAAGCCAGGAACACTTTCTGATTTTGTCACTGTTGTTACTTGTTGAAATGTACATTGCCTGAGTTCATCTTACGATCAAACGTCATCTGTTTTGTACAAAATGTGTCGCATTTGGCAAGTATAAAAGATTTGTCGCAGCCTCTGTACCGGCTTGGATAAATTTAGGGATGGGGAAATGTCTCTATCTATCTATCTATCTATCTATCTATCTATCTATCTATCTATCTATCTATCTATCTATCTAACTATCTATCTAACTATCTATCTATCTATCTTATCTATCTATCTATCTTATCTATCTATCTTATCTATCTTATCTTATCTATCTTATCTTATCTATCTTATCTATCTTATCTATCTATCTTATCTATCTATCTTATCTATCTATCTTATCTATCTATCTTATCTATCTATCTATCTTATCTATCTATCTTATCTATCTATCTTATCTATCTATCTTATCTATCTATCTTATCTATCTATCTTATCTATCTATCTTATCTATCTATCTTATCTATCTATCTTATCTATCTATCTTATCTATCTATCTTATCTATCTATCTTATCTATCTATCTTATCTATCTATCTTATCTATCTATCTTATCTATCTATCTTATCTATCTATCTTATCTATCTATCTTATCTATCTATCTTATCTATCTATCTTATCTATCTATCTTATCTATCTATCTTATCTATCCTATCTTATCTATCTATCTTATCTATCTATCTTATCTATCTATCTTATCTATCTATCTTATCTATCTATCTTATCTATCTATCTTATCTATCTATCTTATCTATCTATCTTATCTATCTATCTTATCTATCTATCTTATCTATCTATCTTATCTATCTATCTTATCTATCTATCTTATCTATCTATCTTATCTATCTATCTTATCTATCTATCTTATCTATCTATCTTATCTATCTATCTTATCTATCTATCTATCTATCTATCTTATCTATCTATCTTATCTATCTATCTTATCTATCTATCTATCTATCTATCTTATCTATCTATCTTATCTATCTATCTTATCTATCTATCTTATCTATCTATCTTATCTATCTATCTTATCTATCTATCTTATCTATCTATCTTATCTATCTATCTTATCTATCTATCTTATCTATCTATCTTATCTATCTATCTTATCTATCTATCTTATCTATCTATCTTATCTATCTATCTATCTATCTATCTTATCTATCTATCTTATCTATCTATCTTATCTATCTATCTTATCTATCTATCTATCTATCTATCTTATCTATCTATCTTATCTATCTATCTTATCTATCTATCTTATCTATCTATCTTATCTATCTATCTTATCTATCTATCTTATCTATCTTATCTATCTATCTATCTATCTATCTATCTTATCTATCTATCTATCTATCTTATCTATCTATCTTATCTATCTATCTATCTATCTATCTTATCTATCTATCTTATCTATCTATCTTATCTATCTATCTTATCTATCTATCTTATCTATCTATCTTATCTATCTATCTTATCTATCTATCTTATCTATCTATCTTATCTATCTATCTTATCTATCTATCTTATCTATCTATCTATCTATCTTATCTATCTATCTTATCTATCTATCTTATCTATCTATCTTATCTATCTATCTTATCTATCTATCTTATCTATCTTATCTATCTTATCTATCTATCTTATCTATCTTATCTATCTATCTTATCTATCTTATCTATCTTATCTATCTATCTTATCTATCTATCTTATCTATCTATCTTATCTATCTATCTTATCTATCTATCTTATCTATCTATCTATCTATCTTATCTATCTATCTTATCTATCTATCTATCTATCTATCTTATCTATCTATCTTATCTATCTATCTTATCTATCTATCTTATCTATCTTATCTATCTTATCTATCTATCTTATCTATCTTATCTATCTATCTTATCTATCTTATCTATCTTATCTATCTATCTATCTTATCTATCTATCTTATCTATCTATCTTATCTATCTATCTTATCTATCTATCTTATCTATCTATCTTATCTATCTTATCTATCTATCTTATCTATCTATCTTATCTATCTATCTTATCTATCTTATCTATCTATCTTATCTTATCTATCTTATCTATCTATCTTATCTTATCTATCTTATCTTATCTATCTTATCTTATCTATCTTATCTATCTATCTTATCTATCTATCTTATCCTATCTATCTTATCTATCCTATCTTATCTATCTATCTTATCTATCTATCTTATCTATCTATCTTATCTATCTATCTTATCTATCTATCTTATCTATCTATCTTATCTATCTATCTTATCTATCTATCTTATCTATCTATCTTATCTATCTATCTTATCTATCTATCTTATCTATCTATCTTATCTATCTATCTTATCTATCTATCTTATCTATCTATCTTATCTATCTATCTTATCTATCTATCTTATCTATCTATCTTATCTATCTTATCTATCTATCTTATCTATCTATCTTATCTATCTATCTTATCTATCTATCTTATCTATCTATCTTATCTATCTATCTTATCTATCTATCTTATCTATCTATCTTATCTATCTATCTTATCTATCTATCTTATCTATCTATCTTATCTATCTATCTTATCTATCTATCTTATCTATCTATCTTATCTATCTATCTTATCTATCTATCTTATCTATCTATCTTATCTATCTTATCTATCTTATCTATCTATCTTATCTATCTTATCTATCTATCTTATCTATCTTATCTATCTTATCTATCTATCTTATCTATCTTATCTATCTTATCTATCTTATCTATCTTATCTATCTTATCTATCTATCTTATCTATCTATCTTATCTATCTATCTTATCTATCTATCTTATCTATCTATCTTATCTATCTTATCTATCTATCTTATCTATCTATCTTATCTATCTATCTTATCTATCTATCTATCTTATCTTATCTATCTTATCTATCTATCTTATCTTATCTATCTTATCTTATCTATCTTATCTTATCTATCTTATCTATCTATCTTATCTATCTATCTTATCTATCTATCTTATCTATCTATCTATCTATCTATCTTATCTATCTATCTTATCTATCTATCTTATCTATCTATCTTATCTATCTATCTTATCTATCTATCTTATCTATCTATCTTATCTATCTATCTTATCTATCTATCTTATCTATCTATCTTATCTATCTATCTTATCTATCTTATCTATCTATCTTATCTATCTATCTTATCTATCTATCTTATCTATCTATCTTATCTATCTATCTTATCTATCTATCTTATCTATCTATCTTATCTATCTTATCTATCTATCTTATCTATCTATCTTATCTATCTATCTTATCTATCTATCTTATCTATCTATCTTATCTATCTATCTTATCTATCTATCTTATCTATCTATCTTATCTATCTATCTTATCTATCTTATCTATCTATCTTATCTATCTATCTTATCTATCTATCTATCTATCTTATCTATCTATCTTATCTATCTATCTTATCTATCTATCTTATCTATCTTATCTATCTATCTTATCTATCTTATCTTATCTATCTATCTTATCTTATCTATCTATCTTATCTATCTTATCTATCTTATCTATCTTATCTATCTTATCTATCTTATCTATCTTATCTATCTTATCTATCTTATCTATCTTATCTATCTTATCTATCTTATCTATCTTATCTTATCTATCTTATCTTATCTATCTTATCTTATCTATCTTATCTTATCTATCTTATCTTATCTATCTTATCTTATCTATCTTATCTTATCTATCTTATCTTATCTATCTTATCTTATCTATCTTATCTTATCTATCTTATCTTATCTATCTTATCTTATCTATCTTATCTTATCTATCTTATCTTATCTATCTTATCTTATCTATCTTATCTTATCTATCTTATCTTATCTCTTATCTTATCTATCTTATCTTATCTATCTTATCTTATCTATCTTATCTATCTATCTTATCTTATCTATCTTATCTTATCTATCTTATCTTATCTATCTTATCTTATCTATCTTATCTTATCTATCTTATCTTATCTATCTTATCTTATCTATCTTATCTTATCTACTTATCTTATCTATCTTATCTTATCTATCTTATCTTATCTATCTTATCTTATCTATCTTATCTTATCTATCTTATCTTATCTATCTTATCTTATCTATCTTATCTTATCTATCTTATCTTATCTATCTTATCTTATCTATCTTATCTTATCTATCTTATCTTATCTATCTTATCTTATCTATCTTATCTTATCTATCTTATCTTATCTATCTATCTTATCTATCTTATCTTATCTATCTTATCTTATCTATCTTATCTTATCTATCTTATCTTATCTATCTTATCTTATCTATCTTATCTTATCTATCTTATCTTATCTATCTTATCTTATCTATCTTATCTTATCTATCTTATCTTATCTATCTTATCTTCTATCTATCTTATCTTATCTATCTTATCTTATCTATCTTATCTTATCTATCTTATCTTATCTATCTTATCTTATCTATCTTATCTTATCTATCTTATCTTATCTATCTTATCTTATCTATCTTATCTTATCTATCTTATCTTATCTATCTTATCTTATCTATCTTATCTTATCTATCTTATCTTATCTATCTTATCTTATCTATCTTATCTTATCTATCTTATCTTATCTATCTTATCTTATCTATCTTATCTTATCTATCTTATCTTATCTATCTTATCTTATCTATCTTATCTTATCTATCTTATCTTATCTATCTTATCTTATCTATCTTATCTTATCTATCTTATCTTATCTATCTTATCTTATCTATCTTATCTTATCTATCTTATCTTATCTATCTTATCTTATCTATCTTATCTTATCTATCTTATCTTATCTATCTTATCTTATCTATCTTATCTTATCTATCTTATCTTATCTATCTTATCTTATCTATCTTATCTTATCTATCTTATCTTATCTATCTTATCTTATCTATCTTATCTTATCTATCTTATCTTATCTATCTTCCTCTTCCTCTATCTTATCTTATCTATCTTATCTTATCTATCTTATCTTATCTATCTTATCTTATCTATCTTATCTTATCTATCTTATCTTATCTATCTTATCTTATCTATCTTATCTTATCTATCTTATCTTATCTATCTTATCTTATCTATCTTATCTTATCTATCTTATCTTATCTATCTTATCTTATCTATCTTATCTTATCTATCTTATCTTATCTATCTTATCTTATCTATCTTATCTTATCTATCTTATCTTATCTATCTTATCTTATCTATCTTATCTTATCTATCTTATCTTATCTATCTTATCTTATCTATCTTATCTTATCTATCTTATCTTATCTATCTTATCTTATCTATCTTATCTTATCTATCTTATCTTATCTATCTTATCTTATCTATCTTATCTTATCTATCTTATCTTATCTATCTTATCTTATCTTATCTATCTTATCTTATCTATCTTATCTATCTTATCTATCATGTTTTTTACTTTTTTTCCTCATGTATTATGGCAGGTCCTCGTTTACTATCGCTCACTTCTAAGGGGGGGGGGAAATGAAACCGTATACGTCGCGAAATTTTCCATCCTGCATATTTTATAAGAAATGGCTAATACTGGTACAGGCATGAAAACTTTTTTTTTTTTTTTTTTCCAAGCCCATCCCATTATGAATACATATTTTACTCTTTTGTTGACCGTTGTAAATGATTTTAAAATTCAATTATGCTGGATAAATTACATTAAAGTTAGGCCATCTTATGTTATAATCTATTTATTACCAGATTACATGGTAAAATTTTTGTACATTCTGGTGAGTGGAATATGTTCCTGGCGTAAATAGGTCATGAGCTTTTAGTGAGCGACCACCTGCCGTATGCGACTAGTTTTTGATGCTAGTGAGGCTTGTCGCATATGTGCGTGCGTCCGATATTTTATTTTTTTGACACGGTTTACCAACCTGTTGGTAAGTTATTTAAAATCAGAAAATGTTTTTGGATTGCAAGAAGTTTTAGACTTTGGATGTAAAAACGATTTTTACTGATAAAACTTTTGAATTCATACTCTTGGGAAAGAGTATTTGCGCGTAAGTGACTATAACTAATTCAACGAATTAGAAATCAGAGCCGAGTTGCAAATTCGAGCTCCTTCGATTACACCACCTGAACGTCCATGCTTAGAGCAGCTGGTAATCGCACACGGTCGCTTATCTTGGTATTGACCAGGCACAACGTTGCTTAACTTTGGTGATCGCATGAGAAACTGTTTCAACATATGGCCGTAACAAATTCTGGTGGCAACACTTGTGGTCACGTGCGGCACGCAATCTGTAACAGCTCAGTGAATAAAGTCTCTTGAGATATTCAAAATTTCAGGATATCTCGAAAGGCTTATTGAAAATAACTTTCTAATTGTTGTTATCATTCTTGAGTTCTCTACTACGTCAGCGACTTGTAATTTTTATTATCTTGAACTGATGTGAAATCACTCACAACATGCCAGCAAGGATAGCCTAAAGAAGGGTTCGGCAACTCATTCGACCCCACGGGCCGGATCGTGTTATGAGTGGTCGCGGGCCGCACAAAGGACATTTAATGAAAAATAAAGGAAAATTACATATTTAGACCACTGTCAACCTAAATATTTAAGCCATAATGAAAATAAACATTGAGAAATCGGAAAAAAAACAAAATCTAAAATTAAAAAAAACACCTAACAAAAATTACTTTTCCTCAAGGAACGTCAAAATATTTCAAAGTGAAAAAAATCAACCGAAGTGAAATGGATGAAATTGACGTGTAGGTTTGAAACTGTTATTGAAAATTGTACCATAAATGAACCACACACATATCAAACAAAAACGAAACACCTATACATACGAGTACAAATAGTTGTAAACATATACACGCAGAAATGGAGGTGATTGGGTTTTGATCGTGCTTTTGCGGTCATAGTATTCGAATTCGGTTGGGTGGATCAGAGGAAGATAACAGCTGGCCTTTTGTTGAATTCGAAAGCCTCGTCTCATGTTAAAAATAGTTATTGGTAATCAGGCTCGCGTGCCGGTCAAAATGCCTTCGCGGACCGGACCCGGCCCGCGGACCGTAGGTTGCCGACCCTTGGCTTAAAGATCATAGAAATAAAACAGGCAAGGAAACAACACTCATGTTAAACTGTAAATTAAAATCAATTTTATTTCTTTGTACTGGTGCATGTATATTTTAGTTATGTTTTTAAGGTTGCATGTCATAGACAGTCCCTTCGTCTTATTTGTTAAATTTCTACAATAACGATCCTCATTTTGCACAAAATCTTAAAATCTTAACAGACTAAACCTATTAACTTTTATGCATTCATCTCTAATAAGCAAACAATATTGCGAATGTGCGTTGTGGATATCGGCTCGGAACGAGAAATCGAAGAGCAGAGTTCGAATTCCAGTTGAATTCATTGCATTCACCCACGAGTAAATGCCCTTGGGAAAAGTATTATCCGTCGCTTCTCCCTCAAGCTATGGATTAAATACCAGAACTGATTGGGTTGTATAGCTTTGGTTTGCAACTATTCTACGACAATGTAACTGCAACCTACTGCAGAAAAACTTGCCTAGTCAGTCATGTCTCTTTGGAGACATGATCGCCCACGCGTAATTGACTATTACTCTTTAATATAATCCGTCTCTTTTCTCTTCAACTATGGGTTAAATAGAACAGATTGGATTCTATATCTTTGGTTCGCAACCGGTCTACTGCAGAAAGTAATGGCAACTTACTGCGAGAAAATCTTCTGTTCAGTCGTTTCTTTTGAGACATGATCGCCTAAGCATGTATCACGTATGGCACTTAAAACTGACTTCGTTTAAAAACAGACGAGAAAGAATGCCTCTGTTCTTTTTGTTTTTGTCTTCCTCTCTCCATGATGTAGACAGCCATTTTCTTGAACTGTTCACTACCGGAGTAGATTTTTAGTAAAAATAAATTATGAAAAGGTTTTGAGTAGAAGTGATGAAGTTAGTATATACTAACTCAACCTTCCATCACTTCCACTCAAAACCTTTTCATAACAATCAAACTCACGTCAGATGCTTTTTTTTTTTTTAATTCTCTCGGGCAGCTTCCATACTATTATCCGATTTGAGGAGATGGTTACATTTGTGTTTGCACAGATCCCGGTGGATTACTCTTCATAACATGCCAAATTTTTATGCTTCTGATTATGACTGAAAACTATCGCCCGGTTCACACTCCACCCACGTCTATTGAACAGGTGAAGAGGTTCATTCTTTGTTCCCTGTTTAGGATGTGGTTTCCGGCTTTCTCTTTTCTAATCTTTTCACTCTTACGTAGCCCCCTGTACATCAGTGGCGTTACCGCCTTGCTCGGGGTGATATGATTTAAAAAAAAATGTGATTACACTTTAGTAACGTCTCGCAGAAATTCATTCTACAGCAGGCGCCCTCTGTGTTTATATTTGTATGATTAAAGTTCTTTTTTATGCTACTTGTCTGTTCCACTAAACGAAATGGCAGCGTAGCAACGAATATGCATAAAAGCAAAGGCGTCATTCACTCTTAGCGGATTTCGCTTTACAAAAAAACTTGGGAAGTTTGCTTTGGTTGATGTTTTTGGTTTTAGTATTTGGTTGAAATTACCTCAAACCACTCAATGTCGTACAATTATCTACGCTGTTTCTCTGATCTTACCGCGTTTTATTTTAACCTTTTTCAAGCAAGCACGTAATTCCTAGTCCAAGACTCGATGGAGTTTTCCCACCTATGTATGGATCTATACATAAATTTACTGAACTAGCAGTATAGCCCGCCGTTGCTCGGGTGTAATGAAAGCTTTAAAACTAATCCATGGTCTTGGAGCTCAGACTCTTTGGACGTTGGCACGAAAGACTAAAAAGCAATAGTAGTTTCCAGTCAAAGCGAAAATGTAGACTGAAAGAAAAGTGAATGGATCTAAGTCAAATTTTGATTTCCTGGTAACGATAAAAATTTTTTCTGCACTATTGTAAGAACTGTAACCTTGAAACTTCTGAATATCGTTTCTTTGTCTTTGTCTATGAGTGATCAAATTTGATTAAAATCGGACCACTCCTTCTATAACTCGATTTTCGATATTTATCGGGGGGTACCTCGACACAAAACCTAGCTAAGAACACTCGCAGACGCTTATAGTACAACTGTGTAAATTTTCAAGAAAATTGGTTCAGCCGTTTCGGAGTCTATAGGTAACGGACACACAGCAGAGACAGTTCCATTTATAAATAAGTTTAGATCTGTCCCGGGTGTGGGGCACCAAATGAGAATAAAACGCAAACTACATTAGTGATGGTCTCGTTAACCATTACGCGAGAATAACACACTCCCGTCGTATATTTATGAAAGTTTAAAGGGATATATCTTTACCGCACAATATTTATATTTAGTTAATTCGTTTTTATGGCTTATTAACACTCTAGGTTATTTAAAGCCAGAAGATGTTTTTAAATTGTAAGAATATTTTTTCGTGGGAGGGGAGTATAGGTAATCGTTTAGGGACAAGTCTTACTAATTAACCCATTCTCATGCGGGTGATGTAAAGAATAACGGCTCGAAGTTGCAACTCTGCTCTCTGATTTACTTTAGGGCAAATATTCTTGGGAAAGGTGTGAATTCAACTCTTCTCTCCTAGATACGGGTTAATTAGAATTTTTATCAGTAAAATTTATTTTCCCCAGGAGTATTTGCCCGTAGGTAAATATAACACACAACTGAAACTTGGAAATTCCGAGCTGTTATTACCAAGCGGTCACCCATTTAGGTACTGATCAGGCTCGATGATGCTCAACTTCGGCGCTTGTTGAAAACCGTTGATTGCATTTGATGTGGCTGTGTAACCCCTTTATACCATTCGAATATGTTTTAGCACCGGGTATTTTTTTTTTTTATAAGCGTTTCACCCCGATCAAGGCATGTCACTGCCACTACTGCGCAGGGGGCTACGTAGAGTGGAGAAAGGCTGATTAAATATAGGAAATGTCAGAGGGTGGGTGATAGGCGGGTAAGGGTACCGAGAATGAGGGTTGGGTATATGAGTGTTCTGAGAATAGCTGGGAGTTAGTGTGATAGGAGGTGTCTATTGACCCTACATTTAAACACCTAGATATTGTAGCTGTCGGGAAAGCAGAGTTGTGAAAGGGAGTTCCACAGGCGGGAAGCGCGAGAAAAGCTGTTGGAGTAGAATTTACGGTTACATCTTATTTGTAAAAGGGTGGGACCTAGTTGCTAATCTAGTATCTCGTGTAAATTCGTGCTTAGGCGGCACCAGTGATCTAAGCTCATCGGAGCAGAAGCCATGAAAGTTCTTGTAGAAGAGGCACAGGGAAGCCACATCACGCCGGTGAGAGAGCGGCTGCAGCCTGTCTGCCAAGTCAGTATCAACCGCGTTAAATTAACTGATTATCTATTACACCACCCGTACATATGTTTACATCACCTTGTCTACCCAAGCGGCCATCTGTCTAGGTACTGATTAGATTCTATTTTTAACTTCCATGATTGTGCAGGAACTGGTGTTTCAACGGAGTATAGCCGTAAGGCTCACACGAGAAGAAAGATTGCGTTGAGCTTTTCTTTCAAATAGGAAGGATCTAATTTTCTTGTGAATTGGAATTTTAAATTTCGGGATTTACCCGTGCTCGCACAGACTTCATATGCTGTCCCGAAACATTAATATGACTGCTATTCAGCTGAATTGTGCACAAAACCATACTAATGGGGCACCAGTGAGGATCACTCATTGCCCTAACAAACTTGTCGGCGAGGGAGAATGACGACCATACCTCTAAGGTGCGCGTCCTTTTGATATTTACTATCGAGGTGCCAGGATTCGTCATTGGCGGTCACAATCTTAACAATATAAGATTGGCAGAAGACACACTGCGGATAGCAGACACGGAAAATAATCAGCAAGACCTTCTATAATGGAAAGCGAGAGGAAAGGACAAAATATATAAACAAGAAAACTGAATGCATGGTTATCAGCAAAAAGAGGAGCCCAAAATGCCAAATACAGGGATGAAATACTAAAATCAACCAGGTGCAGAAATTTGAATACCTAGAAAGTGCGACACAGATCCGAAGGCGTAATGGGATGGTCAAGGACACATTCCAAAAGCTAAGCAGACATTTTCCCGTGTCTCAATGAGAAAAATTTCGTTGTAGTGTCTGGGAGTGTTATATCTCTTATATGGCAGTAACACTGGACATTCTCATCAAAGATAAAGGAAAGATTTCAAGCAGCCGAAAAGTGGTGGTTATACAGAAGGATGCTGAGGATACCATCGACTGAACATATGAGCAATTACAAGTTTTTGGAGAGGACGTAAATGAAAACTTATTCAACAGAAACAGACGCTGAAGTATTCTCACATTTTTTTTTCTTTTCGACAAGCGTCTTTGTAAGGCCATGAAGCCAAATTATCTTAAATTCAATAAAATATTAGGATGTTTAAAATATTGTCAATTTTAAAGCTCACTGAATAATGGTAACCAGCCTAGAAGGAAAATTCTGAATTGCTAATAACGGAGAAGGTAATGGGTAACCAATCAATTATCAGGACGAGTTACAGATAAAAGAAAATGTGGAGGGTTATGATCGCATTTGTACTGAAAGAACGTGACATTAAAATAAGTTTTCACATTTTTTTACGGTATGGTTCGCCCAGTATAAGTTCCGGGTGCCGTTCCGTTAAGGGGTAGTTTATATAGATAACGGGGGGAAAATGGTTGATTCTAGACTTGATCAGGTCAAAAGTCAACTGATTTTTTTTTTCTTTTTAATAAAGGATCTATTCAGAGATTTCGACAGCAATTTTGGGGGGCAGCATATTTGAAGAAGTTTGGGAGAGGAGCTTCCTATCATATAGGACCAAAAGCTGTCACGGTCTGCCTTCGCATAGGGAAAAACTATTCTATGGAATAGTAAATCAGGTTGTCGTTGATTTGGAGTCAGTTTGTACACTGAATAGGGAATTATCTGATGTGCTAATGATTGGTAAACTTTTGCTGAGCATTTTTCAGGGCATGTTAAAGGTCGAGAAGGTTTGTCTGCTGTCCCATCGCATTCAGGACTTGGGTGAGTTCATATGCGATAGTAAAGTCTCTGTAATATCTGTCTTCCTCATCGGTTCTGTTAGTGAACTAACAACTCTGTGAATGTTAACAAAGGGAAATTCGGTAAGAATATTGTCAATTCTCTGATATTCGATCGAAGATTATCGACCCTTCATCCTGAGGACGATGCAGAGCAAAGACGATATGTCAAAGGGAAACCTGTCCTTGTAACAGGCACCGATTTCATGATCCTGGCGATTTAGCTGGTTGTATTTTGTTATAATGGGCGAGTAACCTGGGATTGCGAGATTCTGCAATGGGAATAAGACATTGATATCTGTTTCAAACAGAAACGCAAAGTCGGGTTTAGACTGAAGATTAGGTTCCACTTCTGGAAAGTTGGAACGTAGGCAGCGAAACGGACAACCATTAGAGATGCATACATAAATACCCTGGGTTGTATCGCCTGGAAATATTGCCATAAAAGTCCTATTATGGTATCGAGAGGCCCTAATGGAGAATACTGTACGGTCCATAAACCATTCACAAAATGGTGGTACAATAGACCCAATATTATGCATCTGCTGATAGGACTTTCTCCTTGGAAGGTTCGGATCCCTATCAAGCGGATAACGCAAAACCCCAGAAAACGTTTAACTCCAGCTCCCTTAATGAGGGGATAAGTAACCTAATAAAGATTCGGGCGCTATATTCCGAGTGTCCTGTTCACCTAAAGGTCAGTGTAGCAGAATTCTTCTTTTGGTCACATACTGGATTGATATCACCTCGTTACCATCATGACTGCGATCATGTCTTGATATATTAGAGGGCTTACGGCCATATCACATTGAAACATTGGTTTCCGTATAATCATTGAAGTTAAGCAACGTCGAGCCTGGTCAGTACCTACACAGGAGAGCAGAGTTCCATTTTACGTTGGGCTCATCATATTTACTTCCACACGAATACACTTGAGAAAGGTATGAATCCACCACTTCTCCCCCTTACTGTGCGTTAATTAGTAAGACTTGATTCACTAAAACAAAATAAATTTTTAAAATCTAATATTTTCTGACTTAAAAACAAAACAAAACTGCAAAGTGCTGATAAACTGTAGAAAACGAATTAATCAATCATTTAAAATGAAAAATTCATTATTAAAATCAAAGAAATTAAGACGACCGGAAAAATAAAGGCTATATAACTGAAGTTGATGGTTGTTGCTGACTGTTTTTCATAATTTAATCAGTAAGGTAACTCTCATGGAAACACATGTTGCTGAGAATAGGGATGCGAGTTCAAGTTAGGGAGGAGGGACCGTTGAAAGATGACTACTTTTAAAATTTTTTTTCTTTTATGACATGTTTCTTCAGGACATGAGCTATCATGGCTGTCCACAATTTTCTATCCTTCCTAGCTCTTAGCAATATTTGTCTCATTATTATTCTTCACGCTCTCTATTCTGCCATTTATTTGCACCAGCTTTTTTTCTTCTATTCCCTCTTGCCTTTAATACGTCCTGTGAGTAAAATTCTCCTAGCCCTCTTTCCTCATAATGTATCCCAGATATTTCACATATATTCACGATTCTAAAGGTGTGTTCTTTGTTTTTATTTCTGCCTCTCGATTTCCTGCTTGTTGGAATCCTCGTTTGTTGTCAGTCTTTAAGAACTCAAGTGAAGTCTGTACCCTTGAAGTATAGACCTTAGCGTTCTAGTTGTTTTTGTAAACTACAGTAGGCCCTAATCACCTGAACTGGTTAAGCATATAACGCAGAGCCTTATTTAAGAAAGCAATATAGCTTTCGTTTCATTAGGTTAACTGATGTAATAACGATTATTCCAAATAGTCTATGAAGCATTACATAAGAATGTTGAAACTCTGGCTGTTGCTGTGGATATCTGGAAAGCCTTCGACAAGGTTTGGCATAAGGGCCTTCTTTCCAAATTGAATGGTTATGGTGTCTTCAAACGAATGTTTGAGCTGTTTCAGTCTTTCATATCTTTTCACAAAATGAAAATTGTTCTTCATGGCCAATCTTTGATCTTTTTGTACTAATGCAGGTGTCCCCCAAACTTCTATCCTTGGACTTGCACTGTTCTTAATGTTCATCAGTTACCTTACTGATGACACCAATCTCAATTTGGCATCTATGCTGATAACGCAATCATTTACTCCTGTTTCGATAAAAAATCTGATTAGCTCGATAAGGTGAAATTGCCAGGTGATCTAAAAAAAAAAAAAAAAAAAAAATTACCTGAAGCAAGGAATGACTTAATTACTCCCCCAAAATACCCTTGGGGAAGGTATTAATCCGTCTCTTCCCTCGAGTTATTGTTTAAATAACAGAACAGATTGGGTTCTATAGCCTTGGCTATAGCTGGTAACCAGTCTACTGCAGAAAGCAATGGCAATCTACTGCGGGATAATCTTCTGCCAAATCAGTCATGTCTCTTTCGAGACATGATCGCCCAAGCGTGTATCATTCTCAGTAACCCTTTGCGTCCTAGCTGCATTATCGTCTTGCTTGGGTTGAAATTATTAAAAAAGGAAAAAGAAATTAAATGCAATGCATACTATCCGAAAATAATTGTCAATGCTTAATAATAGAAATTCAAAGAAATCTCTTCCAAAGAAAACGTGTTTAATTTGAAAGGTCATTTTGACACTTTAATATTTATATTCGTAAATGTTAGATTTAGTCAACCACAGAATACTTGGGTATGAAAGAGAAACTTTCAAGTTTGAATGAGTCGGATAGCAGCTTTCAGACGTTCAACCTCGTAAGGCAAAGTTCCAACTGGAAATCATCACTTAAGTTGGAATTGCAGAATCTTTACTGGTGGGATGAGTGCAGCTAGTGCTATGTAAGTGTGAAATATTTAAATTTTACTTTCGGTAGGTTCGGGTAATATCTAGAGAACTGCGGCAAATACTTTTGCTTGGCTAGGAAGAGTCTCTACAGATCTCTCATTTAACGTATAAATCTTTTATATAATTAGAAAAAGAAAGTAATTATTGAATTGTGGTGGTGTTTTAGCGTAAAACTGAAGACAGAACAAAACCTCTTTACTAGGCTTTACCGAACTAATTTCACAGCCAATAGCAAAGGCAAAGGCAAGTAGTAAACGCAACACAAGAGCATGCAGTAAACGCAAGAGCAGGTAAACAAAAATGCCGAAGAAAGAAAAGAACTCAGCCTTTTTAAAGGAAAAGGAACGTGTGCAAAATCACGTGCAATAGAATTTTTACTTTAACGAAAATATAACATGAATGATGGAAAATTTTAACACAAAGGAAAACTAGAAGTGAAGATGTAATTCTATCAACGAGAATATCAAGGTCAGAGCATGGAACAAATGAAGTACAATTTTTTTAACGGTAACGCCCTAAGCTACTAAGCTGTTAAAGGGTGTGGAACAATTAAGAACAGGCTCATTAATAATGAGCAGATAGAGAAGAGTAATAAAGAGGACAGCAGATGGTGCTTGACATTGCATTTACCTTTTTGCAGATAAAGGTTGGCAGGGAAGCATGGAGCCGGAAAGAAGTTCAGCAAGCGACAAGTGCGAGAGAAGAAACTGTTAAAATAGAACTTACGGCTACATCTAGCCAGCTTGACTCTAAATTGATGAGATCTCAATGCTAGTCTAGTATTGCGCTTAAATTTGTAAGGTCTAGGTACTATGGCGAAGAGTGAATGAGGTATTTTTTGGTTAATTAAAATACCTCATTCACATAAAATAATCCCCTCCAAAAGGTAATTAATACCCATGTTAAATCGTCAAAATAAAACAACGAATATCGGATAAATCAAAGAAAATGAACTCGCACAACATTAATAGTAACCCTATTCCATCCACTCAGAGATAGGGTAGACAATTTATTTTACTACTTTCTTAAAAAACCTTAAAAAAAGTGCAAGAGTTAACTGAGTTTAAGAGAATATGAGAAAAAAAAAAGGAAACAATGAACAGATCAGAAATTACAAAAGATATGTTCAATGCACTGATTATGTTGCTTCATGTTTTGTTCATATGTTCTGTTTCCTGTTTTTCTTCAGGACACGAGCAATCATGATTCTCCACAGCTTCCTTTTTTTGTTGCTGTCAGCAGTACTTGTTGCTTTCTGTAGTTGAAACTTACTCGCTATTTTTCTCTTATTTCTTCGACTTCAGCATGTCCTACAAAGTGCAACTTCTCCAGGGTTTCTTGCTTCATTAGGAGTCCCAAAATTTCATCTGTCTTTCTGACACAATCAGACTCAACTATGTCTGGGACATCCCCGAAGTAAAGTGGGCTGTTAATGATTGTATCTTGACCGGGTTTTATGACTCCGTACCGAAGCTCAACAAATTAGATCTTCAAAAGTTGTCACCCGTTAACCAAAGAAATTAAATGAATTGACAATTATTGAGATCATTTGCCTCTTGGACAGAAAGTAAATATAAGAATTACCTAGACAAATAAATATAAGAATTACCTAGACAAAGCAAAAATGTGACCTGTCCAAAACTAAGCTTCTCCGAACCAAGGCTGTATCTCTATGGCTACAAACTGCCGGTTAAATCGTACTAAACTCCCATCCCACATTCACTTACATATCATATCACCCAAAATAAATCGTTTTCACCATTTATTTTTCATTTCAACTTATCAGATGAGGGGCACACGTAGCCCCGAAACGCGAAGATTTTTGTGTAGTGATACTATGCTTTTATAAACCATTGTAACAGCCATCACAATATAAAGCTCTACGTTGTATCGAGCACTCTTTATAAAAGTAAATGCATGAACAGTGGGTTTAAAACCTACATGTTCTATAACTTCCTTACAATACTATGGTCTATTTATATTTCATCCACCATGTTGAGTGAGAAGACTATTTTCTAGAAAACTTTCTTATCGATCATAAGTCTCCTGACACACAAAATATTTCTAAAACTCTAACAAAGAACTATAAAGAAACTATTAACGACAATTGAGAACATAAAACTGCATCCTCACGCTCTTTCACTGAGTGGGCAAATGCCTCCCACGTATTTCTGTTCCAGTTTGTATCGATGGGAACAAAAACCAGGAAAGGCCCGGTGTACGTTTAACACTGGAACAGAAGATGAAAATAATGCCATGTTCTCAAAATATTTGGCTGTTTATTTACATATTCATTTAGGACGGTTTCTGGTTAGGGTTAGGTAAGTGACACTTCACCCGACATCTTCGATGCTATTTTTGTTTTTTTTTTTCTGACCAGACTGACCAGATCTTCCTTTTTGGCTAGCAAGAACTATGACGTTATCTCTTGCTTTAAGCGTTTCTCTCTCGTCACTTTAACTGCCATATTTCACCCACTGCCGCTTAACCCATCTCTATATCACGACCCACAGCTTTCCTACTCCATTTCTTTTTTATTCCCACTGACAACCAATTAACCGCTAACTGGTTATTCGAAATTGACCATTTAAATATGACCCATTTATATAAACCTGCAACCGGAATTTACTTTCTGTCCAAGTGGCAAATGATGTCAATTCATTTAATTTCTTAGATTAACGGGTGACAGCTTTTGAAGATCTAATTTGTTGAGCTTCGGTACGGAATCATAAAACCCGGTCAAGATACAATCATTAACAACCCACTTTACTTCGGGGATGTCCCAGACAGTTGAGTTCGATTGTGTCACATAATCAGAAAGACAGATGAAAATTTGGGACTCCTAATGAAGCAAGAAACCCTGGAGAAGTTGCACTTTGTAGGACAGGCTGAAGTCGAGGAAATAAGAGAAAAATAGCGAGTAAGTTTCAACTACAGAAAACAACAAGTACTGCTGACAGTAACAAAAAAAGGAAGCTGTGGAGAATCATGATTGCTCGTGTCCTGAAGAAAAACAGGAAACAGAACATATGAACAAAACATGAAGCAACATAATCAGTGCATTGAACATATCTTTTGTAATTTCTGATCTGTTCATTGTTTCCTTTTTTTTCTCTCATATTCTCTTAAACTCAGTTAGCTCTTGCACTTTTTTTTTCACCTCAAGTGAGACAAGACCACTACTTATCTGCAGGGGGTTACAGTGAGAGAGAAAAAAAATTTACAGAGGATGTCAAAAGTATGAGAATAAGAATCGAGAAGGTAACTGACGTTGCACTTAAATTTTTGGAGATTGTAGTTATCAGGAAGTAAGCAAACGGTAGGGACTTCTACAACAGGAAGTGCTAGAAAAAAACTGTTAGAGTAGAAGGGACGATTACATTTAACTATGTCGATAGTAAAATGGTAGGACATTGATGCCAATCTTAGTAGCACGCGTAACTACATGTTTTCAGGGAACCGGGGGGTAGGAGCTCGCCCGAGCAGTTGAGTTGCCATGAAAATACTTGTAGAAAGGACAGAGGGAAGCTGCGTCACATCGGTAAGAAAGGTGACTGGAGATGGGCTGCTAAGTCGGTATCGATTATATTGCAGATTCTCCTTTGGATTTTTGTCGAAAACCTCAAGATGTATAGCAATAGACCCCCTGAACAAATATGGTAACAATATTCAATACACGGACAAATGGTAGATTTATAAATGTGCAAAATGAATTCTGACTAGAAAAATTTTCTGGATCAACACAGTGACCCAATCTTAGCGGTACATGCAACTATGGATTTAATGTAGTCATTCCATTTGAGTGACTTTAGCCTTGCTTGGGGGTGGGGTGAAATTATTTAAAAAAAGACAATAACAAATTGTCTGACCGAGATATATATATATATATATATATATATATAATTACCCTATTTTCAGATGGCTGGTATTAATTTTAAGTGATTTTCTTAATTTTTAAAATTAGAGAATACGATTATTTCTGTCAGTAAAGTAGCCGAAATGTTAAGTGGAAAATACAGATACAAGGATTCACTGACTGCAAAATTCTTTTGTTGAGGAAAGTGAATTCATCAAAGTTACCTAATTTTAGTTAATATTTGTCAATGGGTTTTGACGATATATGACCTAGGTCAAAATACGGCTTTGAGAATTTCCTGTGTATTGATTACCAAGACAGTTGATAGGAGCAGACAGACAATAACAAGGAGTGAGTTTTCCTCCCTTCCCCCTGGAAGTTGAAATGCTTAATGTGTTTTCATTTCGAGCTGGTAAGTTATACAGTGAGGAGGGGGAAATAGAAACCCCCATACTTAACTTTACCACTCCGGTCTGGGTGTTTGTTTAATAAAACCAGTGCAAGACGAAATTAGTTCAGTCCCCCGTATTTGGGATGTGAAGGTGGAAAGAGATTTGAATGGCAGTTTTAATATGGTCGGACTGGAACGGGGCCTGCTGCTAGAAAGGAGACGAGATAGATATTACTAGAGATGGTCAGTCCAAATTCAACCAAGTGGAAGTGAAATAAACCATCCTCCCGTAGAGATAATAAAACACTAATATTATCGTGCTATTGAAATATCAGCCAACTGATATTTCTTGTTCATTTTAAGTTTCTTGCAATCTTTGTGTGTGTGTGTGTGTGTGTGTATATATATATATATATATATATATATATACACACACAAATGAATAAGGAACGAAGAAAATATTTACAACGTTCAAATCATTAATTTAAGACCAGTAGTCAATATAGAAAGAGAGCAATGAATATTTATAAATTATACTTTAGAACATGGACAAACTACTACAAAAGTGTACATTTTGTTTCGACATTGAAAGAACAATTACCAATCATTAATAACTACCTGATGAAACATTGAATGTTTCATCAGGTAGTTATTAATGATTGGTAATTGTTCTTTCAATGTCGAAACAAAATGTACACTTTTGTAGTAGTTTGTACATGTTCTAAAGTATAATTTGTGTGTGTAAGCTTATTGTAGTAGTGTGGCTAGGTGGAACTGCTCATAAAGATTGGGTTGATACAATCATCTCTTTGTAGAGGGAAGGGCTGTAAACCTGTATGTAGTGATTATAAAGGGATCAGTGATGGAAGCTGTTAACAAAGTATTTGTAAAATTATTGTTGAGCTCTCTTATAAAGTACATTTGTTCCTTGAAAATCCCTGAAAGTCAAAGTAGATTCCGAGCAGGTCGTGGCACCATGGATATGATTCTCAGCAGGGCAGTTGCAGGAACAATGCATAGAACACCAGATTCCACTCTATCAAGTTTTCGTTGATCTCACCAAGACATTTGACACTGTCAACAGGGAGGCTCTTTTGAACATTCTTTGCAAATTTGGATATCCTTCTGGTTTTGTCCGAATGTGTCGTGATTTACATCGGAATAATTAGGGGTAGTTTGTGCGCTTCAGGATGGAATTTCTGGAAAGAAGTTTGACCTTAGATTCAATACAAAATCTGAATGCTTTGATGTTATCTATCGATAATCTATGCAGATGATGTTGGCCTAGTGTCCCATAGTTATTAAAAAATAATTAATGGAATGGGACAATCAAAAGCTGAACCAGCCGGGATAAAAGGAGGTCAAAACAAACTGGGGAGATTGGGAATCTCGACTTCGATCATAACAAAAGAGAAAGGAGGGTTCCAAAGGAATCCACTCTGATGTAACCAGCAGATCTAAAAGAGAAAATCAAGGCTAGCCCCGTTCACGCGAACCAGGCTCGCCACATTTATCCACCTTTTGCTGAAATCTGTCGAAGTCAAACGTTTCCAATCAGTTCTAAACCTTATTTGGAGCTGATGCTCAAAATATTGGATCAGATCCTGATGTGAAAGACGCTGACCTAGCAAGACTTCCTCCGTTCGCGTCGTTCAAAGCCGACAGAAACACCATACGCTTCATCCCAGAAAACGGGGACGACACATTGTCGCAGGCAAAATCACGATCAATGAGAACAAGCTCTCGCGGCGCGATACGAGCCGACACGGACCCGTAGAGGGTGAACCCGCGAACAATAGTAGAAGGCGTGCGAAGCCGTTTCTTCCAAGCCAAGGTTGCAGCGTTCACAATTTGGCAAATCTGCCAGGCCTCATATGAAGGCCATGTCATTGAGAGACAACCGATTCCGAGCCAATCGCCAGGTGAGCGAAAACTCAGCGTTGCTGAGATAATCGGTACCTGGCTCCCAAGACCAGAACAAGCGAAACTCATCCGACAAGCGGAGCACATCACGTAATGAATCCTTCGCGACGCCCTCCACTAACCAACGATAGAAGACTACCCTAGGCTGTGAAAGATCACTAGACCGTGGAATGGTCCGCAAGGTCGCCAGACGTTCGAGGAGAAAACTCGATCGCCCTCGAAGCTCACGGTACCGCCTCGAGATGGGGGGCGTGATAGTAAAACTAGAGAACATGTCCCTGGCTATCCCCACCAGCAATGAGTCTTCCAAAATCGTTCGCCTGAGAAAAAACAACCTTGACGCAACCGTGTGGCCCATCAGGTACGGCATTCCCAGATCCCATGACACGGACGTTGGTAACAGACACGTTTGTCGACGTAGTGTTTGCGTCCTCTCCACAGAAGGGAGAATAGCAAACGCTCGATCGCCTCCCTACGCCGTCTACAAAGTGGAAGTACTGACAACCGGTAAAGGATAATGGGAAAGACGTATGTAGCACGCGCCTCAGCCAAACCCTTTAAGGACAAATTCCTTCGACGCCAAATCTGGACCGAAGCGCCGACCTTTGCCAGTACTTATGGCCAATTTTTCTTCAACTGGAGGTCGGACCCAAACCACACTCCAAGAATGAGGACAGGGCCGTCTGTCCAGTCGAAGGGCCCCGGGAGGGCAACACCATTCCTGTCACCTAACCGCAAGCCGGACGACTTGTTGCGGTTAATTTTGGCTCCTGTCACCTGTTCCTACTGTTCAAGCGCCTTCTGTACCAGTTTGATGTCACTCTGGGAGGACACGAAACTAGTGACATCATCGGCGTACGCGGAAACCCTGGCTCGAGCACCACCAGGGACAGCGATTCCACGTAGGTCCGGACTGCACGCCCTGTCCCTTAGCCGGCGAAGGAGGGGCTCCAAAGCATAAAGTAGGGGCGACAGTGGACAACCCTGTCAAAGACAGCGCAAAAGCGCTCGACAGCTTCCCGTTCACCTGTACCACAGCCGTTGGGGAGCGATACAGGTGACTAATCCAGCGGCAGAAGTTGGGTGCGAATCCAGCGGCCTGCAGGACAGTAGCCAGGTAACGATGGTCAACCCTATCAAATGTCTTGGACTGATCTAAATTGATCAGCGCAGCTTCATCGTCTTTTACACCCTCTAAGATCGTGCGGGTCAAGTGCCGGTTTCTTTGAATTGTTCGGCCCTTCACGGCACAAGTCTGCTCCGGTCCCAACAGACTCTGCAACTAATTGCAAACGATTTTGCAAGATCTTGGCCAAAATCTTTAACTCCTGTGTTTAGCAGAATTATGGGCCGGTAACCCTCTAACACCTTCCCCACGTCCTTGCCTTTTCTCAACAGTGTGATCACACCCCTGGTGAACCGGTTGGTG
The DNA here is from genome assembly GCA_037127315.1 of Ascarosepion bandense. NCBI lineage: Eukaryota > Metazoa > Mollusca > Cephalopoda > Sepiida > Sepiidae > Ascarosepion > Ascarosepion bandense. The sequence goes on from JBBBDQ010001851.1 coordinate 1,411,986, forward strand.
ATGGACCCCTGCCTGAACTAGTTGTTGAACACGACAGCCAAAATCGGGACAGCCTCAAGTACAATTCATAGGGTAAACCATCGAGACCCGGCGATTTGCCTCAGCCGACCTTCTTCAAAGCCGCGTAGACTTCGCCCTTCATAATCTATCCCTTGCAGCTAGCTGCATCAGCCGGCAAAAGCCAGCCAAATAGCTGCGAAACTCCTAATCATGGAGACCAGGCTCCTTGGTAAACAGGATCTCGAAATGCCACCGAAACTCTTCGCACATGTGGTCAGTCGACTGAAGAGTATGCCTCTCCGGGTTGCGAACCTCTCGAATGTACTGGTCGCAGCCTCGGTGAATCTCTTGCGCAGTTCTGTGGCCATGTTCACTGCTTCGGAAGACATCTTGCTTAACCTATGTCTAATTACCTGACCCATGTAACGATTGCTAGTCGACCGCTCCAGGGCCTCCTTAGCTATGGCTGTCTCTAGGGAAGCCCCACCAGCCTCCGCCCGGGAGTAATTTGCTCTAAGTGTCTTCACATTGTCAGCCTTATCTAGTTTGAGCCGTTTGCTGAACTTGGTAGTGAAAGATCTAATACTATTAAGATTTTCCGACCACTTATTCACAATGACTCTCCCAGTTAACGCCCGCTGCACTGTTAATTAGCTGGCATCGGAAGTCCCGCCTGTCCAGTAAATATACGTTGAACTTCCAATATACAGCCATTCTAGGCCTATTTTCTAAATCTACCCGGGCACAAACTACTTTGTGGTTCGAGTAGCCTAACCAGTGGGACAATTTAAAAGATCTGTCTGCTTCACGAACTAACATTCTATCCAGGTAGCTAGCTACCTTGGTAGAAGACCAACTATTAGCCCACGTCCATATCTTCCCACCCTTGTGATCGACCCGGTGTCTTCCCGCTAGCTCCCCACCCAACTTGGGGTCCAGAATGGCATTCCAGTCCCCCACTAAGACGAGTCGCGTTGTATCCACCAGGAAGGGCTCCAACCGCTGAAAAAAACGAGACGCGCTCCTCACGGTGGTTGGATAATTTTCTTTAAATGAGGCGTCCCTATTTGGGACATCCTAATTTCGGAAAAAGCTTCTGTAGCCCCCTTATGAAGTCCCACACTTTTAGGTTTCCACCTGGAGCTTGTGGGAAGTTTTGGGTGCTTTCTGTTGATTTTTCACCAACCGTTGATAACTTGAATAATGGCTTTAGGAGGGCCTTCTTTCGAGTAGAGGTCCCTTTCTAAGGCCATTCTGTCTATTTTACATATGTCTTTATGTTAATATTTTTTCTTTTTTTTCACATTTCGGGAACGATTTGTCTGGGTTTGGGAAGGGATGATCAATTTCAGGGGAGGGTGTTGCTGGTTGGGAGGAGGGTGTGGGGGGAGAGAAGGTGTAAGTCTCACAGGGGAAGTATGAACCGCTCCACCCTGCCACGTTCCTCCTTGCCTTTCTTAGCTGTTGATTCCATTTCCTCCTCTCGTCCCCTCTTTAATGTGGTGGTGGTGGTGTTTTTTATCCCTTCACCACCTCCGTCCACTCCGTAGATGCCGTTTTTTTTTTTTTTTTTTTTTTTTTTAAGGCTGCACCGCCGGTGCCGATGTCTCTTGAACTGCCGATGCTTTCTCTTTTGACGCCATCTCATTTTGTTCAACTTGCTTCCTAGTGTGGCACAGTTTGGCCATGTGGCCTGCTGTTCCATAGTGCCAACAACTTTCGACCAGTACGTAGGCGCTGACGTCCTCTGTTGGTATCCCTGCTTTGCTCATGACTCTGTTCACCTCCTTCACCGTTCCGAATTGTGAAAAGTAGGCTCCGACATGATCGCAGTGGATTTCAAAAGGCACACCATGTATCATAATATGCGTGCACCTTGTTCTCATGTATTCGGTCTGTATGTAGGCATTCCTCCGAGCCAAGGAGAACATCCCACATGGCTCGGGATCTTCTTGCCAGTACCTTTGGATCGCCTAGGCTCTTTAGCGTCTCCTCCATACTTTCCCTGCTGATGCATTATTCCAAACCGACGGCGAAGGATTCACCGCGGAGTAGCCGCTGATGTAGACGGCTGGGGAGACGAAGCCATAATTGCCCCCCCCCCCCCTCACAACACAAAAAAGTCCAAAAATCAAACAGACGAGCAACAAAGACAAATAAAATACTGTAAACAAAAATTCCAGGTAAATAACTCAAATCCTTTTAACTAACTACTCTCTGCCCAAAACCTATATTTCTAGTACCTTCCAAACGTTTTACGACTACTACATGAATTAAAACATTTTTGTAATAAGTAGGACTCAATAGAATCTTTTACTACAACTTTTTAGACATTATTTTTATATATATAAATGTATACTCGTAACAAAAGTGATACGTCTAATTGGCGAAAACTTGTTTATTATGGTCGTAAGTTTTAAACAGAAGTTTTTTGCAAAAGTTAAACGGGCCTTACGGCAAAGTGATGCTAAGCTGTTGCCTCTAGTTTCCCAGAATGTATTATTTGCAGCAGAATTTGTTTGTCTAAAGCTGGTTTAACTAGCCACACGAGATCCCTATGTCAGTTTTGTGACAACCTGCAAATCATCGGCTGCTCTAAAGAGTCAGACTAATAGACTTCAAGACTTTCATTTCACAATTTTTGTAATTTGTGAGAAGACTTGAAGGAATGCAACAGGGTTAAAAAGCCACTTGCATGTACATGAAAGTTGGCAATGCACCGTAGGTTGCGGTCACTATCATAAATGTGAATTGGCTGTATTGTTTTAAAGCTTTTTTTTTACCATTTACTAGTTTCCCTTCTATATTTTAATTTATCCTTTAACTATCAGCGTTTTACGACTTAAGGATAGTTTTCTTTTCTTTACCATATTCTTTTAAAAATCCTTTCATACTAATGAAAAAAAAATTAATTTTATAAGAGACGGAAAAGTGACAGTCATCGTGTGTGCGCGTGTTTCGTTAAAAACGATTGACAAGGTACTGCTATTAAGCTTTTTATTTTTTGTATTCATACAAATGTTTTCTTTTCTGGGCACAGTATAAACTACCTCAAATTTATACATATCCGAGCGCTTTCAGTTATTCTTTTAGCCATTATCAAAAAGTTTTAATTTTGAACTGAATGTGTAGGTCTTGTATTCATGTAGTTGAAATTATAAAACTGTTTTCAAAAAACAGTCAGCACATTGTGGCCGTGTTTGTAGTTAATTTTACTGAATATTGCCTTTTTTATTAGGATCTTCATAACTTATTTATTTATTTTTACATGTAGATGAGGCTATTACACTTGTGTATTTTTTTTTTTTTACTAGCATTTATCGGACAGTTGAGAATTTTTGTAGGTCTGAGTCCTAATTGAGCTGTGGTCTAGTCGGTGTAATGTGAGTCATCTAGATAGGCATGTAGTCGCATGGCCATTATAATTGTTTGATCAGGAACAGAGTAAATATTAGTTTTCTGCATAATATTGGTTCTCTGTACCTTAATCGCAGTATTTTGTTAGTCGTTTTTAAAAATATGAAAGAAGGATTGCTGACCAAATAAATTATAACAGGCTCTTTATGAATAGAAAAAGGGACCGAGACTCGACAGCAAAAAAAAATTAATGATGCCCTTACGAAAGTTCTAACTCGGTATGAACCTGCTTAGTTTTAGTGCAAAGAATTATTCACTTTCGATATCTCCACTGTGATATCGAACACTTTATGATAAAAAAACCCCGATTGCTAAAATATCTTTCAATCAAAACTATTTAAAAAAAAAATTTTGGCTCCAAAGACGATCACAGCTGAGAACACGCATTTATAACGTTTTCTCAATATATCAATGACATGCCCACTACTATAGTTTCTCAATCCATATCATCAGGTTGATTTAGTTTTCTAAATGTATTTTCATTTCACATTGTGTCATAAAAATGTTTAATCTTTGTTAGGTGAGGCACTCCACATTTACTAATTTGTAATTTTTTAATTCTTTTCTATTAGTAAAAATTTTTTGTGGCTACACTAAGCCATTATTTCCAATATTTTGTCTTGTAACACGCATACAAAACTCTAAGAGGCGGGTTCAGTCAGTTAAGTGCCACACATGATACACGCTTTGGGCGATCATGTCTCGAAAGGGACAAGACTGACTGGGCAGAAGATTATCCCGCAGTAGGCTGCCGTTGCTTTCTGCGGTGGTCTGGTTGCCAACCAAGGCTATATAACCTAATCTGTCCTATTAACTGGAGGGAAGAGACAGATTAATACCTTTCCCAAGGGTATTTGTGCGTAATTGTATGGAAGGAATTCAACTGGAATTCGAACTCGGCTCCCCGATTTAACCACAACGCACATTCGAGAGACGGGTTACTCACACCAAAACAAGTCCAAAATATAATTTGGACATCAGAAAAATCTTTTTTAATGAAATTGCTAGAAATTACATGATGAAATCAAACAACTCTGGGGTCGAGAAATATAATTATATATATATATATATATATTCTTTTTTTGCCATTCATATATGGTGAATATTCATGTGTACTTGTATATCCTACGTTTTTTTTTCCAGTTTCCATGGTTCATAACGACCTGGAACATTGAAATGCGAACAGAATAACATAGATAAAACGACCTTTCGCTATTTTCATAAACCATTAGGCACAGTTGCCAAGTGTAGACGCAAGAGCTTCTCAAAAGGAAGGAAAAAGCGGCCATATTTCAACGTAAAGAATTTCAAATTCAATATAGTTTCATCAGTGCTTCTCGAAATAGGATCGAAAGATCAATCAATCGATTTTAAGAAACGGACATGTCATTGAATTTTCTACAGAAAATTCTTTATACTGAAATAGATAATCGAATTCCTTATTTTTGCGTTGATCTGTACGAGTTGATGCTAAAAAAAACTCTCGGTTCATCAAAAGAAAGGATTTTTAAATTTTTTGATGCTATGCTATATATTCAGAAAATGGGAAGTGAGCAGAGCCGAGAAATTTTCATCACTTGTCTGCGTGCGTGTATGCCTGTGTGTGCGTAAAGATAAACAAAAAAAAATGTTTACTCAATCTTATCAAAGAGGAAGCGGGTCTATAGGTCAATATTGGAACTAGATTAAAGTTGAGAACCCCCGAAAAAAATATTGAATAAATTTCAACTCGCGGAGGAATTTTACATAAATGTTTTTTTTTTCTGTAAAGAATAACCTAATTCCAGAAGAAATTAAATTCATCACTGACAGCTGAAAACGAAAAAAACATTTAGTGATTGAGAAAGTTAAAGTTCAAATTTATTTCTTTTCAGACAACACATCTTGATACTACATTTCGGAAAGAGGGAAATAATTTTATTGACTCGCCCTTTTATAGTCCTAAACAACACCTAGTGGGCGTATTGGCAGGCCAAGTGGGTAGTAATCTCAAAATAAACTGAAATTGTTGTTACATCAAACCAATTTTGAATATTACAAAAATGTATCTCATAACTAGTAAACTCTAAATCGCGAGAACCATTTATAATTATTTCCATAAAAGTTTCATTATATTCATTACTATAAAGGGAAAAATTTAAGACTTGGCGATAACACATCACCGAACAACTTTTAGATTACGTAACATAGTAACGGAAAAACTTGTAACATCACGGAAAAATAAATTTAGAAAAAGTTGACATCAAGATGACTTTTTAATGCAAGGTCTTCTAAGCAATATGTCATCTTAATAAATCTAATCATCTAATCCCTCCCACGGAGCGGATTAAATTTGTGAAACTTAAAGTCGGAAGATAAGTTTTTGCTTTTACTATTTATTTCAATTTGTTCGTCTTTTTTTTTTTTTTTTTTTCCCCGTTTTTATTGCGCGGGCCCACACCCACACGCACGCCCATTGTTGATTATTTTATGCACTTTCCAGTTCTTTAACTGCATTAATATTTTATTCAGTGTCGATTGTCTTCTGCGGTCTTTTATGCTTTCCTCTCCTAGTAGGTTGATTGGAAGTTTTTGCTATAGTAGTGTAATTTTTAGTTAATCCTTTCGCCCCAAGCAAGGCGATAATGCTACTGAGATGCAAGGGGTTACTGGGAGCGAAAGAGAATGAGAAGACTGAAGTAGAAAGAACACGCCTAAAGAACAGCAGTCAAGGAGATGGATGGTGGTGATTGGCGTTGCATTTAAATATTTGAAAATGGAGATGACATGGAAGAAAATGTTCTACGAGAAAAGAAACTGATAGAATAAGTGGCGGTTACATCTATCAAGTTCAACAGTAAAACCATGGGACTTTTTAAAAAAATTTGTGGCAAACCTGAACATCCAAGTTAGAATAACTCCTTTTGTTCGAATATATATATATATATATATATATATATATATATATACACACACACTAATAAAAAACCTAGCACATATATTGGTTTTACTACAACCACGCTCTCCCGTAGACTTACATGTCATCTTTCTGATCAGAGTACTATTAAACATTTCTCTGAAAAACATAAACATGTAGGTAATATCAGACAGATTTTGGTCAACAATACGGTGATCCTTACTCATACACACAATAAGAGGAACCTGCAGATATTGGAGGCCATGTAAATCAAATCTAAACAACCAACACTCAATAAAATCAACTTTAAATCCGGAAATAACATATTACATTGCATTTGACTACATGGTTTTGTCATTTCGCGCTATCCCGCGGTGTGACGTCATGAAACCGCATCGCAAATTTAAGAACTGCGTTTATTATTTTTGGTAACTATTGCTGTTGCCAAGCGGAGTTTTATGTCAACACAAAATAAAATCGTCGGTGATGGATGTTATATTTCAGTTTAAACAACCTCTCTGAAGATGGTTCATGTGAGCCGAAAGCTTAGAAGAAAATCAATAAACAATTATCCAAATGTTGGAGAATTTTTGTCTTTATTTTCAACTGAAATTAAAGCAAAAATACGACGTTTAGAACGGCTCATGATTAAACATAAGACATTCATTGTCTCTTATATTTAACAGCATATATTTAGAAAATTACTTGCTGCCTCTCTCTCTCTCTCTCTCTCTCTATATATATATATATATATATATATATAGTTTTAAGCCATTCTGTATTTATTGGTAAAAGTGGTCGCTATCAGAAATAAAGCGTATGCAAATATAAGTGGGCACCGAGTTTAACGCAAAGATTTTCATGCCTGAACACAATCTTCAGGTTGTTTTGGTTCGACTATTTATATATGCTGCTAAAAGTGCTTTATAGGTAGCAAGGTCTATTATATTGTCCTAACGGTTATTGCGTGGGTCGTAACGGTTGTTTCAAATTATTCTAGAGGCTATTGAGTAATCATTGCGGATCCGAATGCGGTTATTTGAAGCGATTTTATCTGGTTAACTTTTTAATCTTTATTGACTAGCATCATAACCCGGCGTTGCTCGTGCAACTCATCTAATTTTTTAATTAGATGATTAATGCAGCGCATTGTGATTTCCGAGCGCTTGTAGTCGACGCCTCACTTTAAAACTCAGTTATATAAAAAATTGTTGAAAAATTCTATTAAAAAATCTTTTTTGTTTTGCGTAAACGTGATTTGATGTTTTGTGTGACATTGTAAACAACATTGCGTTTTTGTTTCAAAATTACGGGGAAAATATTTACATTTTTTGACTAAAGGAATTTCAGAAACTTTCGAAGAATATTTAAAAATGTAGACATTTAATTTTAGAAGAAAAAGTTACATTAATGCCACACGAATTAGACAGTTGATTTCCTGCATGAAATATTTGGCGAAAAAAGCTTGTCTTTAGTTTTATCTTTTGAAGTATGAAATATTAAATCTGAAAAAAAAAACTTAAATAATTAAATTAACCATTGGTACTTATTTAGTTTGAAAAACACTTTAAATATTTCTTTTGTTTCAAAATTACGGGGAAAAATATTCACTTTTGTTGACCAAACGATTTTTTTTTCTTAAAGAAAAATTAGTACCGTTTGACACGTGATTTGATTTCTGTGACGTAATTCAGCAACCATCTTAGATCTTGAATGTTTTACGGACATAAAACGTCGAAATAAAAATTAAATATAAAAGCTTTATTTATTTATTTATTTTTTTTTAAAACAAAATATTTTAGTCGCGTTTGACTCGTGTGATTTGATTTCTGTGACGTAATCTAGCAACCGTCTTAGATGTTTTACGGAGAAAACGTAAACAATCTGCACCCTTGGCCAAAAAGTGCGAAAGGGAAAATTGCTGAACTTAAACTCAAAAAGTATGTGTCGACCTGGCTTCCCTGTAGATATATGTCCCTAGAAAGTTTGAATGGCGTAGCTTAAAAAATGTAGGCATGCATAGGGAACCGTTACACTCACAGATTGCCTTTTATGCATATAGATTTCTTAATCATTTGTTGTTGATTATTGTTAATAAACTTGTTTGTGCATATGTGCGCATTCATACTTTGTTTAATTTGTTTATTTGCTTATTTATTTAGGTTTTCTGTTTCTATTGATTTGTTATTGGTTATCTTTGGGTGTTGGTATCGTTTACGGTATTGACTTTGTCTAAATTAAGCTATATTATCTGCGTTGCATACAGTGTACATATTTACAGTCGAGGAAAAATATACGGCCTGATGATGACGTTCAAGCGTGAAACAGTCCGTCACAGCTTGGTATTGACCTCAGTGTCTGCCACACATACACACATATATGTATTAGTCAAACTATATTAGTAAATAGTTGTATTAAAAAAAAAATTGATAATCACACATTTAAAGAAAGATTCAACATGCAGCGCCTTAAAATATTAAAATAGGGTGACCAGCCGATTACGCTAACAGGGTTTCAAGCTTTCGGTATCGTCAGTTATCGTTATAGATTTATTTTCTAACGCTTTCTTTTTGAAGACAAGAATTTTAAAAGTAAGCCAAAATGTATTTTCTAATACAGATTAGAAAATACATCTTTGTTTTCGTACAAACACATATACGCAAATACCCTTGGGAAAGGTATTAATCTCTTTCCTCATTCTATGGGTTAAATAACAGAAGATTGGGTCCTCTAGCTTTGGCTGGCAACCAGTCTACCGCAAAAAGCAATGGCCTCCTACTGAGAGATAATCTTCTGTTCAGTCATTCATGTCTCGAAAGAGACATGATTGTCCAAAGCGTGTATCACGTATGGCACTTAATTGATTGACGTTGACAACAAAGATAAGGACAACAGTTCATATTCTTTTTTTTTATATATAATTGTTTCACCCCAAGCAAGGCAGTAATGTCACTGGTGTGCAGGGCATTACAGTGAGAGGAAAAGGAAGAGAGAAAAGACAAAAAAGTACAGGGGACGACGATGAAAGGGTAAGAGAGGTGGGACTAAAGGAGATAGAAGGGAGCAATTGACTTTACACTTAAAACTTTGGAGATTGTAGCTATCAGGATGTGCGTTGTGGTGGGTGCATTGGATATCGGCTCGGAACGAGAAATCGGGGATCCGAGTTCGAATTCTAGCTGAATTCATCGCATTCACTTACGCGCAAATACCATTAGGAAAGGTATTAATCCGTCTCTTCCTTCCAGTTATGGGTTAAATAACAGGACATATTGGGTTCTAGAGCCTTGGTCGGCAACCAGTCTACCGCAGAAAGCAATGGCAACCTACTGTGGGATAATCTTCTGCTCAGTCAGTCATGTCTCTTACGAGACATGATCGCCCATAGCGTGTTTCGCGCATGGCACTTAACTGACTGACTGACAAACCCGGATGAACGTATTTACAATACTATTTTACTAGTTTTGACCAACTCCTCCGCTTACTTCAAACATTTTGTTACGCGTATTAAAATTCCTGTTGTGCCTCCAAAATAAAGCGAAAGGAAATAAGTTAATCTATAACGCCCATCGAAACGATACCACAAGGTTGGAAATCTGGTAATGTAATCGGCTGATCGTGTGTGTGTGGGTGTGTGTGGTCTTGCACAAACAAGCAAGAAATGTATTTATGAATAAAAGCAAAATGTCCTTAGGTTTCCACAATTAACCTTTAAGAACACTCATAATGTAATTTATTTTAATAAAATACTAGTAATATAGCCCAGCGTTGCTCGGGTGTAATGAAAGCTTTAAAACTAATCCATGGTCTTGAAGCTCACTCTTTTGACGTTGGCACGAAAGACTAAAAAGCAATAGTTGTTTCCAGTTAAAGCGAAACCGTAGACTGAAAGAAAAATGAATGGATGTAAGTCAAATTTTGATTTCCTGGTATCGATATCAAAAAGTTTTTTTCGTCGTAAACTGAATTTTGAAGGCTAAATAAGTCCTCTGAGTAAATGGTATCATGGCTGAGACTAAGAACTACAATTATACCTACTTCGAGCCAAACCCGAAGCAAAACCCTAAAATAAAAGGGCTGAAAAAATACAGACTTACAGGCAGATAAACACACACATATCTTGCCTTATATATTATCGATTTTCTGCACTATTGTAAGAACTGCAACCTTGAAACTTCTGAATATCGTTTCTTATGCCTTTGGTTATGAGTATTAAATTTGATTAAAATCGGACCACTCCTTCTATAACCCATTTTTTCGATATTTATCGGGGGTACCTCAACACACAACCTAGCTAAGAACACTCGCAGACGCTTATAGTACAACTGTGTAAATTTTCAAGAAAATCGGTTTAGCTTCGGAGTCTATAGGCAACGGACACACACACATTTCCATTTATAAGTTTAGATTTATGTATTTAGTATCTTTCAGCAAGACAATACGAGTTGTCAATACAAGTATATGGTGCTTTAGTGATTTTTATCTGTAAAGTAAATGTCTTGTCTACAGGCCCCTGTGTAATTGCCATTGCCACATGAAACGTGCGTGAGAGAACTGACAAACTTCGGGTGTATATTGTAAAAACTTTTATTTCCTTTACAGTACTTGTGCAGCTGTGAAACCTCGTTGGCACCTCGTGTGGTCTATGGCAATTGAATTACTCCCAAACAGTGCCGAACGAATGTGCTGCCACCGGAGATAACAAATCTACGTCTGACCTCTTAGAATGTCTCAATCCAAAAGACTGTTAAGGGGTTTCTATTTCTTACGTAGAAACCAAAAATCCTATATTTTAGAAAAGGTTGCCGTAAGACAGCTGTTATTATTTACTTATTTGAACTTTTACTGTTTTGTCTCATACTTCTCATTTAGACTTTATTATTGTTTTACGTTATCTTAAAAAAAATAAGGAACTATATTTTCTGGGCGCATTGTTCAAAGGGGTGACAAGGCCGCCGGTCAAGAATACATCGGCGAGAAAACGAACCTGCTGATTTTTACATTGGGTTTGGTAGCAAATGGTGCCTGGCGGCGGCTACACCCTGTTCTATAGAAAATATAGCAAACATGGATAAACTTAGAAAAAGTGTTTTTTGACAGTCTTATTGCGACTGTCAAAAAACACTTTTCTTTCCCATGGTACCAATTTGTTTAAGTACCTCCTTCACTCCTCAGCAATGTGTTTTTTAAACGATTATTAGAATTTTAATAAAACCTAAACATGAAAGTAAACTTATACATTTTGTTTGTTCTTGAAAATTGACAATAAATCCGATTTACTTATTAGAATGGTAGGCAAAATCACGGCTCATTGCCAAATTAATAATTTAGTAAATGTTTATAAATTTACAAATAGAAATTTTTACACCAATTTCTTTATTAAATTGGTAAATTATTCATTAGTTTCTAAATTAGTAAATTGCATTAGTTTTTAGAATATTGTAAATATAAAATTATTCTTGTAAATCAGTCAGTTAAGTGCCATACGTGATACAAGCTTGGTTCATCTTATCGAGACATGACTGACTGGGCAGAAGATTTTCCCGCAGTAGGTTGCCATTACTTTCACTGGTAGACTGGTTGCCAACCAAAGCTATAGAACTCAATTTGTCTCGATATTTAACCCATAACTGGAGGGAGAAGCGACGAATTCATACTTCTCTCAAGGGTATTTGCTTGTATGTAAATGCAACTGAAATTCGAATTCGGTTCTCCGAACCGATATTCACTGCACCAGCCACACACTATTAGATTGCTTATTTACAAGAATGTGTTTTAATAGTTTTTCTAAATTCTCAAGAACGAAAATGTATACATTTTCATGTTGAGGTTTTATTCCATTGATGGCGGAACGGGGCTTGGGAGGATAGATAAATGTTAATGGGGACAGGGGCAAGTGGAAATTTATGATCACTTACGTCCCGAAGGGACACGGCACATAAAGAATAATTCTTTAAAACAATATAAACATTGCCGAAATGTGAAGGTAGTTAAAATAAAAGCAGTGTCGTGGGATAAAACGTCTTTTTGACACTACATATTGTGGTCACATTTATCCGTTTGCTGGAAATGTTTAACGAATTATAGCAAGAGATATCTACATTGGCAACACCCAATATTCTATTTTTGAGAAGCAAAAACAGGTTATCATTTGTACTAGAGAAAATCTCTCAATCTACGCTCTCTAAATTTGTAAACTCTGAAAGATCATGCCATTCACGTGATGAAGGCCAAAAGGTTTAGTCACATAGTATTTCTTTTTCTAAATGCTTTCTATATATATATATATATATATATATGGCTCACAAAAAGGAAAAAAAAAGTTAGATTGTGCGCGCACACATATATATATATATATATATATATATATATATATATATATATAAAATTTTTTTTGTGAGACTAATGGGGTGATGGTTAAGGTTTATTTGGTTCGGCCTTGTCAGACTTAACTGAACTTCTTAAAAGTTTTATCCAGAATTATCAGAAAGTTGTTCGTCGGTAGGTTGGAATATGTGGAATAATGTAAGAATAAAATATACATTTTTCATGTTAAAGTAGAAATTAAAAGGAGGAATAACAAGAATTCGTAGAAATTAATGTCCAATGATAAAGTTAAGGTATCAAGATTTGTAGATAAATGTTCCCGTTACATTTTATCTTGTCGTTTATGCTGCTTCCATGTGTGATTGACACTGACCGGGGCCTTTTATAGTATTCAAATTTTTGCCCTGACTCGCAAAGTCCTCAAGTCTTGCAAGTCGCTCTCATTGGTCAAAAATTAATTTAACACCTATTTGCAAAATCTGGTTTCGATTTTTTCTTTTAAGCACATGGTCAATTCTTTCTTTCTTTTAATTGGGAAAAACCAGGATTTCACACATCATTGTGAATTTTTGTAAAAGTGAAAAAGGTTGTTTTTAATTCTTAATTTCTTATCCCTACAAGCCATTTCTTTCAGAGTGAATATCTCTCCACATCTTCCTGTCTCTTGTTGCTTTTAAGTAACTTTTGGCTCTTTCTCATTGTTCTTTGTTCCATTCCCTCACTTTTCTTGCCTTCTATATTCCCTTTGAGTGTTAAATTCTCTAAACCCATTTCTCTCTTTATGCATTCCACATCTGAACTGTCCTTTTCTGATTGCAAGTTGCGTTGAATTTTTGTGCTGTACCAGTTTTTATAACGCATGCACATACACACGGGTCTAAAGATTGGATGAATATACTTTTAAAGTGACAATTTTATTACTTAAATAGACGGGCGTCTAATTCAAAAGATTATGCATGAGTTTGATGTAAGGATGAACATAGTTTCTACTTGTTTGTAAACTTACTTTTTGAAATTACTTAGAAATCTTCTACAAAATCTGAACTTAACGTTTTCACATTTAATTATATCACGACTTTCTCCGATAATTAATACCCAGATTCAGTCAGTCAGTTAAGTGCCATGCGCGATACACGCTTGGGCGATCATGTCTCGACAGACATGACTGACTGGGCAGAAGATTATCCCGCAGTAGGTTGCCATTGCTTTCTGCGGTAGACTGGTTGCCGACCAAGGCTATAGAACCCAATCTGTCCTATTATTTAACCCATAACTGGAGTGGAGGGAAGAGACGGATTAATACCTTTCCCAAGGGTATTTTCGCGTAAGTGAATGCAAGGAATTCAACTGGAATTCGAACTCGGTTCCCCGATTTCTCGTTCCGAGCTCATATCCACTGCGCCACAACGCACATCCGCCCAGATTAAGGATGAAATTAACTCCAGCCAAGTACTCCTTAATTTGTCGCCATGAGGACGCCCACGAGACCTATCTAACGAGTTATAAAAACTCGCGAGATGAGTCGAATATTACTGCCTGACGCCCAGTGACGAACTCGGGAGTCACATCCAACTTATTACCAGTGATTCCAGAGACAACAAAATGCACAGCCGCACCCGGTTACTATACCTTAAAGCACAAGAAACGCTCCATATAAATACAACAGCAACACGGAAAGACTCCCTTTCGAAGGGAAGTATTGTTTGTTTTACTATCCCATTGGAACTTTGGGCACGTCGAGGTGGTGTAATACTTGGCAAGCTTGTATCGCTAGAGCTTGTTCGAACTGAATAGCGAGTTCTCTTTTGACTCTCGTGCAACATTTATACTAAATGTCCTTTTTAAAAATGTTTCAAGGTTAATTTAAGTTATTGACAATAGAAGTTAAAGGTTTTCATGTCTAATGTCTATTATCTTATCAATCTTATTGGCCTAAAATTTCATCACACAATACGCTAATTTTTTGCGGTAGACTAGTTGCCAATCTGTCCAGCTACCCATAGCTGGAGGGAAAAAGAGATGGATTAGTATTTGCTCGTAACTGAATGCAATGAATTCAACTGGAATTCGAACCCGGCTCTCGGAGTTCTAATACTAAGAAAATATCCATAACATCACAATGCATATTCCGTAACAGGTTATTTTGAAAGAAACTTATAATTCGCCACCCAATTCTCCTGTTTCGGGTGTGCTGTTTCCTCTTACCCCGAAACATTAACGGATAATAAAAGAACCATGATCGCATGCGTCCTGGAGAGACATGGCATTTGAAATAAATTCTCAATAAGTCAAATTCAGATTCACCAAAAATACAGGTTTGAGAAATGTGACATGTCTAAATTTAACAAGATCTATATTTTATCCAATTCTTATGAGGCTTTGAATTGCTATCCGTTCCTCGCAGAATTTTGATCCCGTGAGGATTCATCGATGTTAATAATTATGACTTTATTATTATTTAAAACCCCCCCCCCCTCCTAGATGACTTCCAGTTATTTCAGGGGATTTACCGTACTCGCCACACTTGGCAATGCAGTTTAGGGAAGACTATTTAAGACATAACTGGTTTGTTTGTGTAGGTGGCCGTTGTTTCATAGGAGCTCTTCCGCCATTTTCAAAGGTCTTGTTTTTGGTCATGCAGAGTGCCTACACCACTCTCCTCACTCTTTCACCCAGCTGGGGCGCCGGTTTAGTCGCCGACAACCCAACCCGTGGCAGGTAGTACTAGATTATGTGGTAGCAGATATAGTCTGACCTGAAGCTTACAGCACCTGGTTTTCCCAAGCGGTTACCTATCTTAATACTGACCAAGATCGACGTTGCTTAACTTCGGTGTTTCAACGTGAAGTAGCTATAATTATATACGGTGTCTATCCTTAATAGACTATGCCAAAGCAAAAGTGCGCCACATAGAACTGTTGGAACTGCTAGGTAATCTTGACACATTTGGAAGGATATCCGAAGGCGAACTGGCATGGCGTGGCGAAAGAAGCATTCCAGAAGTTGAGTAAAGTATTAAGAAACAGGACAATTTCACTAGAAACAAAGAGGAGAATACTGGATTGCTATGTGATGTCGGTTCTTCAATATGGCAGTGAATGTTGGACAATATCTTCGAAGATCAAGGGAAAACTTGAAGCAGCTGAAATGTGGTTCTACAGAAGGATGCTGTGGATATCATGGACTGAGCATGTGAGCAATGACGAGGTTTTTGGAAAGGATGGAAACGAAAAGGAAATTAATACTGAGCATCAGGAAGAGACAAAGTTCCTGGGACATGCAATGAGGAAGGTGGGATTGGAGAACCTGTTACTAACAGGTCAGATAAAGGGTGGGGAAAGCAGCGGATAACATATTTGAAGGACATGATCAGGTGGATGATGGAACGAGGGTTGCATGGGGCAACAGGAGAAAGCGCGCTGAGAGCCACCAGGGACAGGGAGATGTGGAAAGCCATGATCGCCTACGTCTTGAAAGGACATGGCACATAAAAGAATTAGAATAATTAAGAACCTATACTTGTAGCAAATCGTCTGCACACAGATAGAAACTGATTTCAGCAAATATACAAAAATAGAAAAGTGCGTATAAGTCTTCTAATCAGATTTATTCAATCTTTTTACAGTGTGGTGATTTTGAGAGAATTAGAATTTGTCAGAATTCATTAGCGGCCACAGTCTTATTAGATATGCAGATAACATGGTGTGGATAGCAGACAGAAGAATAAGTTACAGTAATTCTTACAAAAGGTAGTAAAAGAAAGCGATAAGGACTATGCATCAGTTGTGGGCACCTCGGCGTGGTGTAATGGTTAGCAAGTTTGTCTCGCTAGAACATATTACACCTGAGTAGTGAGTTCAATCCTCACTGGGTACCCCATATATTAGGCCTTGTGCCACATCTAAGCGGTGCTTAGTAAATCAACTATGCATCAGTTGTAAGAGAATATATGGTTGTCAGTAAAAAAAAAAAAACCCAACGTACAAATTACAACTTGGAGATGTCAAAAATCAAGCAAGTAAAAAAGTTTAAATATATAGAAAATGAAAGGCGAAAAGTGCAACATCGAAATACGAGGCATTGATATGGTGAAAGGTGCCTCTCAGAAGCTCAGCAAAATACTAAGAAACAGGAAAATCTAGTTAGTTAGAACCTGTCTTATCACAGATGAATAAGGCTTCAGGTAATTGAAATTTAGTTATACAGAAGGATGCTGAGAATATCAGACTGAACATGTAAGCAACATCGATATTTAAAATGGAAATAAGACCCATATACTAACAACCTAGTTGAAATTTCTAGTTTGCATAATGAAGAAAGAGGGCTTCGAGAATTCAGTACTCACTTGGCATATTGAAAGCAAGAGTTACAGAGGAAAAGAGCGAATAAATGACGTGTCGAGTTTGTGTAAATGATTTGCAGAAAGTGGTTCTCTTAGGGGAAATAGCAGTCTAAATTTATTAAGAACTATAAAGAAAATTGTGGGGAACCATGTCCGGAAGGGACACCGCACTTAAAAGAAACTTCAGTTGCATCCTTTTCAAACGTTTTAGTGAGAACAGCTGGTTCTTCTCTGGCCTTCACTAGATGGGCTTTAAGTGGTGCTTTCGGTATAAGGTCAAACCTTAGGAGAATGAGTGTTGTGAGATACAATGCTTTGTCAAGTCTGCCTTCTTAGCCTTAATGACAGCACTCTAAAGTTTATTTGACCAAAAAGCTTGAAGTAATAACGAAAGATTTCCTGTAGAAGTAATTACAAGTTGACCAGGCCGCAAATGTCATATTGTTCAGTATCTCACCCGTTACACCCAATGGTGGGTCGGGCAGCAACTTTTTGTTACTGTAACAAACTTTTTTATGGGGCAGTGTTGTTAGTCCTGCGCCCAATCCCCAAACCTGGTGGACCATTCTTCGTCCCTACGTTTTCAGCACCTGGTATTTCCAACCGGTCACCCATCTAAGTACTGACCAGTTTCGATGTTGCTTAACTTCGGTGATCGGCCGAGAACCGGTGTGTTCAACACAATATAGCCGTAGACATGATATTGTTAATTTAGTATAAAGTTGCAATCAATGCCATAGCGTTGAACAAACTATTAACTTTAATTTCTGTGTTATGTACATTTTAAATCGGTGAAAATGTTACTTCCTTTAATAGAAAAGTTAAAAAAATCAAAGTTCAATTCACGGTTAGGTATACAATTTGGTTTATAAAACCCTGTACTCAAATCTGATTACATTTTAACCATTTCCACTACTGGCGTCAGCGTGGTTTAAACAAATTCCTTAGGGTGCTAAGTTTTAGATCAGTGGATACCAATTGTATTTCAGCGCTAATTTCATGATCAGTAAATCTAATTTTTTCAGTGTTAATGCTATTAATCAGAGAAAAGCTCATTTAGTGTATCCGTTAAGTGCCATATGTGACACACGCTTGGGCGATCATGTCGCGAAAGAGGCATGACTGACTGAGCAGAAGATTATCCCGCAGTAGGCTGCCATCGCTTTCTGCGGTAGACTGGTTGTCAGCCTAGGCTATAGAACCCAACCTGTTCTATTATTTAACCCATAACTGGAGGAAACAGACGGATTAATACCTTTCACAAGTGTATTTGCGCGTATGTGAATGAAAGGTAGTCGACTAGAATTCGAACTCTGCACCCCGACTTCTCATTCCGAGATGATATCCACTGCACCACAACGCACATCCGATTTGGTGTATGTCTCTAAAAAAAAGAAGAAATAAGATCAGTTGAAAATCCTATACGCTTTGCTTATCTAAAAAAGAAACAAAAGCAACTTTTTGTTTAAAATCGGCGAATTTTTATAACTCAATAACCTGTCAATCAATGTCAATAGATATTTGACTTTTATTTTACAGGGAAAATCAAAGTAGTCGCTTCTAAAATAGGGAAAGTTTTCATGCATTGATCTATCGCTGGTCTGAATTCGCAATACGTTGTACGATGCTGAAAAGGCATTTTATGAAACGAGAAGAGATTTTAAGAACCTAATTCAAGAAAATGGAACTCAACCCTACAAAAGGTTTTCTATCAATATATTATCAATAAAGGTAATTTTACTCATTTAAAAAATGGAAACTCATTAAAAATGTCAACTTAGGCCCTTTTTAGAACCAAATAGGTATATTTTTTTATGCATATTATCTTCCTACATTATTTTACTGGGATAAGTTGGGACAAATACTAGCGAAGGTTGTTACAACATAACAAGTAGCCCCACTTTCAATTGTCTAACCGAGCCAAACAATTTACGTTTTATTCCAAATAAAAAGGTTCTCATAGAAAATGTCATTTCCACTTCTAACATAAGCCGCATTATTATGAAACGTATAGCATGAACGTGAAAAAAGTCACTTGCCAGCCGGTAATACTTTTTTGGTACGCCAAATTTCAGTCCGCCATTTTGGTACGCCAAAATTTGTTAGGTATCATGTGACGTATCCAAATTTTTTTTTTCTACCGGAAAAAAATAAAATTTATTTTTACAAGTATGTTTGTACAATATACATTCATCTAGCGAATAGACATGAAATTAGATACAAAAACTACTATAATTATTTTAAAATTCCTTCTTAATATGTCCATATTCCAGTATAACAAAAATGAAATGTCGTTCTGGCGTACCGAAAAAATATTTTTTCTAAAGAATAAAACCGAATAAAAATTATTTTTATGAGAATCTTTATTCCTTTATCTAGCGAATAAACATAAAATTACATATGAAGTTCAACTTTATTTTTAATTTCCAAGTAAATACTACTAAAATTAAACGATGAAAGTAAAATAGTTTCAAGACACGGGATCAGAGGTGAAGTTTTTAAAATATTTATCAAAAAAAGTTTCGGTACGCCAGAATGACACAACACACAAACATTTGTCCATTTTTATTATACTGGATATGGACATATTAAGATGGAATTTAAAGTAAAGTAGTCTTTCATGTGTAATTTTATGTTTATTCGATAGATAAATGAATAAAGATTCTCATAAAAATAATTTTTATTCATTTTTCTTTACAAAAGATATTTTTTTCGGTACGCCAGAACATTTCATTTTTATTATACTGGAATATGGACATATTAAGAAGGAATTTAAAAATAATTATAGTAGTTTTTGTATTTAATTTCATGTCTATTCGCTAGATGAATGTATATTGTACAAACATACTTGTAAAAATAAATTTTATTCATTTTTTTTTTTCCTGTAGAAAAAAAAATTGGTTACGTCACATGATACCAAACAAATCTTGACGTACCAAAAAAGTATTACCCCTTGTCAGCGTAAATTGGTTTCGTAAAACTTCATATTTACAGAACACGCCATTAGACTCAAACCGGGAAAAAAATCTCGGAAGCCTTTCTTTTCAAAATGAAGATAAGAGGCGCCATCAAGTGGTGGAAAGAAAAATTACAGGAAATGTTTTAACCAACTCTATTTACTAAGCCGGTCCCGATTTCCCTTAATACACTCCCCTCCTCTTTAGTAAACCTTTTCCCTATGAACAGTAGGGCCACAATGTCCTAGACTGGTTTCCAAGCAAGAATAAAGAGCTCAGTCTGTTTTCTCTATATAGAAGAGAATTCTAACAAAAACGCAACGAACACGACCGAACTCACCACGTTCTATTTCCGAACCATTACACTACTCGCACATCCTTGCTACTAAATACTAATATATATACATATACATACACACACACACTTGTTTATCTTAATGTAGTAGCTGTTTGTTTAACAATTTGGGTGAAAAAAAAGTATGTAAGTATTCAAATGTAAAAATGAATTTTTAAAATGTGTGTGTGAATACACATGTATAAAAATATTTAGGTGTTAATAAGTGTTCAATGTAGTATAAAGAGCTATTAATATTTTAATAAATCCAATCCGTGGTGGACTGGGGTACGAAATGGCTCGTTTTATTTATTTGTAAAATACAAATTCTGGCTCAAGGCCGAAAAATGGGAGGGGGAACAAAACTTGGGGTGGTCTTCAGATACTCTATCCTATACCTAGCTAATCAGATTCACGACCCATACATCCGTTAAAATGATTCTCATTCACCATAAGAATTTGTCCATCAACACTCATACTTATCTAGCACCAAAATACCGCGAAACATACCGGGGACCTACAAAACGCCCCAAATGTACATAAAAATTTGTGACTATTTACAAATATAATACAAAAATAACTTTAAAAATTTGTACATGAAATGATATGATGGGAGGGGGTTATGAAGAAACAAAAAATCCCCAAAACAAAAACAATTTGAAATAAGAACATATACATAGTGTTAGTAAGACCCAAACACACCCTCGTAATTAAAGAGGCCGCTGTATTCTGCCTTGAAAGACAAAATCAAGAAGCTCTCTTTCTAAGGGGAATGGAGAAGCAGGGTACAAAATAACTTGGACTGGAGAATATATAAGGCTGACCCAGCCGAGAATGAAACGGGACAAAATAACGATGGACAATGGGGATCTCGAACTGGATCATAACAAAAGCAATGGAGCCGGGAACAGGCCGGGACTAACACAATCACTCACATTAACTAGGTATACAAAAGAATACTAACCTTAACCGCGGGAGGGGTTCCAGAGGAATCCACCCCGATGCGACTAGCAGAGCTAAAAGAGAAAATCAAGGCTAGCCCCGGTCACGCGAACCAGGCTCGCTGCATATATCCACCTTTTGCCAAAGTCTGTCGGGTGCAGCCGTTTCCGTTCAGTTCTAATCTTCATTTTGAGCTGGTGCTCAAAATATCGGATTAGATCCTGATCCGAAAGACGACCTCCTAGCAAGACTTCCTCCAGACGCGTCATCCAAATCACCATTCTAGCCGTGGCCAGTAGCGACAGAAACACCATCCGCTTCACTCCAGAGTACGGGGGCGACACATTGTCCACAGCGTATGCGCGATCAATGAGCACAAGCTCCCGCGGCGCGATACGAGCAGTCAACTCGCCGACACGCTCCCACAACGGGCGAACGCGCGAACAATGGAAGAAGGCGTGCGCAGACGTCTCCTTAATTCCAAGGTTGCAACGTTCACAATCTGGCAAATCCGCCAGGCCCATTGCGAAACGCTTGTCATTGAGCGACAAACCATTCCGAGCCAATCGCCAGGTCAGAGAAAACTCAGAGTTGCTGAGCCAATCCGCACCTGGCGCCCAAGACCAATGAGAGCGGTACTCCACTCTCGACATGCCGAGCTTACTCCACAGCTTATCCTTCACGGCACCCTCCACTAATCCCCGATAGAAGATTTTCCTCGGCTGTGAAAGGTCACTGGACCGTGGAATGGCCTGCAAGGCCGCCAGACATTCGAGCAGGAATTTCGGTCGCACCCAAGGCCTGACGGTCAGCCATAGGGTCGGGGGAGTGATGGTAAGGCAAGGGAACATGTCCCTCACTACCCCCGCAAGCAACCGATCTTCCTCCAACGCGCGCCTGAGAAATGCCAACCTCGAAGCGAGCACGTGGCTCCTCAAGTGTGGCATCCCCAGACCCCCTTGACACGGACGGAGGCAACAGACTCCTTTGTCGACCATGTGTTTGCGTCCTCTCCACAGACAGGAGAATAGCAAACGCTCGAGCGCCTTCTCATGATCGTCACAAAGGGGAAGTACTGACAGCCGGTAAAGGATCATGGGAAAGAGGTATGTGTTACACACCTCCGCCAAGCCCTTCACGGAGAGACCCCGTCGACGCCAAATCTTGACCGACGCGCCGACCTTTGCCAGTACTTCAGACCAGTTTTTCTCCAGCTGTAAGTCCGGACCGAACCAAACTCCGAGGATTTTGACCGGCCCGTCCGTCCAGCTGAAGGGCCCCGGGAGGGAAACACCCTTCCAGGCACCTAACCGCAAGCCGGATGACTTGTCGCAGTTAATTCTGGCCCCTGTCACCTTCTCGTACCGTACAAGCGCCTGCTGTACCGCCTCTATGTCCCTGCGGGAGGACACAAAGGTCGTTACGTCATCGGCGTACGCGGAAACCCTGGCTCGAGCTCCACCAGGGACAGCAATTCCACGCAGGACCGGACTGCCCGTCTCGTCCCTTAGCCGGCGAAGGAGGGGCTCCAACGCCAGGACATAAAGGAGAGAAGACAGTGGACAACCCTGTCGGACCGACCTAGACAGCGCGAAAGCGCCCGACAGCTTCCCGTTCACCTGTACCACAGCTTTGGGGGAGCGATACAGAAGGCTAATCCAGCGGCTGAAGTCGGGTTTGAATCCGGCGGCCTGCAGGACAGCAGCCAGGTAGCCATGGTCAATCCTATCAAATGCCTTGGACTGATCCAAATTGATCAGCGCGGCCTCATCGTCGTCTTCTACACCCTCTATGATCGTGCGAATCAAGTGCAGGTTGCTCTGAATTGTTCGTCCCTTCACAGAACAAGTCTGATCCGGTTCCAACAGAGACTCGGCAACTAGCTGCAAGCGGTTCGTCAGGATCTTGGCCAAAATCTTTAACTCTGTGTTTAGCAGAGTTATGGGCCTTTAATCGTCTAGTTCCCTCCCAACCTTCTTGCCTTTTCTCAACAGCGTGATCACGCCCCTGGTGATCCGACCGGGGATGGACCCCTGCCGAAACCAGTGGTTGAACACGACAGCCAAGAGCGGGACAAAAAGGTGCGACATCCTCAAGTACAATTCATAGGGCAAACCATCCAAACCTGGCGACTTGCCACTGCCGACCTTCTTCAAAGCCACGTAGATTTCGTCCTCCGTAATCTCCCCTTCGCAGCTAGCCGCTTCAGCCGGCAAAAGCCGGGGAAAGTCAGCCAAATAGCTGCGAAACTCCTCGTCACGGAGACCAGGCTCCTTGGTAAATCGGTGTTCGAAATGCTGCCGGAACGCCTCGCACATGTCGTCAGTGGACCTAAGGAGATGTCCCTCCGGGTCGCGCACCTCTCGAATGTACCGGTCGCCGGCATGGCGAATTTCTTCCTTGCGCAGTTCTGCGCCCATGTTCACAGCTTCGGAAGACATCTTGCTTAACTTAGCCCTAATTACCTGGCCCATGTAGCGCCCGCTAGTCGAGCGCTCCAGGGCCTCCCTG
The DNA here is from genome assembly GCA_037127315.1 of Ascarosepion bandense. Classification (NCBI taxonomy): domain Eukaryota; kingdom Metazoa; phylum Mollusca; class Cephalopoda; order Sepiida; family Sepiidae; genus Ascarosepion; species Ascarosepion bandense. Next base: position 1,435,712 of record JBBBDQ010001851.1, read on the forward strand.
GCTAAGGCTATCTCTAGGGGATCCCCGCCAGCCTCCGCCCGGGCGAAATTAGCACTAAGTGTCTTTGCCTTCGCAGCCTTATCTAGGTTGAGCCGTTGGCTGTATCGGGTGGCGAAAGACCTAATGGTGTCCTTAAGGTTAACCCACCACTTACTCCCAATGACTCGCCCAATTAACGCCCTCTGAACTAGTCTTGTCAGCTGGTCACGAAAGTCCCGCCTGTCCAGTAAGGACTGATTGAACTTCCAATAACCAGCCAACCTAGGCCTAAAGTCTAACACCACCCGGGCACAAACGAGTTTGTGGTCCGTGTAGCCTAACCAGTGGAACGTTGGACATTCTAAGAAGTCTATGTCGGCCACTCTCACCAACATCCTATCCAGGTACGAGGATACCCGGGTAGAAGGCCAATTAAGCGCCCACGTCCACATGCTCCCTTCCGGATGATCGACCCGGTATCTATCGACGAGACCAAATTCGTCGATCAGATCAACCAGGCTACGATCATCATTCCTCCCGCTAGCGCCCCTTCCTCTATCCCATTTGGGGGTTAGGATGGCATTCCAGTCCCCAACTAAGATTAGCCGTGTTGAATCCACCATAAAGGGCTCCAACAGCCGAAAGAAAGAGACTCGCTCACCTTGAACATTGGGCGCATAAACCGCAATCAGCCGGAACGACTTGCTTTTCACTGCAATATCGGCCACGATCAGCCGGCCCTCGGCACCGACATGGACAAGGTCAATCCTCGCGTCCAGGGTACGCTTGACCAGCAAAGAAACACCTCTGGCCTGCCGGCTCCCATATGCTGAATAGACGACAAAATCGTTAGACAGCACACACGAGTCGACATCGCAAACAAAGTGAGTCTCTTGGATCGCGGCCACATCCACGCCGAAGGACAAGAGGTCACGAAGCAGGCGAGCCGCCTTACCCCGATCCCTCAGGCCCTTTGCATTTAAACTGGCTATCTTGATAGACATCTTTTTAAACCTGTAAAATATAAAGAAGAAACGCATGTATCAACTTTAAACATGGGCACATACCGGGTAAAAATCATTGGGAGAAAGGACCCCGACGGACTGTCCAAGGGAACCAGTTCCTATATCGGACGTAACCCGTCCGTCATGGACAATACCGCCAACGTCCGTGGGGTATGTTAATTTTACCACCCTATACAGACAGGGGTGGAGCAAAACTGGGAGACGCCCGGCACAATTTTTGGCCATTTTACGTAATTCCGGAGTCCCACTCCTCACCATATCAATGTTCGGATAGAGTTTATTAGCAGCCTCCACATGATCCCATACTCTGAGATTTCCTCCTGTGGTTCTTATAAGGGTAATTACCCCCGGGGCCTCAGGGAAATTAAAAGGGTCCTCCGAGGATTTCCCGTTCACTTCCTTAAGCTTTAGGAGTGGCTTTAAAAGTGCACGCCTTTGTGCACTCCACTCCTTTACAATTTCCTTTGAGTCAATTTTCATTAGGGCTTCGCCCTTTGGTAAAGATTTTTTTCTTTTTGGGCTGGGAAGCCGTAGGAGAAGGGGAGGGAGTGGGGGTAAGTGATTTCCTTGGTGAAAGGGGGGTCAGCTTGAAGGCCGGGGATTGGGTAAGGGAAAGATGTTTGCTTGATTTAAGTGGGGAAGTTGGGAGGCTGCTTGCCTTTTTGGCGTAGGTCTCCTTCGGTCTCTCCGGAGACACGGGCAAAGAGACGGCTGCATGTTTCATCCTGCTGCTGCTGCTGCTGCAGCTCTTCCTTTGCATTTTTGGGATGCACTCCTCCTCCTCCTCCTCTCTCGTCCTGCACCTCTTCAGTGATGATGCCCTGGGCTCCTGTGAATCCACCACCATGTCTTCTTGCAGGGAATCCATGACCTTTCCCTGGGGGACATCCTGCTTAGCTGGCGGCGGCGGAGGTGTTTTAGTTCTCTTCTGGGGAGACCCCTTTTCCTTGGGAGTGGGCGATGGAGCATGTGATGGTAGTGGAGATTTGCTGGAGTGATTCTCCACCGACGGCTGGCTTTTGGACTTGGCACCCTTCTTGCCAACCGTCTTCCACTCCCCTTCCTTTGGTCCTGCGGCGCTCGTCTTGGGTTCAGTTGGTTTCTCCGTTTTCTCTGCTGTCGTGGGCTGTGGAGGCTGGGCCTTCGACGCCGGATTCTTATTGGGACACGCCTTGGCCACATGGTCAGCTCCTCCACAGACCCAACAAAAGGGTTTCCTCCCCTCGACAATTACAAAGATGGCTCTTTTTCTGCAGGTGATAATGTTTGGTATCTCGTCCAATTTTTCCTTGGATGCCGTCACCTGCAGAGTCACATCTCCTGTCTGGTATCCCCGCTTTGACAGAATCGCAGACACCTCCGCCACCTTGCCGTACTGGGTAAAAAACGCCCCAATATGGTCTAAACAGATGTCCATGGGCACACCATGCAGCGTGATTTTGGCTTTGCGTGTGCCCATGTATTCCGTCTGCATAAGGAGCGTCTTGGTCTTCAAGGTCATTCCTACCAGATTCCTTGCCTCTTCCTCCGTGCCAAGCAGGATGTCCCACATGGCGTGACTTCTTCTGGCCACCATTTTAGCTCTAATCTTGAGGGCTCCAATTGCCTCCTCCACCACATCCCTGCTGACCCCAACGAATTTGTGGCTTTTAAGATCCTTGGTCAGCAGGGAGAGGATCCTGGGCTCAATGCTACTCAGACTTTCGGGAACCGAGAAGAGCTCCGTACCGGAAATAAATTGCGCATACTTGTCTTTGACTGCCTCGTAGTACGAGGAGTCCTTCGCTACTTTCTTGACTGTCCCTCCTTTCCATGCTGTGCCGGAGGGAACTGGAGATGCTGGACTCGGCTGCTCATCCCTCTTCGAGGTGGAGGAAGTTGGCGATGCTGGTTGTCCCGCGGCCACTGAAGCTCCTGCGGTTACTGGAACTTCTGGTACACCAAACGTCATTGGAACTTCTGTTGAGGGGGGAGTTGCAGTGGCTGGCGGCAGCTGCCAATCCCCCTCTCTCCCTCCCACCGAGGCCGAGGTGGGAGGAACGATCTCATCAGGCCTATCAGAGGACATTGCCTCTTGAGAGGCCGAGCGCGAGACACCTGCCTCCGGTGTTTCGCGTCCTTTGCAGGTCACTACTTTACACGACCCAAGCTATGAACTTGGGCGGAGCACAAAATGTCACACTAAACCAAAGTAATAGTAAGTATCACGAAAGAACAGATACTACACTTTGATCTTAGGCAAAAAAAAACCACGTAACGCAGATTTGGGTACGAAATGGCTTGTTTTATTTATTTTGTATATACAAAATTGTGGCTCAAGGCCGAAAAAAGGGGAAGGGGGAAAAAAACTTGGGTTGGTCTTCAGCTACTCTATCCTATACCTAGCTAATCAGATTCACGACCCTTACATACGTTACAATTTTCTCATTCACCATAAAAATTTGTCCATCAACACTCTTACTTATCGTCCACCAAAATACCGCAAACACATACCGGGGACCTACAAAACGCCCCAAATGTACATAAAAATTTGTTACTATTTACAAATATAATACAAAAATAACTTTAAAAATTGTACATGAAATGATATGATGGGAAGGGGGTATGAAGAAACAAAAATCCCCAAAACAAAAACAATTACAAATGAATCAATATACAAGGTGTTAGTAAGACCCAAACACACCCACATAATTAAAGAGGCCGCTGTATTCTGTCTTAAAAGACAAAATCAAGAGGCACTCTTTCTAAGGGGAATGGAGAAGCAGGGAACAAAAATAAATAGGACTGGAGAATCTGTAAGGCTGACCCAGCCGAGAATGAAAACGGGACAAAATAATAATGGACAATGGGGATCTCGAACTGGATCATAACAAAAGCAATGGAGCCGGGAACAGGCTAGGACAAACACACTCACTCACATTAACTAGGTACACAAAAGAATACTTTACCTTAACCGCGGGAGGGGTTCCAAAGGAATCCACCCCGATGCGAGCAGCAGATCTAAAAAAGAAAATCAAGGCTAGCCCCGGTCACACGAACCAGGCTCGCTGCAATTATCCACCTTTCGCTGAAATCTGTCGGGTGCAGCCGTTTCCGTTCAGTTCTAATCTTCATTTTGAGCTGATGCTCAAAATATCGGATTAGATCCTGATCCGAAAGACGGCCCCCCCGCAAGACTTCCTCCAGACGCGTCATCCAAATCACCATTCTAGCCGTGGCCAGTAGCGACAGAAACACCATCCGCTTCACTCCAGAGTACGGGGGCGACACATTGTCCACAGCGAATGCGCGATCAATGAGCACAAGCTCCCGCGGCGCGATACGAGCAGTCAACTCGCCGACACGCTCCCACAACGGGCGAACGCGCGAACAATGGAAGAAGGCGTGCGCAGACGTCTCCTTAATTCCAAGGTTGCAACGCTCACAATCTGGCAAATCCGCCAGGCCCATTGCGAAACGCTTGTCATTGAGCGACAAACCATTCCGAGCCAATCGCCAGGTCAGAGAAAACTCAGAGTTGCTGAGCCAATCCGCACCTGGCGCCCAAGACCAATGAGAGCGGTACTCCACTCTCGACATGCCGAGCTTACTCCACAGCTTATCCTTCACGGCACCCTCCACTAATCCCCGATAGAAGATTTTCCTCGGCTGTGAAAGGTCACTGGACCGTGGAATGGCCTGCAAGGCCGCCAGACATTCGAGCAGGAATTTCGGTCGCACCCAAGGCCTGACGGTCAGCCATAGGGTCGGGGGAGTGATGGTAAGGCAAGGGAACATGTCCCTCACTACCCCCGCAAGCAACCGATCTTCCTCCAACGCGCGCCTGAGAAATGCCAACCTCGAAGCGAGCACGTGGCTCCTCAAGTGTGGCATCCCCAGACCCCCTTGACACGGACGGAGGCAACAGACTCCTTTGTCGACCATGTGTTTGCGTCCTCTCCACAGACAGGAGAATAGCAAACGCTCGAGCGCCTTCTCATGATCGTCACAAAGGGGAAGTACTGACAGCCGGTAAAGGATCATGGGAAAGAGGTATGTGTTACACACCTCCGCCAAGCCCTTCACGGAGAGACCCCGTCGACGCCAAATCTTGACCGACGCGCCGACCTTTGCCAGTACTTCTGACCAGTTTTTCTCCAGCTGTAAGTCCGGACCGAACCAAACTCCGAGGATTTTGACCGGCCCGTCCGTCCAGCTGAAGGGCCCCGGGAGGGAAACACCCTTCCAGGCACCTAACCGCAAGCCGGATGACTTGTCGCGGTTAATTCTGGCCCCTGTCACCTTCTCGTACCGTTCAAGCGCCTGCTGTACCGCCTCTATGTCCCTGCGGGAGGACACAAAGGTCGTTACGTCATCGGCGTACGCGGAAACCCTGGCTCGAGCTCCGCCAGGGACTGCAATTCCACGCAGGACCGGACTGCCCGTCTCGTCCCTTAGCCGGCGAAGGAGGGGCTCCAACGCCAGGACATAAAGGAGAGAAGACAGTGGACAACCCTGTCGGACCGACCTAGACAGCGCGAAAGCGCCCGACAGCTTCCCGTTCACCTGTACCACAGCCTTGGGGGAGCGATACAGAAGGCTAATCCAGCGGCTGAAGTCGGGTTTGAATCCGGCGGCCTGCAGGACAGCAGCCAGGTAGCCATGGTCAATCCTATCAAAAGCCTTGGACTGATCTAAATTGATCAGCGCGGCCTCATCGTCGTCTTCTACACCCTCTATGATCGTGCGAATCAAGTGCAGGTTGCTCTGAATTGTTCGTCCCTTCACAGAACAAGTCTGATCCGGTTCCAACAGAGACTCGGCAACTAGCTGCAAGCGGTTCGTCAGGATCTTGGCCAAAATCTTTAACTCTGTGTTTAGCAGAGTTATGGGCCTGTAGTCATCTAGTTCCCTCCCAACCTTCTTGCCTTTTCTCAACAGCGTGATCACGCCCCTGGTGATCCGACCGGGGATGGACCCCTGCCGAAACCAGTGGTTGAACACGACAGCCAAGATCGGGACAAAAAGGTGCGACATCCTCAAGTACATTTCATAGGGCAAACCATCCAAACCTGGCGACTTGCCACTGCCGACCTTCTTCAAAGCCACGTAGATTTCGTCCTCCGTAATCTCCCCTTCGCAGCTAGCCGCTTCAGCCGGCAAAAGCCGGGGAAAGTCAGCCAAATAGCTGCGAAACTCCTCGTCACGGAGACCAGGCTCCTTGGTAAATCGGTGTTCGAAATGCTGCCGGAACGCCTCGCACATGTCGTCAGTGGACCTAAGGAGATGTCCCTCCGGGTCGCGCACCTCTCGAATGTACCGGTCGCCGGCTTGACGAATTTCTTCCTTGCGCAGTTCTGCGCCCATGTTCACAGCTTCGGAAGACATCTTGCTTAACTTAGCTCTAATTACCTGGCCCATGTAGCGCCCGCTAGTCGAGCGCTCCAGGGCCTCCCTGGCTAAGGCTATCTCTAGGGGATCCCCACCAGCCTCCGCCCGGGCGAAATTAGCACTAAGTGTCTTTGCCTCCGCAGCCTTATCTAGGTTGAGCCGTTGGCTATACCTGGTGGCGAAAGACCTAATGGAGTCCTTAAGGTTAACCCACCACTTACTCCCAATGACTCGCCCAATTAACGCCCTCTGAACTAGTCTTGTCAGCTGGTCACGAAAGTCCCGCCTGTCCAGTAAGGACTGATTGAACTTCCAATAACCAGCCAACCTAGGCCTAAAGTCTAACACCACCCGGGCACAAACGAGTTTGTGGTCCGAGTAGCCTAACCAGTGGAACGTTGGACATTCTAAGAAGTCTATGTCGGCTTCTCTCACTAACATCCTATCCAGGTACGCTGATACCCGGGTAGAAGGCCAACTACACGTCCACATGCTCCCATCCGGATGATCGACCCGGTATCTATCGACGAGACCAAATTCGCCGATCAGATCAACCAGGCTACGATCACCACTCCACCCGCTAGCGCCCCTTCCTCTATCCCATTTGGGGGTTAGGATGGCATTCCAGTCCCCAACTAAGATTAGCCGTGTTGAATGCACCATGAAGGGCTCCAACAGCCGAAAGAAAGAGACACGCTCACCTTGCACATTGGGTGCATAAACCACAATCAGCCGGAACGACTTGCTTTTCACTGCAATATCGGCCACGATCAGCCGGCCCTCGGCACCGACATGGACAAGGTCGATCCTCGCGTCCAGGGTACGCTTGACCAGCAAAGAAACACCTCTGGCCAGCCGGCTCCCATATGCTGAGTAGACGACAAAGTCGTTAGACAGCACACACGAGTCGACTTCGCAAACAAAGTGAGTCTCTTGGATCGCGGCCACATCCACGCCGAAGGACAGGAGGTCACGAAGCAGGCGAGCCGCCTTACCCCGATCCCTCAGGCCCCTCGCATTTATACTGGCTATCTTAATAGACATTCTTTAGACCTGAAACGAAACAACAAAGAAAAACATGCAACAAACGGCTCTACTCGCATACCGAGTAGAAATCTCGGGTAGTCGGGACCCCGACGGATTGTCCTAGGGACCCTGTACCTACATCGGACGTAATCCGTCCGTCTAGGACAATTCCGCCGACGTCCGTGGGGTAAGTGAGTTTTATCACCCTATATAAGCATGGGTGGATCAAAACCGGGAACCTCCCCGAACAATTTTTGCTCATTTTTCTGAGTTCTGGTGTGTTAGATGTCACCAACTTTAATTTTGGATGGTGTTTTTGGGCTTCTTCTAGATGGTCCCAGACCCGCAGGTTACCCCCGGTATTTCTTACGAGGGTAATGACTCCTGGGGCCTGGGGAAAGTTTGTTGGGTCTTCTGTGGACAAATCCTTCACTGTTGTCAGTTTGAGGAGTGGCTTCAATAGCTTTCGCCTTTGCGAAGACCACTCCTCTACAATGTTCTCATCCACTTTGAATAGTGCGTTGCCATGTGGGAGGGCTTTTTTCTTTTTTGGCCCGGCTGGGAGTGGGAATTGGAGTAGGGGAGGGCGTGGGTGTTGCGGAAGTCTGTTTTTTCAGGGGGGTTAAATCAAAGGTTAAGGACTGGGAAGCTTTGCGCGGGGAAGATGGCAGGCTTCTTACTTTGTCCGCATAAGTTTGTCTAACCGGCGAAACCGGTAAAGACGCACACTTGTCTCTGGTTTTCCGCCTTTCGGGGCTCCTGCTCCTCCTTCTGTTTTTGGACTTATCCTGTTGTCCCTCTTCCTCCTCTCTCGCGCGCTTCAAGGACGCTGCTCTCTCCACTTGCATCGGTTCCGCCGTGTCCTTTTTAGGGGCGGAACCCTTCTCCTGTTTGGCGGGCGAATTCCTGGGCGCCCCCTCTTTTTGTTTTGGGGGTGTTTTGACCGGTGGTGACGCTTTCGCCGGCGCTTTGGCTGGAGAAGGCGTTTTCGCCTTTTTCCTCGCCACCACCTGCCACTCGCCCTCTTTGCTGGCTGCTGGAACTGGCGTTGGCGAGGCTGGCTTGGCTACTTCCTTCACTGTCTGTGGCTGTTTGGCTGGTTGGGCCTTTGGGTGCGGATTCCTGGTCGGGCAGGCCTTAGCAACATGGTCCGCCGCCCCACAGACCCAACAGCACGGCTTCCTTCCTTCCACTATAACAAAAATGGCACGACTCCTGCAGGTGAGGATGTTGGGAATCTTGTCTATGTTTTCTTTCGACAGGGTCACCTGCAGGGTCATGTCTCCCGTTAAAAAGCCAGCCTTTGACCGTAGCGAGGAGACTTCTGACACCTTTCCAAAGTTTGCAAAAAAGGCGCCTATGTGGTCCTCTGCAATGTCCATGGGGACGCCATGCAGGGTTACCTTTACTTTACGGGCACCCATATATTCGGTATGGAACTGGAGAGTTTTGGTCTCCAGGACCACACCGACCAAACGCTTTGCTTCATCAGCCGTGCCCAGCAGGACGTCCCACATGGCATTGCTCCTCCTCGCCACGGCCCTAGCCTTGATGTTCAATGCCTTGATTGCCTCCTCGAATGAGTCTCTCGGCACTCCAATCAGCTTGTGAGTCTTTAAGTCCTTCGTGAACAGTGTAATGATCTTTGTTTCAATTTCAGCCAACTGTTCTGGCACCGAGACTAGCTCGGTGCCCTTAATGTAGTCGGCATACTTCGTCTTTATCCTTTCGTAATATTCCTCGTTCTTGATAATTTTTCCCCCTGTCCAACCAGAGGTTGAAGGTTTGGGGGATCCTGGTGCTGGTGCCGGGGGATTGTCCCGAGGTGGTAGATTCCAATCGCCCTCTTTTCCTCCCACCGACGCCATGGTGGGGGGAACACTCTCCTCTGACCTCTGTGAGGTCATTGCCTCGTAAGAGGCCACGAACGCACACACTGGACAACTGTCCTCCGGTATTTCGCAGCCTTCGCAGGCCACTACTTCTACTCAGCCACAAGCAATAAACTTGGGTGGAGAAACAGATAGTCACCGAAACACAAGCTATAGTAAACGCTACTAGGGAACAGATACTACACTTTGATCCTACCCAAAAAAAACCACGTAACGCAGATTTTGGGAGGGAATGGCTCGTTTTATTTATTCTGAGCATACAGAATTGTGGCTCAAGGCCAGAAAATGGGAGGGGGAACAAAACTTGGGGTGGTCTTCAATAACTCTATCCTATACCTAGCTAATCAGAATCACGACCCATACATACGTTACAATGATTCTCATTCACCATAAGAATTTGTCCATCAACACTCATACTTATCTAGCACCAAAATACCGCGAAACATACCGGGGGCCTACAAAACGCCCCAAATGTACATAAAAATTTGTTACTATTTACAAATATAATACAAAAATAACTTTAAAAATTGTACATGAAATGATATGATGGGAAGGGGGTATGAAGAAACAAAAATCCCCAAAACAAAAACAATTACAAATGAATCAATATACAAGGTGTTAGTAAGACCCAAACACACCCACATAATTAAAGAGGCCGCTGTATTCTGTCTTAAAAGACAAAATCAAGAGGCACTCTTTCTAAGGGGAATGGAGAAGCAGGGAACAAAAATAAATAGGACTGGAGAATCTGTAAGGCTGACCCAGCCGAGAATGAAAACGGGACAAAATAATAATGGACAATGGGGATCTCGAACTGGATCATAACAAAAGCAATGGAGCCGGGAACAGGCTAGGACAAACACACTCACTCACATTAACTAGGTACACAAAAGAATACTTTACCTTAACCGCGGGAGGGGTTCCAAAGGAATCCACCCCGATGCGAGCAGCAGATCTAAAAAAGAAAATCAAGGCTAGCCCCGGTCACACGAACCAGGCTCGCTGCAATTATCCACCTTTCGCTGAAATCTGTCGGGTGCAGCCGTTTCCGTTCAGTTCTAATCTTCATTTTGAGCTGATGCTCAAAATATCGGATTAGATCCTGATCCGAAAGACGGCCCCCCCGCAAGACTTCCTCCAGACGCGTCATCCAAATCACCATTCTAGCCGTGGCCAGTAGCGACAGAAACACCATCCGCTTCACTCCAGAGTACGGGGGCGACACATTGTCCACAGCGAATGCGCGATCAATGAGCACAAGCTCCCGCGGCGCGATACGAGCAGTCAACTCGCCGACACGCTCCCACAACGGGCGAACGCGCGAACAATGGAAGAAGGCGTGCGCAGACGTCTCCTTAATTCCAAGGTTGCAACGCTCACAATCTGGCAAATCCGCCAGGCCCATTGCGAAACGCTTGTCATTGAGCGACAAACCATTCCGAGCCAATCGCCAGGTCAGAGAAAACTCAGAGTTGCTGAGCCAATCCGCACCTGGCGCCCAAGACCAATGAGAGCGGTACTCCACTCTCGACATGCCGAGCTTACTCCACAGCTTATCCTTCACGGCACCCTCCACTAATCCCCGATAGAAGATTTTCCTCGGCTGTGAAAGGTCACTGGACCGTGGAATGGCCTGCAAGGCCGCCAGACATTCGAGCAGGAATTTCGGTCGCACCCAAGGCCTGACGGTCAGCCATAGGGTCGGGGGAGTGATGGTAAGGCAAGGGAACATGTCCCTCACTACCCCCGCAAGCAACCGATCTTCCTCCAACGCGCGCCTGAGAAATGCCAACCTCGAAGCGAGCACGTGGCTCCTCAAGTGTGGCATCCCCAGACCCCCTTGACACGGACGGAGGCAACAGACTCCTTTGTCGACCATGTGTTTGCGTCCTCTCCACAGACAGGAGAATAGCAAACGCTCGAGCGCCTTCTCATGATCGTCACAAAGGGGAAGTACTGACAGCCGGTAAAGGATCATGGGAAAGAGGTATGTGTTACACACCTCCGCCAAGCCCTTCACGGAGAGACCCCGTCGACGCCAAATCTTGACCGACGCGCCGACCTTTGCCAGTACTTCTGACCAGTTTTTCTCCAGCTGTAAGTCCGGACCGAACCAAACTCCGAGGATTTTGACCGGCCCGTCCGTCCAGCTGAAGGGCCCCGGGAGGGAAACACCCTTCCAGGCACCTAACCGCAAGCCGGATGACTTGTCGCGGTTAATTCTGGCCCCTGTCACCTTCTCGTACCGTTCAAGCGCCTGCTGTACCGCCTCTATGTCCCTGCGGGAGGACACAAAGGTCGTTACGTCATCGGCGTACGCGGAAACCCTGGCTCGAGCTCCGCCAGGGACTGCAATTCCACGCAGGACCGGACTGCCCGTCTCGTCCCTTAGCCGGCGAAGGAGGGGCTCCAACGCCAGGACATAAAGGAGAGAAGACAGTGGACAACCCTGTCGGACCGACCTAGACAGCGCGAAAGCGCCCGACAGCTTCCCGTTCACCTGTACCACAGCCTTGGGGGAGCGATACAGAAGGCTAATCCAGCGGCTGAAGTCGGGTTTGAATCCGGCGGCCTGCAGGACAGCAGCCAGGTAGCCATGGTCAATCCTATCAAAAGCCTTGGACTGATCTAAATTGATCAGCGCGGCCTCATCGTCGTCTTCTACACCCTCTATGATCGTGCGAATCAAGTGCAGGTTGCTCTGAATTGTTCGTCCCTTCACAGAACAAGTCTGATCCGGTTCCAACAGAGACTCGGCAACTAGCTGCAAGCGGTTCGTCAGGATCTTGGCCAAAATCTTTAACTCTGTGTTTAGCAGAGTTATGGGCCTGTAGTCATCTAGTTCCCTCCCAACCTTCTTGCCTTTTCTCAACAGCGTGATCACGCCCCTGGTGATCCGACCGGGGATGGACCCCTGCCGAAACCAGTGGTTGAACACGACAGCCAAGAGCGGGACGAAAAGGTGCGACATCCTCAAGTAGAATTCATAGGGCAAACCATCCAAACCTGGCGACTTGCCACTGTCGACCTTCTTCAAAGCCACGTAGATTTCGTCCTCCGTAATCTCCCCTTCGCAGCTAGCCGCTTCAGCCGGCAAAAGCCGGGGAAAGTCAGCCAAATAGCTGCGAAACTCCTCGTCACGGAGACCAGGCTCCTTGGTAAATCGGTGTTCGAAATGCTGCCGGAACGCCTCGCACATGTCGTCAGTGGACCTAAGGAGATGTCCCTCCGGGTCGCGCACCTCTCGAATGTACCGGTCGCCGGCATGGCGAATTTCTTCCTTGCGCAGTTCTGCGCCCATGTTCACAGCTTCGGAAGACATCTTGCTTAACTTAGCCCTAATTACCTGGCCCATGTAGCGCCCGCTAGTCGAGCGCTCCAGGGCCTCCCTGGCTAAGGCTATCTCTAGGGGATCCCCACCAGCCTCCGCCCGGGCGAAATTAGCACTAAGTGTCTTTGCCTCCGCAGCCTTATCTAGGTTGAGCCGTTGGCTATACCTGGTGGCGAAAGACCTAATGGAGTCCTTAAGGTTAACCCACCACTTACTCCCAATGACTCGCCCAATTAACGCCCTCTGAACTAGTCTTGTCAGCTGGTCACGAAAGTCCCGCCTGTCCAGTAAGGACTGATTGAACTTCCAATAACCAGCCAACCTAGGCCTAAAGTCTAACACCACCCGGGCACAAACGAGTTTGTGGTCCGAGTAGCCTAACCAGTGGAACGTTGGACATTCTAGGAAGTCTGTCGGCTTCTCTCACTAACATCCTATCCAGGTACGCAGATACCCGGGTAGAAGGCCAACTACGCGTCCACGTCCACATGCTCCCATCCGGATGATCGACCCGGTATCTATCGACGAGACCAAATTCGCCGATCAGATCAACCAGGCTACGATCACCACTCCACCCGCTAGCGCCCCTTCCTCTATCCCATTTGGGGGTTAGGACGGCATTCCAGTCCCCAACTAAGATTAGCCGTGTTGAATGCACCATGAAGGGCTCCAACAGCCGAAAGAAAGACACGCTCACCTTGAACATTGGGCGCATAAACCACAATCAGCCGGAACGACTTGCTTTTCACTGCAATATCGGCCACGATCAGCCGGCCCTCGGCACCGACATGGACAAGGTCAACCCTCGCGTCCAGGGTACGCTTGATCAGCAAAGAAACACCTCTGGCCAGCCGGCTCCCATATGCTGAATAGACGACAAAGTCGTTAGACAGCACACACGAGTCGACTTCGCAAACAAAGTGAGTCTCTTGGATCGCGGCCACATCCACGCCGAAGGACAAGAGGTCACGAAGCAGGCGAGCCGCCTTACCCCGATCCCTCAGGCCGTTCGCATTTATACTGGCTATCTTAATAGTCATTCTTTAGACCTGAAACGAAAAAACACAGAAAAACATGCAACAAACGGCTCTACTCGCATACCGGGTAGAAATCTCGGGTAGACGGGACCCCGACGGACTGTCCTAGGGACCCTGTACCTATATCGGACGTAATCCGCCCGTCTAGGACAATCCCGCCGACGTCCGTTGGATAAATAAGTTTTACCACCCTATATAAGCAGGGGTGGAGCAAAACGGGGAACCTTCCCGAACAATTTCTGGCCATCTTCCTCAGCTCCGGTGTATTTTCTTTGAACATAGTCAGTTTGGGGTACACCTTCTGCACTTCTGCAATATGTTCCCAGACCCTCAGGTTCCCTCCGGTGTTGCGGACCAGAGTGATGACCCCTGGGGCCTGGGAAAAGTTCCTTGGGTCCTCAGTGGATAACCCATCCACTGAGGTCAGCTTCAGGAGTGGCTTAAGCAGCTTACGTCGCTGCGACGACCACTCATCTGGAATGTTAGAATCCACCTTCATGAGTGCCTCCCCACGCGGGAGGTCTTTCTTCTTTTTCGTCCTACTGGGAGTGGGCATAGGAGAAGGGGAGGGTGAGGGAGTTGAACAACTGGTTTTCCTAAGGGGGGTCAAATCAAAGGTTGGGGACTGGGCAGCTTTATGCGGGGACGCGGGAAGGCGTCTTGCAGGCGATACGGGAGCTGATGAACATTTTTCTTTTCTGGACTTTTTGTCCCTGCTTCTGCTTCTTCTCCGGGCTTTTGGGTTGTCTTGTTGCTCTTCCACCTCCTCCTCTCTCCCCCGCTTCAGGGAAGCCGCTCTCTCGATTTCCATTCGTTCCTCCTTTTGAGGGGAATGACTCCTCTCCTTCCTCTGTTTGGGGGACGGTTTCTTTGGAGGCGCCACCTTAGGTTTCACCGGCGTCTCGGCAGGTGTCGGCACCTTCACCGGGGAAGGTGTTTTGCCCTTCTTTCTGCTCACCACCTGCCATTCGTCCTCCTTGCTGCCCACGGGAGCTTGTGTGGGTGAGACAGGTTTTACGCCTTCCCTTGCCACTGGCTGCTGCTTGTTTGGTTGGGTTGGTTGGGTCTTTGGGGGCAGTTTTTTGGTCGGGCAGACCTTAGCGACATGGTCCGCCGCCCCACAAACCCAGCAGCACGGCTTCCTCCCTTCCACGATGACAAAAATAACACGCCCCCTGCAGGTGAGGATGTTAGGGATTTTGTCGATGTTTTCTTTGGACAAAGTCACCTGCAGGGTCATGTCTCCTGTTATGAAGCCAGCTTTTGACCGCAGCGAGGAGACTGTGGCCACCTTTCCATAACCGGCAAAAAAGGCGCCAACATGGTCTTCTTCAATGTCCATGGGGACGCCATGCAATGTGATCTTGACTTTGCGGGCACCCATATACTCGGTGTTGAACTGGAGAGTTTTTGTTTCCAGCACCGCACCGACCAAACGCTTCGCCTCTTCGGCCGTGCCCAGCAGGACGTCCCACATGGCATTGCTCCTCCTCGCCACGGCCCTGGCTCTAATGTTTAGTGCCTTTAACGCGTCCTCAAAAGTGTCTCTAGGCACTCCAATCATCTTATGAGACTTTACGTCTTTTGAGATCAAGGTAATTATTCTTGTCTCAATTTCTGCCAACTTGTCCGGCACAGAGACCAGCTCTGTGCCCTTGATGTAGTCTGCATATTTTTCTTTCATTTTTTCATAATACTTCTCGTCCTTGCTGGTCATCAGGCTGGTGCTTTTGCCCCCTGTCCAACCAGAGGTTGAAGGTATGGGGGATCCTGGTGCTGTTGGAGGGGGATTACTCCTTGGCGGTAATTGCCAATCCCCCTCCTTTCCTCCCACCGACGCCGTGGTGGGAGGAACGACTTCCACCGGCCCATCTGTGGCCATTGCCTCAAAGAGGCCGAACACCGGATAATTACTTTCCGGTGTTTCGCGTCCTAGGACACTACTTAGCGCTGGCCCGAGCTATAAACTCGGGCTGGAAAGCAATTAACCAAGACACAAAGCACTAGCAAATATCACGAGGGAACAGATGCTATACTTTGCTCTTTAGCCATAAACAACACAACACAAGATTGGGAAGGAATGGCTCGTAAATTTTAATGCTTCCAAAACGAAGCTGCTATCTAATAACCACCACAAACAATCGTTCCTCCCGCTCATTAACATGGATCAGGCTTCTCTCCCTGAAAGCGAAACACTGCGCCGCCTCGGGTTAACTCTCACACCAGACCTCAAGTGGAATAACTATATAGAATTCATAGCTAAATCCGCTGCTAAGAAAGTTGGTTTTCTGTGTAAGGCCAGGAAGTTTTTCTCATCCCAAACAATCCTGCACATATACAAGTCTACCATCTGCTCGTGTATTGAGTATTGCTGCCATATCTGGTCCGGTGCTCCTGCTATCCACTTAGGTGTCCTCGACCGAATCCAACGGAGAATCTGTAATGTGATCGACCCCGACTTGGCAGCTAGGATACAGTCACTTTCTCACCGACGCAATGTGGCTTCCCTGTGTCTCTTCAAATACTTTCACTGCTTCTGCTCCGATGAACTTAGCTCACTGGTAACCCCTATATACGAATTTCCTCGAGCCACAAGATTAGCAAATAGGTCCCACCCTTTTACTGTGAAACCAATAAATTGTAAACGCAAAATCTACTCCAGTAGCTTCTTTTCTCGCACTTCCTGCCTGTGGAATTCTCTTCCGCATACTTGCTTTCCTCCAAGAATTTAAATGTAAAGCCAATAGTCATCTCCTGTCTCACTAACTTACATTCTCTCTCTCTCTATCATGCTTTTCTATATCCACCCCACTCTCATCAGTACTCTTCCCTCTCCTATTCTCTTCCTGACACCCCCTGCAACCTCTCACTCATGACATTCCTCCTATGTAACCCCCTGCACAACAGTGGCAGTAAAATGCCTTGCTTGGGGCGACACGATTATAAAAAAAAATACACATATATGTCCTACGTCGTAGGATATATATAATGGTAAAGCAAGATGAATTTTTATACAAAATCATTTCCACTGAAAAAACAAATGTATATGTCACTTTTCAACATAGTTCCCACCTCCCGCCATTACACAGTAATGCACTTCTTGTGTCGTTCATCGGGCTGCTTTATCCATTCCGAAAATAAATTTTCGGTTTCTCACGAAGCTACGTCTGCACCTCCTTTTTTGTTTGGGTTTCCAACGCGCTCAAACTTTACTGTATCTGAAGCCATCAGATACGATGACTGTAGATGATGCTTACGATTGCCGCCACTTGTGCTAACGTCCTTCCCTGACCAAGGCATTCACCCTCTGGATATGTTCTGCCGTACGTGATATTAAAAGGCGACTAGATGTGATTTCGTTCGTTACACTTTTTTTTTCTTTCATTAAAGTGTCATATCCTGTTCTTACACTTTGTGTTGTTCCAGTTCCTTGTCACAACAACTGGCGATAGATTTTCGCAGATTTAACTCCCTCTGTCCACAGAGCGCACGTTGTTCCTCGATGATGCAGCCGCTAAGCGCTCTTACGTCTGACCTCATTGCTCCATGCATACTCCACTAATTGAATGTTCCACGCGGTTCAAAACCTTTTATTCCATTCGCACGCGTGATTCGCGCGTCAGTGCCTTTCTGTATAATTTTAAAAATGAACTCACTTTCAAATTTACTTCCGCGCGCGTGACCCCCACCTTTTTTAGATGCCCCCTTGTAAATTTGTGGTGTATGAAGGATTGGGACGTGATGGATGGATGGGTTCTTGTGGTGAATGTGCAAATTGTAATGAGTGAATGGGTCGTGAAAGTGTTCAGCTAGGTATAGGATAGCTAGTGTCGACCAACCTCTACCCCCTCCCCTTTTGGCTTTATGCCACAATTTCTGTATTTTTTCAGAAATAAATACTTCTGCGCGCGTGTATATATTTCATAAATCCGAGAAAGAAAAAAACGGTATGTAGGTACATCCCAGAAGATCCTATTAATATTAGATATCACTGATCCGGTCAGAGGGCTCAATGTAATTAAATTATTTAGAACATATATATATATATATATATATATATATATATGACGATTGATTTTTTTTTTTTTTTATAAATGTAATTAAAATCATGTAATGAGTGATTTCCGCTGTCTAGGTTTCAACCTGTCGGTATCTTCAGTCGATTTACAATAACTGATTTTCCTATATTATTATTTCTATT
Source organism: Ascarosepion bandense (assembly GCA_037127315.1). Lineage (NCBI taxonomy): Eukaryota > Metazoa > Mollusca > Cephalopoda > Sepiida > Sepiidae > Ascarosepion > Ascarosepion bandense. Next base: position 1,453,573 of record JBBBDQ010001851.1, read on the forward strand.
TTTTCAAAAACACGAACAGGGATTTTGTTTGCGGAAATAACTCATTTTCAAATGGAAAAATATTAAAAAGTTCTACAATATAAATGTATTGAACACTTAAATACAATTGTGTACTGGTGTAATTTAATTATGTCTAAAAACTAATATATATTAGAAGTCGATTTTTTAAAACAGAATCCTGGACAGGTCTAGATAGATGGGGCATGATAGCATAAAACACACATAAAATATCACGTGAAAATGCTAATTCCATTTGAGGAAATTCAATTAAAATCAAATTAATCTGTTGGAAATTGATGTTAACTGAAATAACCATGACCGTTTATTTCATGGTAAGAAATAAAATGAATATGAATCTGAGGTTTAATATTTCTTTAAAATATTGGAAAAGATTAACTTATAACAATTATGTGTACTTTTTTTAAAGAAATAACATGCTTTATGATTTTTACTCGTAAATAAATTATTTACATGCAGTTAAACAGGGTAATATCGATATATTCAAATCGCAGGTTATATTAAGATCAATTAAAAACTTAGTTTTTCTTTCTGAATCAGCTTTTTTCACAATGAATTCAGTAAAATCATTAATGAATCCTAAAACCTGTCCTAATTTATTTTAAGCAATAGTTTTATATGTAAAAAAAATTACAGACCAAAAACATCGGTTCCACTTTTGATTTTTAATGAACCGGATTTAAATTTTGTTGGGAATTAGATACCTTTACGCCACTACATCAGTGGGCATTTTTTTTATTTACAGAGAAAAATTTTAAGAAATATAAGGTTTAAAAATTTGCAATTATTTTTTTTATTTTTATTTTTTGTAAATAAAATTATAAATTGACATTAATTTACTTTATTTTATTAAAATGTCGAAAGAAATATTTGCTCTCATCTTTGATCATAATACCTTTCCTTGAATTTACAGACTTTTTAAACCAGGATTTCAATTTAAAAAGGTTAAGTCAAAAACACAGATAAGGCTAAAATAAAAGTACCGACACGTGAAAGACACTGAAGATATTATAAAGCTTGATGAAAAAAACTTGTACAGTTATTGGGGGGGCGGATGGTGACATTAAACTAATAAAAGAAAATGGCCCAGGATATCATTTAACGTTGTCTCGAGAGACAGGAACTGAGACTGGAAAATACTTGATTCAGTAGAGTAGTTCCAACTACAAGTGTCACTGGTGTTGTTTGAACAGAAAGTCTTTGTTTTTGAAAGAATTTGATATAGACAGCTTTAAGACTGTTCTTCTGCACAATACAAATACTGGATGTAAGGCAGGCCTTGTAAATGCTCTGGAGAAGTTCCATTGAAAATTACATACAATCGCTGTTCATTACATCAGCAGAATAATCAGCTACCAGTCAGTGTTTCTGAATAATTTAAAATAGATGATTAAGTATCAACGTTTTTAAGTTTATGCGAAACGAGGTGGCCGAACAACGGATACTTTGTCATTGACAACCACAGAATTATACGTAAAGGGGGGTGAAAAAGGAGTCTGCTTGATATTGGCTGGAGAACTGAAGAAATGAGTTCTGGAATACTGCAAACTGTTTTCTTGTGGTTAAATTGAAAGGGGGCCCCTCAACATATGTTGTAATGGTATATACACCGACAATTGGATCTTTATACTTCATGCCTAGACAACTAGGCTAAGTGCAAGTCAACAAATTAAAATTATCATGGGATACTTAAATGCCAAAATTGGCAAGGAAAGGCGAAAATATCGGACTAGGAAACCACAACGACCGCGGAGAGAGAAATGAATCCAATGATTCACAGCGAATTGCCGTGTAATGAACACCCAAGGCGATTATGAACATGGAGAAGCTCAGGAGAAACGAAAAACCAAATCTCACTACATAACCATCAACAAGAGGTTTCGGAACGCAGTTCTTCACTGCAAAACCTATCCAAGTGCTGACTGCGGAAGCGACCACTTCCTGATTATATGCAAATTAAGGATAAATTCGGAGATTGAAGAAGCCTAACACAACACTCAAACTGCAATACAAGAGATTCGTGAACGACCCGAACTTGCAGGAAAAATATGAAGACAGCGTGAAAAGAAATTACGAAGTACAAATAGGAAACAGAATCTTACACTAAGAGAAGCAAACAACATCCCAAAGAAAAATAAATGTAGGAGTAAAAAGGAGTGGACCGCAGATGAGATTCTTGACATGATCCAAAAAAGACAGAAAACAATGCGAAGACGAATTACAAGGAACTCAGTTAAGTGCCATACGTGATACACTCTTGAAGGTTTGCACAAGTGTGTAATTGGTAAAAGGCTGTCCATGTCAGATAGACTCTTAAAAATGCAAGTTTAAATTTTACCAGAATCTACTTAATTCAAATCTAAGCTGTCGATTTAACATTCATAAAAAAAAACTTAAATGGGATAAAAGAAACAAAAATGTTTTTAACAATTTCAACCCAAGCAAGGTAATAAAGCTACTAAGGTGCAAAGGGGGGGGGTCACTGAGTGTGAGAGAATATAAAAAAATATACTATTCATTTAAATTTTTGAATATCAAAATTGACTGGGAAGCAAAAAGTCGGAAGAGATTGAAGAAGCACCCAGTCTGCAATACCACCGACTCGTGAACGACTCGAACTTGCAGTAAAAACATAAGGACAGCGTGAAAAGAAAATGCAAAGGACAAATTGAAAACAAAAATTAAAAATAGGACGCATTAAGAGAAGCTTTAGTGGCATCAGCAAACATAATCTCAGAAGAAAACGAACGTAGGAGGAAAAAAATGAGTGGATCATAGATGAGATTCTTGGCCTGATGGAACACATCTTTCAATCCAATATCCCAACATATTTGTATCACTTTAAATCTTATTAAAGATTCGAACTTTTGCAGTCGAAACCGTTGTTAGATTCGACGTGCTTTTAATCAACTCGGCGACGAAGGGCCTCGTGATTTAAGCGAGGTTGTATATTGCCTTTTAACTTTAGATTCCCGAAATTTCATAACTGCCTAGTTTCTTATCTGAAACGTACACAAAGCAATTTCTAGAGAAGTAAAGAATTGGAGATGCTCAGCAGACTTGAAATATTTGGGAAAGACTTAATAGTTATCAAGAATATTTACTGGCAGCAAACCGCTTGTATACGGACAGGTAACGAATTCAGCAGATATACAAAGATAGAAAGGGGCGTAAGACAAGTATGTGTCTTTTCACCGGATCTGTTCAACTTGTACAGCAAGAATATTTTGAGAACCCTTGAAGTTATGCCCGGATTTGTCATCGGAGGCCACAATTTAAACTAACCTAAGGTACGCAGATGATACAGCGCTGATAGCAGACACAGAAAGAAAACTACAAGATCTGCAGAAGGTCGCTGAAGAGTGACAAGAAAGGACTACAAATAAATTGCAAGAAAACCGAATGCATGGTCATCAGTAAAAAGGGCAGCCCAATATGCCAAAATTTAAATACCTGGGAAGTGTTCTAACAGAAGACAGAAAGTGCGAGACAGATCCGAAGGCGAATTGGCACGGTGAAGGAAGCATTCCAGAAGTTGAGTAAAGTATTAAGATACAGGACTTTCGCTAGAAATAAAAAGTACTGGGTTGTTATGTGTTGTCAGTTCTTCAATATGGCAGTGAATGGTGGACAATATCATCAAAGGTGAAGGAAAAACTTGAAGCAACTTAAATGTGGTTCTTCAGAAGGATGCTGCGAATATCATTGATTGAGCATGTGAGTAATAATGAGGTTTTGGAAATGATGGAAACGAAAAGGAAATTAAGCTGTCTCTTCCTGATGCTCAGTATTAATTTCCTGGGACATGCAATGAGGAAGGAGGGCTTGGAGATCCTGATACTAACAGGCAAGATAGAAGGGGAAAAGAGACAGGGGAAAGCAGCGGATAACATATTTGAAGGAACTAATCAGGTGGATGATGGAACGAATGTTGTATGGCGTAACAGGAGAAGGTGTGCTAAGAGCCACCAGGGATAGGGAGACGTGGAAAGCCATGATCGCCTACGTCCTGAAGGGACAGGGCACATAGAAGAACAATTAATCTTGATTTATTAAGCAGACATATTTTAATCACTTAAAAACGTTATTTTTTAGTGTCTACCCATATTTGAGTAGATTCTGTTTATCTTTTAACAGTATATTTTCGTCTACTGGATCTTCGGGCTAGATGGTCCTGGGTATGACGATAACCTCCCAATCAGAGACCTTGCTGCCGGATGTAGTTTATGAGGAGCATAGAATCACCTTTTAATTGCTGTTGTTCCCAGGTCCACCCTGAGAAAAAAGAATGCAAACCCTGTTTTCTTATAAGTAGATGTTTTATTCAGTGGTCCTGGGTATGACAAACTACATCCGACAGCAAGGCCTCTGACTGGGAGGTTGTAAGGAGCATGGAACCACCTCTTAATTGCTGCTGTTCCCAGGTCTACCCTGATTAGGGGTAGTAGCACCTGTTAGGGTTCCAACTATGGATAGTCTGTCCCCAAACTGGGATCAAAAGTGTAAAAATACTTGTATAAAAAAATATACATTTTGAAAGGAAAAGCTCTACCAACAATACAATTTTTAAAGGAAAAAAATTATTACCATAATACATTTCTCAAGAAAAAAAATATTACCAGCAATACATTTTTGAATATAAAACTGGAAGATGTTTTCAGTTTTCTAAAATAAAAAAAACAATAATAATAAAACAAATTTGTTTCATCCAAATCTAACTATAACTGAACATTAAAAACATTTGTTAAAACCCTACTTTTTGGCATTAAATGACTCACAGAGGTTGATATGCCGTTAAACAAAACTCATTCATTCACTCTTCGGGCTAGAATCTAAGTACAGTATCCCAAACTTCAATGCACTAAAGAGGGAGGTTGGGTGAAAAACTAACACAAGCTTGACTGGCCAGTTTTTGTCTTTGGTATATGTTTACGCACATGGGCACGTACTAAATTTTATTGTTAGTATTCTTTCTTGCTAGAACAATTGTAAGTGCAATCCTCATCGGGTACCTTATACTTGAGGCGTTGTGGCATATCTTTAGAGGCACAACCATAAAACCATCAAGAATGGCTAAAAACAGAGCTAGTTTAAACCAATGATATACACTAATTGCGTAAAGAGAAGACAATATGTACATTATCGTCATTTAGGCTCCCCAATTTCTCAATATCGGCTCGGATCGAGAAATCGGGGAGCCGTTTGAATTCCACTTGACTTCCTTGTATTCAATTACGCGCAAATACCCTTAGGAAAGGTATTAATCCGTTTCTTCCCTCCAGTTATGGGTTAAATAACGACAGATTGGGTTCTATAGCTTTGGCTGGCAACCGGTCTACCGCAGAAAGCAATGGCAACCTACTGCGGGATAATTTTCTGCTAAAGAGACATGATCGCCCAAAGTGTGTATCACGTATGGCACATAACTGTCTGACATTTGGGCTATTGTCCTCATCTTTGTTATTGCAACATTTCATTTCGGTCGTGATGTTCTCCAGCCTTCATCAGATGTTTATCGATCCCGGTAACTTTTAGGGCAATACTAATTGAACCCTTTATTTAATCTACGTAGATAAATTGTCCTCGTCCCCCTGGTGATATCTTGTTCTGCTTTTAGTACTGCTCATTCATTGCTCGACCTGTTTCACATCCAAGTAAATAATCACCCATCGATGGTTTGTTGGAAATCCATCAACAACAACAACCCCCCTCCATACACACTGTCAGGCATTGCTGCACTCAGATCTCTCCTACCTAGATCTGAGTCTCGGGCAATTGTTTGGATAAGCCAGTTTCCTTGATAGAACACCTGCAGAGGGATACCAAAGGAGTAAGGATGAGATCACCTCATTCTGCACTCAATAACTGAGGCCTAAAAATTGCAGCCGTTTTCGCTTAAGCTCAAGAGAGAATTGTGTAATATCTCCGTAAATGTAGGTCAATATTGGGCAGGATACTTCAAATAAGCAAACAAAGTTCAAGTCTCTGAACCATAGAGAAGGAATCAATCAATATTTGGAAAGTATTAAGGGTGTACGATTTTTGTTGGCAGCCACTCAGGTCACTCTACTGTAATGAGAACGAAACAGGGTTCATTATAACATTCTCTGAAGCGATTGAATGCAAATATCTTAATGGTTCATCAATAAAAAAAGGCTGAGGACTTCAAATATCTTGGATCGTATATACTAGATTCAAGAAAACTTTTCCCATACAAAAAGCTCTTTCTTGGGATGCATGTAACAAACACAAGATCTGGAGCTCTAACCTTTCATGTTTCTTTCATGTTAGAAAAGTATTGATTGAACCCTCCTTAAGGGAATACTGACCGGCACAGATTGAACTAGCATGTCACCGAATTCACAAAATAGGCTCGTGGTTTAAAGTGTGGTTTCGTGAAAACAATGTAT